>JAUMJK010000318.1:1200000-1752500 GCA_033558105.1 Coccyzus lansbergi | reverse complement strand
TTGGTCATAAACTATCCATCAAGCTTTTGGAAATGCTTATGAGCAGGAGTGTTAGACAGATATGCTTTTGCATTTGAAATTAGTTTGTGCCCATTTCTACATGGGAATGGAACTTTAATTTACAGGATTAATGGACAAAGATGTATACCTTTCATAATTAACTGACCACTTAACCAACCTTGAGTCTGGAGTTTCTTTTTCACAGTGTTCTCATAAAAAAAGAGAGGTTTAGGTTTAGGTTTCTTTGCATTTTTTTTCTCTTTAATTTTCAGGTCGAACATTTACATTCATAGAATATTAACAAACATAAAGTGCTTTCTGCTAAGTTAAATATTAAGCTTCCAGTAAATGTTGATCATATTATAAAATTGAAAATAACAAAGATTGAATGAACAGATTTTAATATCCATTGTAGGCTTAAAGTAAGGTAAAACTGAGAGCTGAATATCCCAGATTTTGAGAAAGTTTAGAAATTTGTTGAAGGCCAGTAGGACCCAAGAGATTTTGGCACTAGGCAATCCTTATCCTTTGAAAATAGTTAGCTTTGAATTGGTAACTTTGTTTTCAGATGTCTTTCTAAATTAATTGTTCCATGTAAATTGGTTCTATTGTTAGAACTTTGTGGAAAAAAAAGCATACTTTAGAGAAGAAATTATCAGGAAAATTGTCAAATCCACTGCAAAGAGATAAACCAAAGGCAACAATATTCTTTCTGAACCAGTTGGACAGCTAGTTATAACACACAGGGTAACATACCTCTTAACTGTGCTTCCTCCAACTTGTACAAATTCCTCTCACTGAAGTTTTCCAGGGTTGCATTGGTCCTGATCTGCTTCTCTCTCCATAAGTGTAGCAGGAAGTAACTGACTGGTTTTCATAATCAAGAAAGTGAAGAGAAACCATGTAATTTAACCAGTCATTTTGAACTATCTCTACATAGGTCAAATAACTCCTAATACTCACAGAAAAAGTTTATCAATCTGTCCCTCTATTTAAAAAATAACATTTGATGTGATCGTGACCAGTTTATGGATGGTTTATTAGAAGAAGAAACTAAATTCAATGGATAAATTATGCATTACAAATTCTCTCAGGATCAAGTTCAGAACACTACTATGTTGCAAAATTCTGCACTGCATTTATACCTTTTTTGGTCAATTTTCAGATAGACATATAACAACACGTTGTGTGTAAGCACTTTTCCTAGGGCTTTTCCAGCATGAGTTCAATGGTTAACAGCTGTTCTTGCATGTTGCACTTCCAGCCAATCTGCTGCAACATACTTCTCCTCGGAAAAGGTGACTTCTTTCATAATGCATATGGTATAAAGATTTCTGTGGATCACTTCTGGACTCATGAGGGAGATAATTCCAGCTGCTCATATCTAAAATCTGTACTCAAGTGCATAGGTCAGAGAATTCCCCAGCCAAGAGCTAATACAGCTTGTTGTGCCTTCTGAGATTTTTGGTTGAGGAACACAGTTCTTGCAATGAGACTCTGTGGCCATAGGAACAAATAGGCCCTTTATATCACATCTGAAAAATAGCAGCCTTTGCCTAACTCCTAATTTGTAACAGGAATATATAGTGAAGTGTTCTGCTTGTCCTTTTTTCCCTAGATCTGTATCCTCCAGGGCATTGAACTGAAGTTACTTGTGTCTCAGATCAAAGTCATTTCACTTAGAAACTCAGGTTGATCTTGAAAGCACAGTCTCTTAAGTGAAGGTCAATGGTTTATCCATTACAGCACCCAGTCCAAAATTATTTTTGCAATTAGTAATATTTATATCTGTTTTTACAGTGTAAAAGAATAAAGAAAGGATAGTCAGCATTTTCAAGAAATACAAGTTAAAGGTGTCCTATCATTTAAAATGATATATCATGTTAGAAAGGAAACTTAAAAGCTGGCATATGCAATCTAAAATTAAATACAGATTTTGAATTTCAGACTGTGAAGCTAAAAAGATCAAAGGAAACTCTTTACAGTTCTTTGGAATTTGGTATTATACTTCCCGGGAGGTCATTTACTCCCATAATTTAGTCTGACTTATTTTGGCTTCAGTTCCATTAGAGGTAAGTAGCAAAAAGAGGGACTTTTTTACTTTAATTTTTAACTGCAACCTGTCAGTTAAAGGGAAAAAAAGAAAAAAGAGTGTCTGGAAGAGGATGATCTACAGAAGTACTAATAGCTTTCAAATCTTTTGACTTTTTGAGCCTGATATAGTTAGAAACTTACCTGGAAAGATTGTATTTTAACCCTTTTGACAGTTCTTGGACATAACATGTGCTTTTATTGAAAAGGAACTTATTCACAGTCCCTGGACATATTTGGTCATTTCCACAATAACATCTCCCTTGACTGCAATGCCTTGCCTTGTTGGACAAAATAATAGAAGGATCCCAAGTTTAAGGTTCCTATAGGCAAACTTCAAAAGCATGCCTGTTAGAAGTCAGAGAAGTATCCAGAAGTTTACCTACTATCTGGAGAAACCCCAAAATGAGCAGGATACCTGCTGGGATGTAAAGGCAGTGCTGATGTGGCCGAGCAGACTAAAACTTAATCTTACTTGACTGCATTTTAGGAGCAAGTAAAGCAGAAGTAGTTTTGATGAGAAAAAATATTAAGAACTTTTCCCTTTCATAAAAGATGTGGTGTAGTCCTGAGTTCATTATCCATTTTATTCATATGAGTTTTCACAAACAGCCTAAATAAAATAAAGAATAAGATATACATGTACTTTATATTCTAAGACCACATTAAGACCACCTGGTGCCAGCAGCAGAGGTGATAATAGAATGCTCTCTGCTGAAACACAAAGTCACCTTACCCCATCAGCACCTCTACTTTTTCAACCGAGGAATGAAAAGAGGTGGAATAATAACTGAACTTTCTATCTGCAAGAGGTTGGCTTTGGCCAAATTCAAGGTTGGGGAATGGGGCAGAAAGATTTGTGAAACCCTGTGAAAGGGTTTTCCTCCTGCTTGACATTCAGGTTTTCAACTGATCCTGAAGAGAGTCCCAGTAAAACCACCCAAGAGCTGTATGATCTGCTTTATTTGTTATGTTGTAGGATGTATTTGCAGAAGCAATTATTGGGATAATTCAGCCTTAAGAGTTAGGGACAATGCTGCAATGTGTATGTATGTATGTGTATATATACACATATATATGTGTGTATATATGTATATACATATATAAGTATATACATATATACATATTGTTTTGCTTCTGATTTTGACCACATAGCTTAATTATTTTGTCATCTTAAACTCCAGCACCTATTTTGTACATGGTTCAGGGAGGTGCACACACATGATGGTCCCTTGTTTGTTCATGCCTTCTTTCCTTGTTGGGTTTCATTTACTCTCTAAATTATTATGACTGTTATTCCCTCCTCTATAATGCAACAGAGTAAGTAAAACTACAGAAGCAAAAGTAGTCTTGGATTACAGAGAATGTGACAGACTGGCCTTGTCTCTGGCACTTGGGCAAACTGGGTCTCTTGCTGTTCCATTAGAGTAGACTAATGATGGTCTAGTGTATACTAATAATTTTCCAGCAAGATACGTGCTTGAAAATACCTTCCCATATGAGTAATACTTCTGAAAAGATAGTTCGATCTGACAGAGACAAATGAATTAGAAATGTTACAAATGCATTTTTTTGCAGTAAAAGGAGTAGTGGCAGCAGAGAGCTTAATTCTCATTTTTTTCATGTAGGTATCTTCTTAGAAGAGAAGTGATTAAAGGAGTTTCTTTTTTTGGCATAAAAGTGTTTCTCTAATCTTGTTGAAGTGCCTAAAATGTGTTTGAAGAGCCAGATAAAAGCATAGACTTCTAACTTAACAAGTTAACAGTTATATGTTCTACTGTTTATTTTGCTCTGTTATTGAAACATGTTTTCTTAAAACGTCTTTTCCTTCACCACAGTCAATAAGTAATAATGATGCAAGACATTCAGGGTGAATTTCAATGTTAGGTACAAAAGACTAGCTCTCTCCCAAACTTGCACAGTTGCACAGGCAAAGCCAAAACAAGACTGTCTATTTAAAAAAAAATGTTGAGTATATTTTAGTTTCTCAGGAACTCTTGGGACAATGTCAGAATCTCTGCTGGAGTTTCTCAGCAGGTTACCTACTAGACTGAGAGTATCCAGAAAAAAAATAGCCCATTCCTGCCAAAATGAGTGTCACCCACAATGCTTGCACTGATTTACTAATGCTAGTAATCTGATCCCCAAAGTCTTGTCTTGTCCTATCTTTTCTTTTCTTGACTTGACTTGCCTGCCTCACCTTGCATTGCCTTGCCTCACTATAGTCAAGGAAATATCTGGCTAAAAAGACTATGATTGTAGCATGCTGCAGATGTTCTCCACTGGTATTACATCCTTCAGTAGAAAATTAGGTACAGACCTAGGTTGTTTATTGAACTAAAGGCATACATGTGCTAAAGACAGCTCTCTCTTCTTACAAAGGTATTGACTGCTTCTATCATCACGGGATTCCCCACTATGCTTAACACCGGGGAAGGAATAGATGCAAAGCAGGGAAAGAAAAGGTATCTGCGCACATGCAGAACTTCCCTTAAGAGCAGTGGCTTTTGGTGCTTTTACCATGCATTTGAAAAGATATTATGACTGAAAAAAAAATACAAGGGCAGAGCTGATATAAACAAAATGAGGCCTACCTGTGATCCCTGAGGACGGGTTCTCCATTGAGCATCGTGTGTTCTCTCAAAACACGTGTCTGCCATGTCCTGCCTGCACCTGGACATCTCAGTGAGCTGATCTTCATGAAGCACACAATAGATGCATGGATTAAAATGACCCTAAGGAAATTTCACTACAGCATGGCACTTAGTTGACTTGAACATAAATTAGACAGTGTAGCATGTCAGCAAAAGTTGTAATTGTACCTACTCCTCATTGAAACCACTAGGTCTTACATTAACTCTGCTCTTCTTAGCAATTGAGATCCTCCATGTTAAATGTCTCTTTTTTATTATTCCTTTGTCCTCTTCATCTAAACCTGTCTGCCCTCTCTTTCCCCAGAAATTTCAAGAGTTGGAAGGCGCAGCAGTCCAGCTTTGGTATCAATTGAAATCAAATCTAAAGAAATGGACCCATCTCTATTCAAAATTCATTTCCTTTACACAAAAAAACCACAAAGGAAACTGAAGCTACATTTCTAAATACTGAAAAGCAAAGAATAAAAGGTGACTTTTCCCTTAAAGTGTTCTATGTCAACGTCATCTAGTGCTTTGGCAAATCCCAGGATATGTCAGGTGGTTCAGGGTAGCAAGCCACGCACATACCTTTTCATTAGCCTCTTATTTTCAAGCAGAGGCCTGCAGAAATTCCAGTGCTCTGAACCCTCACAGGGGGATGGAGCAAACAGAAAAGATCTTGTTAAAACTGTCCTTCTCCAAAGAGTACTTTTCCCCCCTCTTCTTTATTAATAATTCTACTTGGGGAAAAGAGAAACCAGGTTTAGCTGAATATGTCCTCACCATACCAACTTCTAGGACTTTTCTGTGATTTTCAGTGTCACCAGGCGGTTATACCATTGCTTCCTATTTGTCTCTAGGTAGGGTGGATGAAAAAAAACCTGAAATGCTAGATGAAATGACATGTACATGGATAGATTTTGTGAGATCAGACTCTGTATGTGCTAAGGCTTCTGCTCTTCCTGTGTAAACCCATAATTAACTATAATCACTATTTAGTTACACAAAAGCAGTGCTTACACAAAGCTAGTGCCTTGCTCTCATGTGCTGCTTTCTGTCACTCATCCTTCAACTAGAATCTTTTATTTAGGATTGGGAGTATCTTGAATATACTTCCGTCATGCCTAGCAACCCCCCTCTGTTTTGTACTATAATCATTCCAAGTATCTATGATAACTAAGTTTTTTCTTCTGCTCTCTCTTTTTTTTTCCCCCTTCCTTTAAATGACCCTTTAAAATCTGTCTTTTCTGTCTTAGAAACAGCACTTTTTTTCCCTATGAGTTTTTTGTTTTCAACCTTTGCTTACCTTTGAGAAGTTAAACTTCTTAAGATGGGTCTTCAACCCAGAGATTCTCTCTTCATACCAGTGAATACCCTTCTTTGCACTCCAAACTTCTACCAAAATCTGTGTCAATAACAACAACAATAATAATAATATCTTTTAAAAAATTTTATTGCATTTTGAAACTCTGTGTGAATTATTTTATATAGAAATTACAAGCAAATAATAAACTGATACTGATTTCGCAACATTATGCAAGGAGAGTAACATAATTTAAACCAATCAATAAGGGTTAATGAAACCTAAATCTCATCAGACTAACTTGATATATTTTGATGAAAACTTTAGGATGTTACACATAAATAGGGAAAAGTTTTTATGTGAAGTGATGTGATTTGATATCACTCAACATTTTATTACGAAACTAGAATATTACAAAATCAATATGGCACATATCAAATTTGTTAAACATGACACTAGTTCCAAAATGTAGTTGGAAATGCTGAATCATTCACTGAGTACAGGCATTTCTAGTGTGTGGTCCATCTTGCTCTGTTTGGTATTTTAACTCATGATGAGGAAGGAAAGAGTCACAGTAAGTTATAGAAAACACTAAGACTGTGAGCAGAACATATAAATAAGAGATGAAAAAATAACAAAAAAAATTGTTATAGGATACTTTCAGTACAATTAAGTTTGGTACAATCAAACTCCGTTTCAGTGAAGGTAATATGTAATATGTAGAGGAACAACAGAGAATGTGTGTATGCTCTTAAAGGAGATTGCACTTGTCCTAGAAAACAATTACACTGAAAGGACTAGCAGCTGAAGAATGGTTATGTGTAAAATTTCAGTGTGATGATGAAGCCAAAAGGTCCTGTCTTACCCTTGGTGAGGGAAAAAGAAACTGTAAGTAGGAATCTCTATTGCTTCTAGGGTGAGCAATGACCTCTCCTGAAATACTGTGTCTTATTCCAGACACCAGACTTGTAGATATGTTGAACAATACAAGAGGATTCTGAGAAGAGACGGGAAGTATGATTAAAGGCCAAATAATCTACTCTGTATTGTGCTCCAAGAGCACTGCCTATCAATTTGTTACAGTAAAAAATTAAGGGCTAATTTAATTGCAACCTGTAAGCATGTATGTGAAAAAAAGTGATAATGCATACCTTTTTGGTCTAACTAATAAAAACACAACAATATTGAGTGAAACAGAAGGGTCTTGTAAAGTCTTGATGGAAAAAAGGTATAAAATTGTTCTGGTGAGGATTGTTAATCATTGAAACAATTTAGGAAGGACTACGACAATTTCTCCATCACTGAAAATTTAAACCTTGGAGTTGGATATTTTCTTCCTGAAAGAATGGAGAGACTAAGCAAGACTGAATCCAAAGAAATCTTGTGGTATACAAGAGGTTAGACAAGGTGTTTAGGTGTTTCCTTCTGTTTTCACAGTCTATGAATCTAGGCAGGTACTGGTTCAAAGAATTTATCATCTTGTCTTCTGTGGGATTACTCATATACTTAAAGTTGAACAGGTGTTTAAGTGCTTTGCTGAATCAGAGCCAAAAAGAGCTTGTATCATGCCATTTCAATGCCCCTTTTGTAGCTGTGGCAGAATAGGACTTGAGGCTAGTATGCTACCAGTGGTCATACTGCTCCAAGTAATTGGCTTAGAAAATAGTGTATATTAAATGGCACAACCAGGACTAATTTTGAAAGTAAGGGAGTAATGGACGGAAATGTGGAACTGCTAATATATGAAAATTACAGCTATGTGTCTCAAGTGATGCACAGAAGAGGTTTTTTGAGTTCTATCACAATATTAGTTGGGGTATACTGCTATAAAAACAACAATTTTGCAGAGAGATCCTACACTAAGGTAAGAATTATCTTCTAATAAACTGTATACACAGTAGAAGTCTGTTCTAATCACTTACCTGATGCAGTTACAGTGGGTATCACATTGTTGTGTAGAAAATACCTTAGTAACAAAAATTAGTGATGGTGACCTGTTTTCTTTTGTTACCTTTCTCAGTCTCTGCCCTACATAATATATAATTCGATGATCTAATACATGTACAGAGATATAGGATTATGCCTGGGAAAAAAGATGCCTGAGCATTTTACACAATCCATGTGGCTTTGATAGTTAGCAGATCAAAATGAAGTTCTATAAGGAAAAGCTGGATGGAAAGGATCTAGTAAAAGACTACAATCTTACTGCATCGAGTTATTGTCCTTTTATCTGACAACTTTTTTACTTTTTATCTTACTCTCCTTACAGTCACTAATGCCACTGACTGGCGAATGTGTTCTTTTTCACATATCTCGTCAGATTTCTCTATCTATCTACTAGTGTTCTGCCAGTACTCTAATAGAGAAGATATAGTCCCCACGTCCTGCGGCTTTTGCACTATACATTACTGTCCACTGTGGTTTATTTGATTAGGCATTCACAAACTGTAGTATACATGCAATACATTAAAGTGGTATGTTAGTACTGTGTGAGGAGCTAACTACCTTCTCCTCCTCATCCTCCTGTTACCATTGTTTCTATTGACAGTAGTAGTAGTTAAGAGAAGTATATTGGGAAATCACATTTGGAACTGTTAAAGTTCAATCTTTTCTCAGCTTTTTCAATATACATTTGGCAAATACTGTCTCCATTCAAAACGAAGATCAAAAATACTGTAAGATATGGCTTGGCCAAAATGCTGGGGTAATATTTGACTGGGTCATATTTGATGCAGACCACATAAACCACATAAACGCTGTGGTACTGCTCGGTACCTCAGGGAAACCCCAGCCAACAGGACCAGTTTTACTGAGTTTCCTGTGAAGTCCCTGGACCACTGTGTCTGCTGCTGTTCCAGGTGTAGAGGAGCTGGAAACATGCAGACTAGAAAGACTGTTAAGTGAGTGAGCGAATACTTGGTGAACATTTAGTCTATGTTCTTCAAAAGGTTCCTCATGTGCAGACAAGATCAGCACTCTCAGAACTGTGTTCTGGGGTGGAGGAAGGTTTGCTAGGACATGAAGTGCTATACCAGTATTGCTTTTATACAACTACTCAGAGGGCTATAGCAAGCCAGTCTGTTATAGGACAGTCCTGTTCAGCATCACTTTGGGCAGGGGCCTGAGGGATGAAAGACCATCAATAACTCTGCGTCTTTAAATGCCCATCTCTTTCAAATGTTGTGACAAGTAGGACAGACACAGAGATTCATGTTTTTAAAGTAGGCACACATTCTTGTGCATCTCCCAATCCTAAGAAGAGACCTATAAACCCTTTGGGTTTTGTTGTTTGTGTTTAAAAGCCCTCAAGCACCTTCCTTGGTAAATCTGTATGTACACTGCAATTATGCATGCATTAAGCACTAAATGAAAACAAAGGCATTTAATGTTAATTCCACTGGAAAGTCACCATGTTGTGATCATTCACAGCACTACTATTGCTACCCAGCTAGATATCTCACTTTCATGCAAACAACAGAACCGAACTGAATTGCATAAAAAGAAGCTACATACTGACTCTCAGCAGTATGTTTTGACAAAACACTTTGTCTACTTAAATGATTTCAGATGCTGTAGTCAAAAGCCTTGACTACAAATAATGGGTTCATAAAACCTACCTTTAAAATTTTACCTGACAGTAATGCTGTGCAAATATCTGCACTTCTAGTTCACCTTCTCCACTTGTTTACATCAGGATTTTAATAGAGTGGCTGTCACAGAACAACAGCTAAAGGCCACTGTTTGATAAGTTGCTGTAAAAATAGACTGTTTAAAATGAGAATTTCTTTCCTAAATTCAGCCATCACTAAAAGTGGTGGATAGGAAAGCATCGAAGAGAGACAATTTCCTGGAAGACCCGAATAAAGTCTTTTCAAGTTCAGTGACATTCTAAACATCAATGACTTTGTAAGGAACTACATTTCCCATCTTTCTTTAGTTTTACTGAGAAATGACAAAAAAATCCCCAAACAAGCCAAAAAGATGGATAAAAAGTCAGTAGATAGATAGATAGATAGATAGATAGATAGATAGATACATACATACATACATACATACATACATACATACATACATATTTTGGTTTTCAGACTGACTCACTTAGTCTCTTTATCTAATAATCGTAGACTCAATTGCCTACATCTCCTTGACCACCAGAAGAAAAAACTCAAACATTCAGGAAAGCCTCTAAAGTTCATATGTGGAGCAAAAAACTAATGAAAGATTTTCTGTTAGTTAGTGCTCTACCATTTTGCTGCTGTCTTTCCCCACACAGAATGGCTGTGCAGAACGTAGCTGGATGCTGACGGCCCTACATGACCTCCAGGCAAGCACATCCAAGGCCCAGCTTGCAAGAAGCCACCCTACACAGCAGCAAGTCTATACTGAATTGCTCTCATTGTGCGAGGCATGAGGTATGGGGAGGGAGTGTATTTTAGCCTTTCACTTCTTTTCTGAGGAGAAGGGATATTTGGAGGGAGGCTTGCTTTGCTCTGGCAAGAAGAGTGTGTAGCCACTGCTGTGCTCTCCTGTCATGAACTAGAATTGTACATTTCTGAGTTTTTTCAAAAAGAGAGTGACTTCCCATCATCTCTAATAGCTGGTTAAGTGGCATAGCTAAATCCTATCTGAGTTCAATATCACGCAGAGCAAGATTTCTATGGAGCTACTTGTAAAGGAGAATTTCAGAGCCAGAAAAGATTGAAGAGACATGCAGGATGGCTTCATCTATTTGGTTTGGTTTAATATAATCTTGTAACAAACGCAACATTGCTCTCTGTTGGAGATCTTCAATATCAGTCTGTATTTCATAGCAAAAGTCCTCAGAAACATTGTCAATAAGACTGGTATGTTGAATATATGCACCATGCTTCCTTGTATTTTACCAGATCTAGAGATACTTATGACTAGTTGGTAGCTATGTGGTATGAATTTGTTTTGTAGAAGGACAACTTGCCTTTCATTGTGTTTGGTTTGGTTTTGTGGGTTTGCTTGATATTTTTTAGTACATCCTGTCTGGCTGCTGTGTAACTTATGACAACACTTAAAATTTGGATGAGCTTGTGTGTGATGCCACTCAAGGAAGAAAGACAAGACAATAATTGTAGTCTATGAGAGCAGATATGAGACCGATAAATCTCATTCTACCAAACTCTACTTGCATTCACCCATATTTCTGTGACCCCTATGCCAGTTTTACGGAAGAATTCCTTTTCTACTTATTCAGGGATCATTTTATGCATCATTCATACTAATCCACTGATCAGGATATGTCTTCCAGATGAAAAAGTTTGGTTTACCCTCAGGTCTAATATAGCATATGACCTGTATGGCTCTCCAGCACTGTAACACTAATTGCCATAGCAGCAGGACTTCACTAGAAGTCCATGGAGTTCCCACTGAAATCAGAACCTTAATGAGCCCATACAAATTTAAGCCAGAGTACAGCACCCCCTTAACAAAACCAGTCTTGAACTACACACCTTGAACTATAGAGTAAGAAAACTGAATACTTTCAGTTCTGCTGAATAATTTTGGAAATTAATTATGATTATTTAATGAAAATTGAATTTTATAAAACATTAAGGGACTTCATCATGAAGAGAGGTCTATGAAGCTGGTTTAGTAGGACTGAGGTCAGTAAAATTAGGCAAATATCCAATGGTAGCTCTAACAAGTCAGTATATGAGACTGCAAAACCTTTAAATACTTGTTTACACCACAAACAGTAATAATAGCTTCATATCCCAGAGTCTGTTCCTTCTGTTCTTATGTTTCCTGTGAACCTACACTGTTATTGCAGGGGACTGGACCTATGCCCTGTGCTTTGGGAAGTACTGCCCTTGCAACGCAAAGGGCAGAGGACTGGTGTGAGCACTTGTGAAACCTATCTGTGCACTGGGCTCCCTAAAGCTGCAAGCCCCTTCCCCTCTCCTCCTCCTGCCTCTGTGGGCTGCAGAATGCCCCCGTCAAGGAGGCAGATAACTGCATTAGACCTTTGCCCCTTTACTTTATCAATAGACAGTACTAACAGCACAAAATAACTCCACTTATTTCTTGCATTCTAAGAGTTGCAGAAGGCGTACATTAGATGCTGTGCTTAGACTGTGCCCTCAAAATCCCTTTTTTTACAGACAATAATGGAATGCCTATAAATTGTCAGTATGGTTATTATTAAATAATTTTTACCTGTGCAATGGCTTCCAGCAAAAACTGTAAAATGCTTTGGCATTAAAAGAAGTCTCTCTATGCTTTCTGAAGGAAGAACTGTTTCTGGTCAGGACCCAATGGGCAGATATTACTGCCGTTTGTGTTTCTCATGGTTTATTCAATTCCCAGTCTCACTTTTTTAAGTCTTTTATTATTATGATTATTACTATTATTACTCTTATTACAGTAAAATACAAAAGTCTGAGTTATTATTGAGGCACTCTCTAGTCTACCAGTGATTTTTAATGTCCCAGAAAAGAGTATAAGAGTATAACTTTTTTGCCTATTTGCTGTATGTAAACCATCTTCACAGAAAAGGGGATCTTAGGTATTGATCTGAAATATAGATCTGATTTTTATTTCTTCTTTTCCTTTTTTCCTACTAAAAGTGCTTGTTCAAAAAAGAAAGATGACAAAGCACAATGATACTTAAAGATACTGAGAAATCAACTTGTCTGATACAGTATGGGAAGGGATTTAAGAGTATGGCCCTAAACGCTATGCTCTGACCATCAGTCAAAAGTTCTGCTTCTTAAAGGAAGTTGTTTTTAAGCCAAGAGTACCTGAGAGATGTGTAAGGGAAATTAAGATTGCATATTGATGGAAAAAATGTAAAATACTCTGAAATATAGGAGATAGGGTGATGGAGACTGACCTCAGTCACCTATTATTTGTGTAATTTTAATTACTCTCCCTTTAATTTAAGCAGCTGACACACACATTCAGTGATGTTCAGAAAGTTAATAGAGCAGCTGAGTAAGGATTTTAAGGTCATATTCTTGTCCTTTGGTGCTTATTTTATTTATTAGCCATTAATATTCTTACGATTACAGAAATTATTATTTAAGTATATAATGCATCTTACAATAGTATACAATGATTAATATTTTAATATTTGCCTCTTAGTATGTTCCCACATCCTTGATTCTTTAGCATTAAACTTACAAAAAATGCAACAGCCTTTATATCAAGCTTCTTCATTTTTCACATTATTTCTTAATTATGTTATGTAGTCATCAGTTTGCTGACAACAATTTTCCTGTGTGTCACTCTTTCTTTGATTCTAACCTTCTCAACTGAAATTAAAATATTGACAGAAATAATTTTGCATGAGCAGTGGAAAATTCAAAGAGGCATTTAAAGTAGAGGAGTTTCTACTTTCACTACACCTGTATATGTGTATTTGTCCCTCGTTTCCCGGTACATATGTGAGCAAAACTAGTATGCTGTCTCATCCATGTCATGTTTGTAGAATTGATGACATTTAACTGAAGTTATTCCTTCTAACCAAAACAAACTATGATTTGTGTTATAAAAATATAGAGCCAGCGTATCTGGGCCAATGTATCTTCAGGATCGGTGCAGAATGGATACTGGTAGACTACCAATGTGTATAGAGTTTGGCCTTTTCATTTTTACAAACTTTTCCCCTGTATGTTTGCCTCCTTCTCTATGCAGCTCTGTTCCTCTTGATCGGCACAGTACAGGAAGGAGAGACAAACATGGATTATGGAATTGACTAGGGACATGCCTACAAGTCACAGCAGTGGCTCTCAAAAATAAAGGTGGACAAGGAAAGCATCCTCTAAGCACTTGGCTGTCAAGCTGTAGATCCCAAAGGGATCTACAGGAAGAGATGATGGTGGTGTGGAAACTGTGCAGTCCTGGGACAGCCCTGTTGACCCCATTGCAGCAGGGATAGATGAAGCTGCCAAGCTGCTACCCATGGTGTTTGTCTTCTAGAGACATTTCTGACCATTTCTGCCCCTTCAGGCATGTCCTGCTTACCCACTGCTCAGCTGGGCATGTGACTTGTAAAGTCGCTGCTCCCACCCCTCTGGTAGAGATGTGCTACCATACAATGTTTTGACTTGCACACCTGAGGTTGCTGATCAAGATTTGAGGCATCTCACATTCATGAGATGTGTCAGAGAAAATAAAGCTGGACTAATGACTTAAAATATTTATTGTGTGTTTTTATGAATGTTTTATTTTTCTTGCATGGGCACAATTCGTCGCTTTTCTCTTTAGAGGTTATCTTATGATGGGTCTTGTAAAACCTGATAGGTTTAATAAACAAGTGTGTGTGATGTAGTGACACATGTCAGTAAGTGTTCTCTGTTTTAAATTCATTGCAGTGAATCAATCTCATAATGCTAACAAATATTTTTACATATCATCCTGAAATGTCTGTTGGACACAATGTCTAGTGGAAAGTGTCCCTGCCTAGGGCAGGGGGGTTGGAAATAGATGACCTTTAAGGTGCCTTCCAATTTAAACCTTTCCATGATTTGTTCTACAATTCCTACATTCTAAGGTGGCATAAAAAATTCCAGAGCAGGAAGGAGCCAGGCTACAAAGAGTCAGAGCTGCTTAGCACTTCACAGAGTTTGTGCATCAAGGCAAATTTCCAATATGCTGTATTGTTATCGTTTTATATTTAGTTGCACAACTGTGAGAAAATTCAATCTTCAGTCCATCATAAAAATAGATAGGCCTATGGAAATACTTGGCATTTTAATCCCAGCATGCTA
This sequence comes from Coccyzus lansbergi, assembly GCA_033558105.1. NCBI lineage: Eukaryota > Metazoa > Chordata > Aves > Cuculiformes > Coccyzidae > Coccyzus > Coccyzus lansbergi. The sequence goes on along the minus strand of JAUMJK010000318.1, from coordinate 1,737,732 downwards.
ATGCTCCCTGTGTGAATATGGATTTCTCAATTAAACTGAAGTAATTTGATGAAAGAACAAGTCTAAGAGGCAGAAGTAGAGGTTTCAGTAATGGCCTCAACTATTTATTGCCAGGGAAATGTTTTCCCCTGGATGGTGCATGGCTAAAGTTTGAAGCTGTACAAGGATTTTTTGCTCAGATACATTCCAAAATGTACATTTCATCGGGAAAGCCACAAAACAGTCCACAATGTGACTATGTTATTGAGAGTGCCTCTCTACATTCCATAGAGTTAAATTTCTAAGGTCACTTGGATTTCACACAGCAATACAGAGCTCTGATGCTTTTTACTGGGTTCTTCATTGATGTAGGTCTGTGCCAGCTTCTTTCTAAGAAATATCCAGACCCACCTGCTATTTTAAGGGACAGGAGAAAAGGTATGCCTCCAGCCAAAGAGTAGGAATCATAAGTGGGTGAAATTACCTCATGTTGATACAACCCCTGTGGACTTCTCTACTTACAATGTTTTATATTTTTAACTACTGGATATTTATAAAAAGTCACTATATCTATTGGCATTTGACAAAGGACAGAGTTAAATAGACCTGGCATTTTCTTATTCATGTTGTTGAGCTACTTGAATTAAGGTTCAGGCACCATATGATATTGTGTATTTTATGAATTAAAAAAGACATAATTCCTGTGTAGAAAAAAAGACCTAGCATTTCTTTCTGAGAAGTCTGACTTGGTTCTATTTTATGAATAGAAAAAAACATATTTTAAAGCTCCTCGGTGATGATCTTTATTGTCTTTATGGATTCACTTTCCATAATACATGAGAAATTTATTTTAATACATTTTTCTCCAGAGAGGTTGGGCCTGAGTGAACCTCACAAGATTAAACAAGGCCAAGTGCAAGGTTCTACATGTGAGTGGGGTCAATCTGCAGTTTCAATACAGGATGGAGGATGATGTGAGCAGCTCTGTAGAGAAGGACTTTGGGGTGCTGATTGATGAGAAGCCTGACATAAGCCAGCAATGTGCATTTATAGCCCAGGAGGCCACCTGTATTCTGGGCTGCATCAGAAATGTGGCCAGTAGATTGAGGGAGGTGATTCTTCCCCTCTTCTCCACTCTTGCGAGACCCCACTTGGAGTTCTGGAATCCTCAGTTTAAATAGGATATGGAACTGCTGGAATGAGTCCAGAGGAAGGTTGTGAAGATAATCAAAGGATTGGAGCACCTCTGCTATGAGGATATGTTGAGAGATTTGGGGCTGTTCAGCCTGGAGAAGAGAAGGCTTCAGGGAGACCTCACAATGCCTTTCCAGTACCTGGAGGAGGCCTACAAAAAAGATGGAGAGGGACGTTTTACAAAAGCATGTAGTGATAGAACTAGGGGGACAGGCTTTAAATTGAAGAGGGGATGATGCAAACTAGACACAAGGAAGAAATACTTCACCATGAGGGTGTTGAAGCATTGGAACAGGTTGCCCAGGGAAGCTGGGGATGCCCCATCCCTGGAAGTGTTCAAGGCCAGTTGAGTTGGATTATCCTTGTGGGGACATGCACCCCATGCAAGGGGGATTGGAACTAGCTGATCTTTAAGGTCCCTTCCAACCCATTCTATGACTCTATGATTTTCTCCCTTCCTTTACTTTGTTCCTTTTTTTGGCAATAAACATTATTAAACCACAGAGATTTTTTTCTGCTTTCTTTAGTTAATTAGAGATACCATTGAGTTTATCTTGTGCTACCACCAGGAGGGCACAACAAGTGAAATTTTTTATTACTAGATGGTTCATTCATTAGCATAAAATAATCAGTGCATTTTGAATACCAACACTTCAATGTCTCAGGTTTGGCTTTTTGTGATTGCATCTAGGAAGCAGCAGTAGCTGTAGAGGGATAAAGAAGAAGGGAGAAACAGACTGAGATAGAGAAAATGAAAAAAAAAAAACAAAACAGGAAGAGTGACACAGCTGTTAAAATTAGCAGGTTTCTTTAAGAAAAGACACAGGGAATTTGACGAAAAGGAGACTGCAAATGTTAAGCTTGCCTGGAGGCATATCTAACTGGCACCTGGAACAGAACCTGGGAGTAAGCTAAAGTAATTCACTACTCTGCTACTAACAGAGACTAAATAATTATAAAACCATTCTTTCTACCACATGACTTCTCCATTTGAGGGAAAAAACCCTGAACAAACTACCATACGATCCTGACAAATATCTTTACTGATTCTACCTAATGCTTATCAATGCAAAGAAATGTTATTTTTCCAACAGGAATGATGCCTCATGAAAACATACATAGATGTAATCCATAAAGACACATGCAGACATGTAAGGTATAGAGACATTTAATGCATTGTAGAGAGCTTGTCCCTGAATGTGGGAGAATACAAATTTCTCCAGAAGTTGGTCACTGTCTCTCTTACTCCTCTGGGGTCACAGTTTGATTTGTCTTCACCCTGGGACATGGGTCTTTTGTTGGCCTAGACTCAATGGAAAATTTTGGGTCACCCGTAGAGAGACCTCAAGCCTAGGCATTATCTTGGGCCTTCTCCTAACCCCCTTTTCTCTAGATAGTTCTCTGTCCTTTCTCTGAGTTTTTCATGATTGTATGAAAAATTAATAGGACTCTGAGCTGTATTGCCTTTTCTCCCTAATTACATTAAAGTGTGGGAAGGTGAAACAATGATATAATAGGGGAGGCTGAGAGTCCATGCCCAAACCAGGGAAATTCACTTACTGTGGGCCCTCTCTGTGTAAAGACGTAGATGGTGTGACCTATTTCTTGGAGATTTGTTTCCGTTTTTGGGAGAGACACAAGTAATTCATTCTACCTTTCTGAGGAATAAAATAAGAACCCAGACACATTGATTATTAATCATTCATTTGGGGACTCTTCTCCCTCTTGACCAATGACATAATCTTCAGTGAACAATATGTATACTGTAATTGACATTTGCACACAAAAAAATCAGGTTATATTTTATGTATCTGCACTAATAAAAATAGTCATCTTTCAAATCCTCCTTCTTAAAGTATCACTGAACAGACTTCAATATCTATATAGTATTTATTTTGACCTTCGCCTCCCTGATCTCCCTTCACTGGGGAACTGCACAGCAGTACAATGTAAAAGAAACATACTTTATTAAAATACACATTTAGACTGCAATTTTCAGAAGCTCCCAAGTTAGGTGCACAAGAAGGACCATATCTATCTGGAAGTTCAGCCTTGTTATACTTAACATAACATGCAAACTCCGCATGTCCCTCTGAAAGTCAGTTACATAATAGTCTTCTAAACAGCATTGTTGATGTGCTGTATAATTGCAGTTATTCAATGGGTCATCCCAAACTGAATCTAAACTTCTGCTTGTTTAAGATCCCTATTTTTGATATCATAGATAATTTAATGCTATCTGTTATGGTAACGACGGGTTCTGGACAAAGATCAGTAACTCCTACTCACAGATGATTCACTGTTTTAACATGTCCTAATTACATAATTTTTTTGCTTTCAGAAGGAATAAGGACATATATTAGTTGTACTGGCAATTATATAAACTATGCTTTCTTTCATAAAAGATGCCCAGATGCACATGAACATTTGAGTGATTGAGAGGCAGATATGTTCATTATTGTTAGATTGCTTTTTGTAAAGATTCTATTTTGGTTTTGCAATTCTAATGAAAAACATCTAGGGTTACAGCAAGCAATTAGCTCGTGAGAATTTCAGCTATTGTAAAAATACTAGCCATTAGATACAAATCTTAGTGCTCTTTTTAAAACAGTAGATTTTATTTATGTTCAGGTATACTACAGAGAGCAACTGTCTTTGAGGCTGATGGAGCGATTACAGAGGGAGCAGGATGGACCAGTGAAAGATAAAGAGCACTGGGAAACAGAACACCTTTGAGCACCAGGTGAGTTCTGTGCTGTTAGTGTGTATTTTCAGGAGTGTGGTAACTGCAGGAATCACAATAGGAAGTGCTGCATTTTCTTTTTAAAGTAACATCCTTAATGTAATGTACTTACAGAAATAGTATTTTAAAAGTATTCTCTTGCATGATGAATTATCAAGCACTGTTGCTTTGATCAGTAACTTCATGCAGAAACAAATGCTGAAGTGTATGAGAAAATATTAGTCCTATTGATTTTCCTTTGGAAAACATTATTACTATAGTAATTTTAATTAATGAAGAATTTAGCACTTTTGTATTTGTATTCCAAATGTCAAACTCTTTTGTTATCACACTTACACCTCTGTTATTAATGTTAACCATGGTTTGCAAAAGAGGAGAAGCTAGTTATCAATGAATAATTCAGGCTCCATAACTGTCAGACCTCATTATTTTAAATAAGGCCTGGTAGTTCCAGTTGTAACTGACTAATTGCATCATTTAAACTTAAACTGTTAGAATTTTTCATATAATTCACGATTTTAAAAACTTTTAATACATTCAAAACTACTGTAGTACATTGGGCAATTTGCTTTAAAACAGGCTGAGAGAACAAAGAGACATTTGAGTTGTGACATAAGCCCTCCAGTTGTTAAAATAAAAAGAATAAAAACTGTGGTGAAATTGATATATCCAGTTGTTAAAATGAAACCCTGTCATTACAGTGAAATGATATAAAATACTTGTAAAACTGGAAGCTGAAAAAATTAAAACACCTGAAACTACTGAACTAGGATGTAACCTGACACTCAATGAAGCTCTGTTGCAAGATAGTTCACATGCTGTCAATGAAAACGTTTCCTTTTGAGTGGCTGTGTTCTCTGCTCTGGTTTGTTTCCTGGCAGTAAACAATTCCCAAAGCAGCTACAAATAGATGCCATGGTGAACTTTAAAAAAATTGAATCACTGTTTTTCCAAAAATATCCAGGGAGTTATTTTTATTTGTATTTTTGTTAAGAATTTTAATTTGTGATTAGATATTTTTAACAATATTTTAGTGTAGTTTGTTTTATCTGATAATAATTTAAATTTAATAATACAGACTTGATAAAGTCTGAAGAATATACATTTTCCATACACTTTTCTTCACAGTGTATGCCAAGCAGGAAGAGTCAAGGTTCATTTACAAACTCAAATAATCTTAAAATGTTGTTTTAATCTTTCTTTTTAGCTTCATCTTTAGATTACATCTAGCAGTTTATTATATGCGTCCAGCAACTATAAAGGGAGGTAGGCTAATGTATGCTTTTAAACATGACTAATAAAAAAGACAATACAACTCAGGCTTGTCCTGAAAGCAATTTGTATATAGAACATTAAGACTTGTACAGTAAAGTAAAATAATTCTCTTTTTCCAGGTGGGACACTTAAGTTCAAAGTAAGCTACATACAATTTTTGTAGTCTCTCTTTCCCCATACTTCTGAAAAAAAATCTAGTTTATCTGAGACTCAGAATCTGGTTTACAGCCTTAATAGGATGCTGTAAGAGAAAACACGGTAGATTACCTGTGTGTTGTAAAAATGAAAAAACTATATCTGCTGTCTCTGGAGTCACTCCAGCATATTATTTCTTTCTTTATTTAATTAAAAAAAAATGTAAACAAAAACACCACAACCCTCAGCTTTCATGTTGAAACCATAAATTTCAGCCCACATATCCATTAGGAACATCATTAAGGCTGTGGAGGTTACACAGCAAGAGCTTGGATCTTATCCGATATGTAGCAGCCTTGCATTGCTGGATATCTTGTAAAAACCACCCCTACATTTCTGCATCATACTGGAGGTCATTACAGAATACGTACAGAAACTGTATGTGTTCTTGTGTTTGAGAGCTGAATCGGTGCACCACATATATTAGCTTCCCAGGTTTTCCACATGCTGAAACTGAGGCATTTCTACTTGTGTGAAAATCACATCTAGCAATAATTGGTCCCCACAGAGATGCAGACTATCATATTCTCACATTCTTCTGAGATCTGTAAACTGAAAGCCCAGGTTTCTCGGGAGATGTATCTGTTAAGAAGACAGGCAGCATCAAGTTGAGTTTTGCAAATCTTTGCTTAAGACACATTTAAAGAGCATAAACATTCTCTCCCCACCCCTCAATTCTAACCTTCCTCTTCACGGGAGTTTTGCACCCCCTGACAGGACTCAGCATGAGATTTCTGGAGGTAAGTCAATTAGATTCGAAATTTTTCATGTTACCAGTATTTGGACTAAAAGAATTATATACAAGGCCTCGTAATTATAGGCTTGGAATATATTATTTTGCCAGCTGCTATATGTTTTATGGGTAATCACAATGGCAATGGTTCTCCCTTCTCAGAATGTAACAGCATGATGTGCCATAACATGCTTAATAACTCCTGCATTTAATACTTATAGTGACAAAGAGAAGTCATGCAACAGGTGCTAAGGACAGGCAACACATTTTAAAGAGGAAAGTAGAAGAGACTGAAGATGACACATCACAGGTGACCTGGGTACCCGAAATTGGTTGTAAACTTCTATCATATCCTTACGGATAGTTCAAGATCATGAGCTCCAAAGTCCTAAGATGCTCATCATTAGATTGCTCTTTCTGGTGCTTCTGGGTGTGAAGACTAGTGCTTAAACTGTCACATTTGAGAAAGACATTCAGAGGTGGAGGCACCCAGATGGGGTTACAGATTGGGCACTCAGTGCTTGCAAGCTCCTTTCATTTCAGGTCGTCTTATCATCTTAGTCCAGGTTTGGCTCTTTTATTAGGTAAGTTCCTCATATTTAACTCATTGTAGAACCACAGAGTCAAAGCTTGGAGACGATGGATTTGTAGAAGGCATGAACTGGGAAATAAAAGCACTTGTTGATATATATTTTGTATCATAGTATTTCAAGTAACATAATATTCACAGTTATAATATTCACAGGCAAGACAAAATAATCAAACAATATTCAAACAATCTGTAAATTGGTAAGACTCAAGGAAAATATCATTAAAATCCTAATAATTTTGAAAATCTTACTGTTATAATGGTATTTCTAATTATATTCCATACAACCACTCCATAGCCTTACAGTGCTATTTTCCCTATGTTATCCGATAACCATGGGATACACTCAAATAAAAATTAGTAAAGCATGTTGCATTTCAGAGGAAGGAAATATTTGCTCATCTTGTCTTACAGTGTCTGGAGACTTCTGCAATTGTTTACTGTGTTCAATTTCTGTAAGCTGTTGTCAGCTCAGCTGTCTGAACTATAGCTTCATTTTAAAATATTTTCTCTGAAAAAATACCAACTAAGTCTCTGAATGTTTTATGTCTGCAGCCACATCAGATACCACAACAAAAAGGAGGTTTATTCTTGTCTGTTTTGAAATTACCCAGTGTTGGCTTCACCCTTGTCAAGGGCTGGCTCCCTGTACAGAAGCTGACAATCAGATTTAGGGTACACTAGATGTGTTTCATCAGTGGAAGGAATCAAGTTCTGTTTGTGTACAGAGCATGGTCTCAAAGTCAGTGATTTCACTGACAAAAAAAAAAAAAAAAAAAAAAAAAAGAAAACATGTTTTTTTTTCCGAGCTGTAGAAAACTGGTTGAAAAACACAGGGTAACTGGAGGTATACCTTGAGTGGTAGGTGCAGATAAAGTGGGAAGAGTGTTCCTATTGCGCATATTCATTCTGAAGAGTCATTCGACATGCCTCTATACAAAACAGCCTGACTGAAAATAATGTCAGTTGTCTATGAAAGTGGGTGATCTAGGTCACTGAGCAGTATACGTTAGTTAAATTATATTATTCCTTCAAATACTTAACATACATCTGAGCTACTCGTTAGGCAGAAGAGAAGCAAGGACAAGACATTTATTTCATTTTGTTTGTCTATAAAATCTTTACTATGGAGAATGAACCATCCATGGCTTTAGAAAAGAAAGCAAATAAATGGAGGTATGCAGTGCCACTGAATATTACAAATCATGTTTGGAAACAAAGAGTGTGCATGATCTAGCCAAAGTGCTAAGAAAAAAGCAAGTGATAAGAAACTTAAATGCATGGAAACATCACTTGAGGGCTGTGAATGAGTGAAGTGAGGATTTGTTGTTGGAATAAAAACGTCACCAAATGTCTCACCATTCTTAGATCCATTCTTACTGCAAGAAATAGGGCTGGGGACAAGGAGAAGGATGGATTCCATCAAGAAAACTCTTTCTTTAAAGGGTGTATAAAAGTTGGAAATGTCATTGAATTTTAGACTTTAAAATTTTCTTTTTCATATTTTTGATTGAGATAAAGCAAAAATTTTGCTTAAGTATCTAGAAAATCCTTTGTATATTTTCTCCACAGTGACCAACAATTACACCTGCACAACAGTGCCAAATAGCTTTCTGAAATGTTGACTATCTCCAGCCTTTAGAGGAGAGAGGAAAGTGGCGCAAGAGACCACCTTGTGTGCTTTACATGTGATGATAAATCCAGTTGTAGCCTGTCTTGAGGGGGCAGGCAAGGACTGTGGTCTTAGATCTGTTAGGTTGTAAGCAGGGGAGAAAAGTTCACAGAGCCACGCTGACCCACCAATTGACAGTTTCTTGTGGACTGATCCAGGTTCGCTGTGGAAAACAGCTTCCCTCATTACAGACAGTTGCTTGTAATGTCAAGGTAGGGCAACAGCTACAAGTCAGTGTGGCATCTGTTGTGCAGTGTGGCTGTTTATCAGCTTAGAAATACTATAATCAAGTGTACTTCAATATGTGAAGATGATGCTACTATTCTCTGGTTTTGGAGTAAATTAGAGAGAACTCAGCTCTGGCTAAATACTTACTGCTTATTACTGTGTTTTCAACACAATCTTTTTATGTGTATTTGCCTCTCACCTCTGAATATTCCTACATGCATATTTTAAGTATGAAAACACTCAATGACAGATGCATTGAAGATAATTCTTCTGCCAGTTACAAAGCCACCAGGAGTGCTGTAGTTGAACTCTGAGTATATAGCAGTGAGCTGAAGTAGAGAACAATTTTTGACACAACCGGTCACAGCTGACATTTCTGTTCTTGATCCACTGAATCATCCAAATTCTGTAAGAACATTCATCATGGAAATAGTCTAAGACAGAGAAATAGTCTGAGCTGTCCTACAGAATCTATTCTTGACCTAATCTGCGATGTTAAGAAAGGGTTGTGATAGCTACAAATATTCTATTCACTCATAAATAATAGGGTTGCACTTTTTACTGGTCTTAGTCCTTGTGGTTACAGTGGGATTGTCACTGTTTTATTAGTTACTTTTGCACTTTCTGATGTTCCTGTAAAACATCATTCTGTTTCAGGAGACGTGCCTGTCAAGGAAGTGAGGAGAAGGTGGATGGCATGATGAGTGACTTCCAACACTTTGTTTATGTCTCCACGGGATAGAAGTATTTTGTTAACTCTGCACTCTCAATGTGGATCAGTCACTGCTGCCAACATAAATATTTTCAAATATTTCACTGAGGGTTGCTGCAAAGCTACAGGAGATTTTCTGCTTATATGACTGAGATTGTGTCTCCTTTGATTTTGACTTGATTTAATTTAGTAGAAGAGGCAAATACAGGATGAGTGATAGCACAGCCTTCCAACTTGCATTATTGATACTTCCAAAGTGTCCAGTTCAAATGGGGGCAGAATGTTAACAGAACTGAGAGTATTAGTCTAGTGGCTGAAGGACAAAAATAAGCTAGCTTTTTGATCTTTGCTGGTCAACAGAAGCATGCTTTTCTTTCTCCATAAGTCTTTCATGTGAGAGAAAATGGATAGAGATGAAAATGCACATCTGATCTGACGCTTTGGCAAGCTGTACTTTCTTACACCCACAGAAGATTTTTGGCCTTTCAGAGTAAAAGAGAGAAATAAAACAGAAGTCCCTTTCTGTATTGTAGTCACCGATAAAGTTTAATCTGTATATAAAACATGTCCTGCGTGCAAAGCTATCATCCCTAAATACCTGGCCTCCATTGAAATGAGATTAGTCAGAAAATTGGAGGTTCTGGGCATAAGCCAGACCCTCAGTTCTCTAAATGGATCACAGTGTGAGCTTTACAAAAAAATAGTTACTACACATGTCATCACTTTTCTGGTAGATTTTGTTTGGAGAAGCTGGATCAGGCAGAGTTGGAAGCCTGATAGATTGCTCTAACCACTGACTTGAAGTACATATAGCTGAAACTGAGTGAGTCATTCAAAATGATATTTCAGATAAATTTAGTTTCTTATATTTTTCCTGTATAAATGCAATTCTTATTTGTTTCCTACATAAAATATCTGTGACCAAATAATTAGATCCATTAATTCACATATTCTTATTGATTTTTATTACCTTAGAATGGAATTCTCAGAAATAATTTGCTGAAGTATTTGCATTAAACATTCGTCCCTGCTTGTATAAGAATAGCTGTCATAGTGAAGATGATAAAATGGGAAAATCTGCAGGGCTTTGGTATTTTTAGACAATGGGAATAGATTAGGGACAAGGAAGAGAAAATGAGGATTAGAGGATTTTATGAAAATAAACCTGTGAACTGCTTTTGTCTTCCATGGCAGAAAAAGAGGGAGTGTTTTTTATTAGAGTATGTTTATTTTTCTCACGTTAAGTACCCATGCAACAGCCCATTATTCTCCATGGGTCACCCAGGTAAGGGGCAAAGGCAAACCCTGCTGCCCCCGCGGGGGCTGACTGCATTATGGTGTGAAGACCAGGTGAGAGAGTTTCATGGGAGAGGTGATGGACAATTGAAGTTTCTCTTCTGCACGTTTTACTTTTTCCATACTACTTGACATTTCTGAGAGTGAGTTGTATTAGAGATTAGTAGCCCATGGCAGTAGGCTGGAGAGATGAGATTTTAGTGTGATATGGTACAGAGGCACAGAATAGGGGGAAGCAAAGAATATGTGTGAAAAATTGAAATGACAAGGTCACATTAATAGCTTGGTTGTAGAAGCTGCCATGGTAGTTTATGGCATTGCGATTAGAGAAGGGCCAACTAGCATGGGTGAGGGAAATGCTGGTTTGAACCTTCATCTGCTCCTCCAAGCAGACTAAAGAGAAGCCTGAGGTATAGCTAAAACACATCTAGCACTGGTTCATTAGGTTTCTTAGCTTTAATGTAGTGAGCTTCAGCTTCTGATGATTTAGATCAGAACAGAAAGCAGGAATCTAGAAAAATGTTCAGGACATGCACACACTCCAAGATCTTTCAATCTTGAAAACTCGACAAAGACAGTTTCATACCATTCCCAGCCTTACATCTGTAACAAAGAGCTTCATATCCATGTTAATAATGATCCTGTTAACAAAATGAAACCAAGCCTGCAAAACTTTCAAGTTTCAGCCCAGGGTTTTCTTAATTATTATGCCTTCAGTTGAGATGCCAAGTTACTGTCAAAGAATACATGTAAGAGTATAGTCTGTATACGAGGACTTGCTGTAGGAACTGCCCTGAAGTAAGCATACAATTCCTCTGTTAGCAATTTCCCTTCTCTTTGGCTTTATTCAGTGTAAAGTAGCTTTAAATTCAAGTTCAGACTACAAGGGATTCTCCGAAAGCTGAATTTCTGCACTGGCCATGCTTATTCTGTGGTGTGTCACACTCCCCACAGTGAGGGCTAATTTCCCCCTATTTTGTGTAGCTTCTGTCTAATACATACAAAATTCCTCCTTCTCACAAGGATTCCAGGAAAAAGCAAAGGCAGAGAGCAAGGGCAGGTGGAGACAACTAGAGCAGTTTACCTTGGACTCCCTGTTTTGAAACACTTGCCAAGCTCATTGAGGTAATAATTGTGATTTGGTTAAATAATAAAATGCATACTCGGCCTGTTTATGAAAAGTACATTCGGCAGTGTAGGATTCCTGTCCTTCTTTTGTGTTAATAATATCACGGCTTGGTTCTGTTACAGTTACTCATGATTCAGTGGGACAGAAACATATAGGAGTCCAGTAGGTTTTTAAATGGCATTGGGAATCACTAAAATAATAACCTATATTGATATTGGAAACTTTTGCTGGTCATTTTCATCCTAGGTGTGCTTTACAGACCTGAAAGCTGCATCTCTTTGAACTGGAGCAATGCAGAGCAGAAGGCAGCTTCTCCAGCTGAGGCTGCAGGAGGCACTCTGCTATGTGGGGACTGGAAGTGTAAGGATGAGTGAAACTTCTCACTCATATTGCTTTCTTTGGATAAAGAGCTGTCTGTTAATGTGTGTGTGTGTGTGTGTGTGTGTGTGTGAGTATGTGTGTGTGTCTCCCCCTCTCTCTCCCACCTTGAAGTGTATAGCAGTGGAAGAAAATAAACCCATATGCTGAAGACTCCTTTTCTCTCACCTGTTTATCTGCAGGTAAATGAATCTGACCTATCACATAATGAAATCTCCTTCATACAGGTTGAAGACAGCATCTGGGATAAGTAGTAAAAGAAAGGGAGAAAAGTAACTGCAATTAAAAGAACACTCTGAGATATGATTTTCTTGACTAATTCTCAGCCATCTCTCCAGAATAAAGTACGCGTCTGAAAAGGTGCTGCAAACTTCAGAGGTCCATCCACATCAGTTGGTACCTGCAGTATTCAATGAAATCATTATATTATGCTTTTTTTGACTTTGTAGTTACCACAGTCCAGGTTGTGACTGAAATGGATTTACTCCTATGGAAAAATAATAGGCATAGTATGGAGGCATACATAATACATACTGTTTTCTTTTTCAAAGAGTTTAAAGAAGACACATGAGTTTGGTGTTACTGAAGCTTGTGTCACAATCATCAAACAGAGCCGGTGCCAAATAAACCAGATGGAGCTTTCAGTCAACAAACTGTATTTATTTTTAATATCTGTGACTTATTGGTCATCAATGTAACTTTTAATAGAACAAGGTAAGAAAGATCTGCCCCCAGATTAAAAAAAAAATAAAAAAAAAATTAAAAAATGAGGGGACAAAAGGAACTCATTCCTTATTATTTGACCTAAGAGCATAAATATATGATGTAGAAATGACAAACTACAATACCCAACTCCAGCTGGAAGAGATTTGCCTGATGATTTCTACTGGAGCAAAAGGTGTCATGAATCTTTACTTCATCCTCCCATACTATGAAAAATTTCAGAGCATTTCTATTTATTTTATTAATTATACTTGATTACATTGCTGTACTAGCATGTTTCTTTTCTCTTTCTTTGCAAAAACATGTAGTATATCCGTCCCTGTGTCTATCTCAAATTGTTTTTATATACATGTTTATATATACTCTATTGTATCCTGCCTGTAGTAAGAAAAAGACAAAAAGCAAAAAGAAGGTTGATAAATAACCAATATGTGTCACTTTTTTGTATGAAGAATGACTTATGAAAAAGCCCTACAGCTATGACTTGCTTTGGCCTTCTAGAGAGGCAGGGAGAGATAGAGAATATATATAAAGGAAAAATAAACTCTTATTTAAACTGTTTGGGTTTGGGTTTTGTTGTTTTGGGTTTTTTTCCTAAATGTCTCTTCTCTCCCTCTCTCTTTTTTCTTTTTTTTCATAATGGTAGTCCCTGTCTTCTCTGCTAAGAGAAGATGGATAATTCAAAATAACACTCTACTCAGTTTCTTTTAGTATATGAATTTATCAGCACTGCTGTATGAAAAAAAAGGAAGAAAATAATTTGTTTGTGTCCTGGGATGTATTTTTTTGGTACTGAGACAGATGAGAATTCTGTATGCCAAATGGTCTTGTGTTTACAGAGGACAGGTGATTCATTTCTTCCCTCTCTGTGTACAGCCCTCTCTCAAAGACATCCCTGAGTTCCTCTTGCATAGGAGACTTTCTGCTCCACTTGCGTGAGATTGCAACCATGGCTTGGAACATCCTTCCTTTGCCCTTCAGAATATGAAGTTAGAACAAAGAAAGATTTTTACACTTGATTTTAATTTTTGTACATTTATTTCCTAGAGACAACCTTTAAACAAGACCTGATTTTTGTCTGACAATGTGGGATGTTACTAGAATCTCATGGCAATGAGCTAAATGAATCATGAGGGGAGTTTTTCATACTTGATGTTGTAAATACATTTAATGTATTTCACCACAACTGATTTTATCCGTGATTTTCCACTAAAGTTTTCTAACAGATGAAAGACCAGCTTGAGACTTAGATATGAGGACCATTGCATACAATTCACATTCTGGGTGAGAAGTCAATATCTGAGCATGGAGGAGTCACCTCTGTAGATTAATCTGATGTGCTCATGCCAGTCCTACTCACCTCTCCAAAATCTGCACTATAATCAGCAAGTCTCTACACAGAGCTGAAGAGTTAAGTAATCACAATGGTTTTACCATCAGCTTGACCTTTAAGATTCCTTGAGAACAGGTTGGATCCATGCTGATTTACTTTATCTCTCAGACCATCAGTTTTGTACTAAAACAGAAATAATTTTCTGATGCCTGATGTTAACAATGTCCCATGGCCCAACATGAAAACAATGGATAAAAGTCACAGTTTACTGAAGTCAGAAGGAGAATTGCTTTCAATGGAACAGGGATTTCAGCCAGCAAACCAAGAGTGTTTGGGCCCTACCTGTGTCTGAAGGTATGTGAATCCTGTGATACTCTCCATATCATCATGTAAAATGCATCTTGCAAGCTACTATGATGTCTTCACGACACTGATGTGCATTTAAAAATAGTGAGGTTTATTAAAAAATGTACAATGATGACAAAAATTATTTATTGGGTTCCTAAAAAATGCTGGGTTGCCTGACATGATAATTACATTGTTCTGTCATTCCTTTAGCAATGAAAGCCTTTACTTATCTGTAAGTTACTTTTTTACTGAACATGAAAAATATAACATCTCAGAGAAAAAAGTAAAAGCAGCATTAGCATTTATGTTACAGGCATGGGGCCAAATAACATAGACATTTATGTTATTCACTGAAGCTTGTCCTTGGATTTCCCTAACTACTTCTGAGTAGCTTTAGACATTTAGTTCCCTTCCTAACAGTTCCTTCAAATGACATTTCCATAATCAACCAATTTTTGGGCAGACGAATCTGCTGCCTTTGTAACACCTTTTTTTTGTCCCTGGAGATAGTTTTCTACCTATCTCATAATCCAAATAGGTTTGATTCTTTTCAAAAAATATTGAGAAACTGGATCTCTCTTTGTTCTGTAGCAATTGAGGTGAACCATAGATATGCAGCTGTCTCACTACATGCCAGCTATATTTAACAATGGTGCTAGACCAGTGCTACAAATATGTTCTGTTTATTCTGATTTAACTCTTCTTCTGCCATTCATGAAATTTTATTTACTTAGAGACAACTTGAAAACAAATTTTAAATATCTCCTTCTATGCACCTACTCCAGATATTGAGGATGGCATAGGACAGACTATGAGTCACTTTATAGAAATAACTCCTAAAAACATATCACAGAATAGCACTCAAAGCAATTAAAACTGTAGAAGACAAAGCTCTGAGCAGACCTTTCCCAAAGCAGCATCACTCCCTACCTACAGCATGATACCCCATGTATGCCATAAGTGGGTATATTCTCAGGCACATCACTTTCATTTTTGTTACATGCAGAACCACAGAAGCTCCTTCATGTATGACTTATTCTTAACCAGCAAGAAAGAGAAAGAAATACTACCTGACTTCTGCTAGGAGAAAGGGAGCAACTTAAAATTTAAGCGGTCAAGTTGAAATACTTCTTGAAAACTTAAAATTGTTCTTGGACCAATTATTTTACAATGTATTCCTTTTTAGATTAATTTTTGATATATGGACATACACATAACATAATTATACATTTTGTTATATCAAACTCAATATCCAGTATCCAATGTATTAGTTTTTTCATAAATGCTTACTTTACTAAACTATGCTGTGTCATACCGCACACCACACCACACACCACACCATGCCATGCCACACTGTACCATTCCATACCATGCCATGCCACGCCACACTGTACCATACCGTACCATACCATACCGTACCATACCGTACCATACCATACCGTACCGTACCGTACCGTACCGTACCGTACCGTACCGTACCATACCATACCATACCATACCATACCATACCATACCAACAATGTATAGAATTTACAAGTATTAATTTATGTATTTTACAACATATGTTATAAAATCAATCCATAAATGATTATGTATAATTATATGTATGAGTGTATGTGTATGTAATACATTCATACATTCCCTAATGAATAGTTCACTTTATCTCCCAGGCAGAATTTTAGTTGTGCCATGCTTGGGTACATTTTGCAGGCATCAGTTTGCCACCAAAGACACTGCTTTCAGAATGAAGTGATATAGAAGCTCATATTGATGTTTTGCCTTTTAAAAGGAAGTAATTGACAGCAAAGCACATTTCAAGGTCTGGTTGCCAACATACTCAATTAAACAGAATTTGGAGGAGGAGGAGGGGGGTGGCTGGAAACTCCCAGTCATATTACGAATGTCAGCTATCTGTTGTCAGAGACCTGGTGACGTTGAACAAAACTGTGAAATATGTGTAACGTTCTAACATTGCTGATGATGTAGCACCAGATTTTTTTTTTTCTGTGTGTGTGCATGTGTGCATGTGACTGCTTTTGACCATGACAGGTTTTCATAAATCTGGTGTCATTATAGAACACATGACTTGTGTCACCACTGCTACAACAAGAGAAATCCATCATGGATCAAAGTGCCAGTAGAAGTCCTATTCACTATATAAGCCCCACTTAAGCTTTCCAAATACAGCTTGAGTGGAATTTAAGTGGGCCATAGGCCATGTTTTGCTCCTATACACAGGCATGATTTTTACACTGTGAAAACAAACTAAAATATAAAACACTTTCTAATGTAACATGGAACTATCTGAAGTCATAAGGCCATCCAGACTAGATGTCTTCAACAGTATTTTACCTTGAATACCATGCTATTTTTTATAGAATATAAAGCAAAACAATAAAACCGTCCAATATTATTTTAATACTTTTAACACTGGACCTTCAACCTGCATACTCTGTTATATTTATCTGAACAGAGTTGTCTATACCCTCCTCAGATCACAAGCTCCTTGAACAAGGATCATGTCTATCTCTTTGTTTATACATTGCTAGAGTGCTGCAAGCTACAGAAAACTTTTCTTCAGTGAGAGATTCATTGTACTCTAAAACCCCCACATTTATTTAATTTTACATGTAAACAATATGTAAACAGATATGTATTTGTATGATTGTTCACAGAAAAGTGATTATGTTTCTTTACCACAATGTTCCCTGCCTTAAGAAGCCACTTCAGATTACAATGAAAAATTCTTTTTTCTCCCACCAGTTAGTATACTAACTGCTATTTGTAATGCGTATATCATAACAAATAAAAGTGTAAGACCCTTTAAAATAATTATTAGGTGAAAAAACATGCAACTTGATTAAAGAGACATTTATGACACCCCACTCTTTACAATGAGTAAAATCCTTTTCATCATCAATTTCAGCAAAATTCTAGCATTTACCTTCTTTTTTAATACTTAAATGTGTTTACTTTACTCAGCATTGCAGCCTATTATACCCACTTGTTTTAATGCACTAAACTGGAAAGCAAGGTACCTCTAGAAACAAAAAATTCTCACTGAGCTGCTTCAAATCAACTATGTGATCCTAAAGACCCTTTTTATTCCATTGATACTAATTTTTCCCTATTTCAATAAAACAATGAAAATAAAATACTCTGTTCATCAAGGCACATGTACCTAATTTCATGTAATATTTCATTTGAAATTGTCTCATTTTATTCTCTCTGATTCTGTTAAAAAATCGCTATAGTGAGAGAAAGTCAAACTAGAGATTATATCAGGCCACGGCAAATGGTATTCACCTTTTATATTCCCTATGTTTTATAATGAAGATACTTCATTGAAACAATGATGCATACTTCAACAGTTCCCTGGAGAGCAGTGAATCCTGTTTGGAGAGATTCATGAATATGTGCATTAGCACAATCCAACTGGAACCTGCCCTTAAAAATGAACCACAAGAGAAGCTGATCAGTTCCCGCTTATGTATATAATCAGAAGGTTATCATATTATCTTCTTCTCCACAGGGAAAAGCAGATGCATATTCTTCTACCACTTTAAGATGAGAAATGCCAAAGGAAACAACAATCTCCCCCTTCCTACACTTTCAGCAACGTTTACTCTATGAATCCAGAAAGACCTTTCAGAAACAGAGGAGGAGAATATATGATGAGTTTCTCTAAATGAGGATTTATTTTGCATACAATTAGTCATAGTGTAAATCTTTTTAAAAAACTTATGTCTTGCATTCATTTAGTCCAGGCCATCAATAAACCTGAAGTGAGTTCAAAGACTGCTATAGATGGCAGAGAGATGAGACAAACATTTCACAGAGTCAAGGCTCACTAAGATATACATGAAGCTCTGTGTCCTGAAGATGAATGAGGAACACTTGGCAGTTCTTGAAGCAGTAGTTTATTTAAAGCACAAAGAATTCAGTGAAAAATATTTCTGGCCAGCAGTTGGTGCCCAGCTTCAAGAAAAATGGCAGACCACCACTAAGCTAGTGACAATGATAAAGAATAGCCACATAGATTTGCAGATTTATCTTTAGGTTTCTAGCAGCCCCAGCTCTATGAAAAAGAGTAGAGGTTCCTTACTACCTTTAAAAACAAACTAAAAAGAGATACTGCCTTATGATGGTGCATATTCTTAAAAGGTCATCACACATACTGGACAGTAGCAATAAGTTTTATCATCCAAAATGACTAATCATTTTATCTGAACTTGGAAAGTTTAAGCAATGCAACAAAACAAAACAAAAAAAAAAATCAATCACCTTCTGAGCAAACTGTGCCACTGCCTTATGCCCACCCTTACTGTACCTCTTGAGTCTGTAACATCCATAACCATTTATGCTGGTAGCTAATGGTGCTAAATGCAAAGTAGAGTTTGCTTTAAAAGATGTCTTCAATTTTACTATGTCTAAGAAAAATCTCGATGCTACGACTGGCATGTTTAATTTAAGCTGTCAAACAGTCATTACTAAGACATCTGTGAAAATTAATTTG
The DNA here is from genome assembly GCA_033558105.1 of Coccyzus lansbergi. NCBI lineage: Eukaryota > Metazoa > Chordata > Aves > Cuculiformes > Coccyzidae > Coccyzus > Coccyzus lansbergi. The sequence goes on along the minus strand of JAUMJK010000318.1, from coordinate 1,718,689 downwards.
GAGAAACTTTTACAAGACGTAGCTTCCTCTCACAAAAAGCCACAAAGGTTGTCACTTTTTTTTTTTCTTCTTTTTTCTTTTTTTTTTTTTTCAAGTACATATCAGGAGTCCAGCCTTGTTCTTTGCAGCCCAATGATCCTGCATACAAAAGCTTTCTGGATGTCTATGGTCTTTTGTGTGCTGGAAGCAATAAATCACTGCATCTCTATATACTATTTTTTCACTTTCAGGAGAAAGGCATTATGCTTTCTAAATAAGATATATACAGGAGACATAATTATACCCTCTGAAGAAGACATAATCTCATAATTGTTCAGTGTAGTTATCCTCAGACTGCACCACAGACTGTACTTGTATGCCTGACAGATTAACACCAGGCTCAGCTTCTAGTCTGAGGGTATTATTTCTACTGAAAAGCTGATTGAATGTTGTTGAACATGTGTGTAAGCACATGTGGGTTTGTGTGTATGAAGTGCCCTATTTACCAACTCAGATCTGCCCACCTATTTAGGCTTTTTACACATACACACTGATTTACTGAAACCAAGCACTTGAAATGCTCCACTATATCTTTTTTTAACATAGCTAATAATGGCTCTTCACCATACAAAAGAAAACCACTATTTTTATTATTTTTTTTTTAACATAAGGGTGGGGAGAAAGGTTTGTATGTTTATTTTGCTTGACTTGTTGTGGTGCACCACATTCAGCTTTAACAATGCAGCTATTACCGTATGTCATCAAATAACCAGCATAAGCAGATGTGGTGTTCCTCCACAGAGGCTCCACATTGAACTTTAGTGACTAGGAGCAGGGCAGTAACATTCCTAGCCCCATACAGGCATGCATAGTGCAAGATAGCGTTTAAATGAAAAGAAATATTTGAGCATACAGAATAATTTGCCAGTCCTAGGTCTATTTTTGATGGGTGCATTATTGCACAAAAATATTTGCACATAAAATTGCAAAATCTAGAAAAGTCTGATGTTTCTGTGGGTGCAGTAAGGAGACAACACAGGAGTTACATATGTATTTTTATAACTATATATCCTTTCATCCCTACTGTTTGCTAAGTTTTTGAACTTGTGCAAAAAACCCCAGTTTTATAACAGTGATGTTTGGTGAAGACAAAGCTTGTGCATCACAGCAGGGGAGAAAAGGGGTGGGGGATGAAGGTCAAAGGGTAAATTCCAATTGCTGAGACATGTTTTTATGAGTTGAATCTTAACCATGTGATAAGCAGCATTCAGACTCTGAGCAAAAGGCAGTAGAAATAAGCATGTAGGGGACCTCCGTGAACTGCTTTACTGGTCTGATAGTTGGTCAACAAAAGCTCGGTTCTTCCTTTCCAGTTGTTGCCTTCTCCTGTTGTTCTAGTTTTGAAATGGACAGTTCTCAGGTAATTAATATGTTCCTTCACTTTTTGGACATGGAGTTAAAAATAAGATCTTGGTGCCTGATGTATGCATGGCAATTCATTCTGCCTCATACAGTGCCTTTGATTCACAGGATGCACAGAAGAGAGAAGATGGTGATTTTTTTTTTTTTTTTTTTTTTTTTTTGTAGAAACAACGCGTGAGAAGGAACAGGTCTCCATTACATGAGATACAAAAGTACTATGGGCAAGAACTGAAAATATGTGCACACAGGTAACAGCAGCAGCTTTTGCAAGAACAGGTGTAGTAGGTTTTCTACCAACTCTTGCCCATCTCACCAAAATAGGATAGGGAGAAAACAAGACTTCTGTCTTACTGACAGATCCTTCACCTGCTGGTGACCAACTATACTTATCCTATTTGATAGGTACATCAGGAGAGCACCTGCATTCAGTTCAATTATATTGGTAATATCCTCTTACAGGATGAATACATTAATAGTATCTGTGCTGTGGCTGAAATGATGAAAATCTGCTAACAAGTCACTCAGCAGAAACCTATTGGTAGTTCAGTCACGGGACAAGGAAGATGAGATTTTAGTAAGCAGAGACACCATCCCTGCTAAAACTCACTGAAGACACCTCATTAGAAGAATTTAATAAGCTAAGTGAGAAAAGTTAGCTGATGGCTATATGTTTGGCCTTGCTAAATTTTATTCTCTGTTGATCTAATTGTTTGATGAAAATCAGTGCATCTATACCAGTTTATGCTTGCAAAAATATTAATTTTTGTAGAAGTTTTGTAGTGTATTTGTTTTGTAGAAGTTGTTGATATACTGCAAGTGATACTACAAATTAGGCCAAAGAAAAATAATGAGCCACTTAAATATTTTGCAACTATATATAAAAGCAGATTTAGAAAAGAAAGTCCTCTCTTTGTCCTGTTGTCAAAGCTCTGTTAACACTGACAGTAATTTCATATAAGCAGAACCCACCCACACTGTTTGACTCCTGTGTTTTGACAGACAATTTATCATTTCCTCAGTTGCTCTAAATCCAGTTTCATTTCAGTCACTGTAACTACATCAGTTTATTCCATTTACAGACCTGATTCAACACCTTCAAATAGCTACAAGAGGAGAAGATTTCTGCCTGTTTTGTCCTGGTTTACAGTCTCTTCTCCCTAAGTTTTTCCATATAACAGTATGAGATGTGACATAAATTTTTCATCATTAACTGCTACAACTACCAGATTCAACAAGTGGAAGAAATATGCCACGCAAGCCTGATATTGAAATAAACACCTCAAATGAATAAATGCCACTGATTTTTAAGGACAATTCACTTGAGGCTAAGTTTATAGGATTATTGCTGAAGTTTGTACTGGTGTGAGGGACAGTCTACTTCACCAGTAAAACTAATTAATTCCAGAAATGAAAATGTATCATTTGACCACAAGCACAGCTGTAACATTCACATTCAAATATTGATGATGTCCTATGTTCCCCAAAAGCCCAGATCTTTCTAGTCACTTCAGAGGAGATGAGTACACTTAGCAGACTGAAAAACTACTTCGTTTATGAGATCTCACAAAAGCTTCATATTTGTCCTGGAAGAATCAAAATGCAGTAATGGGGCACTTTTTCCACTTCTTAGGTTTTCATTGTAGTATCTTTCCTCTGTACCACTTCTATAATTGAGTTTCTGTGTTGTGGAATGGGTTCACTTGACCTTAGAATAACCCAAAATATAAATAAAATTATTTTAAATATTTTCTAAGGAAAAATTATTTCCTTTACTCCTGATGTCAATAAAATATTGTTACTTTGTTGATAGTACACCAGACAAAACCCATAAATCTAAACAGACTATTTAAAATACTAAAAAATGACTCAAACAGAAAGAAAAAGTAACTTTTTAATTTTGTTTAAAGAAAAAAATATTAAATAAACTAAAGACTCAAACACTGTTAAAAATGTCCTTATTTTAAACTAGAGAAAATCTGACAGCATTGAAGGCATCGCATAGCTAAACAAAAGCTTTCTGAGGGAAGTTTAAGAAGCCATTTCTTTATGTTTTGTCCATATTTTAAGTGCCCTCTACTGCCGAAGAAGCTGTACTACAGAGTGAGCACTTCTCTGCAAGCAGCAAGTAGAAACTCAACCAGATTGTTAGAAAGAAAGAATTTTATATTTTCTTGTATTTCTTTTCAGGCTATATAGTTGGACTTGAAAACTACCAGCAATAAGATGAGTTATTTTTCAGAAGAAGAAAATAATTGTAAATCCAGTAGTGAATGGAAATATATAATAATTTACTTCTGCTGCCGATGTGGGTTCTTCCCTTCTGTAGCTTGCTGTCCTCCACTGGTTTCTCTACCTGTCTGTGATGTCTATTTCAGCATTTCAGAGATAAATTTCTCAAGACCAGCCATGACTCATCTCATCTAATATATAGGTGAGTTTTACACTTGTGCCCAAGCCTCATCAGAGAGAACAGGGAGAAGCAAACCCACAAAACTGATGGAGTGCAATGGCTGGAGAAGGTAGGGAGATGTGATCAACGTTGCATGCATTCCTACCACAGAGTCAGGACTCATTACAGTCGGAAGGAGCTCACCACAAGCAGACTAGCCTCAGGCCAGCCCTCAGTGATCTGCTGTGCATTCCTCATGTGTCTTTTGCTCTGCATTTCTCTGTAGGATAATTTGCATTTTTAACAAGCATCTATTGTTCAACAAGACTGCAAGTACCTTAGGAGTTTCTGGAGTTTATTTTCCATACAAAGTGGTCCGATAAAGAAAATGCAGGTCTGCAGTGTGTGGATCTACAGAGTTGATTGCGGAAAGTTCTGAAACCAGTGTGAAAAAATGACTCATCCTTAGCCTTTCATGGGTTAAAAAATGCATTTTTATGTATTCTAGGTAGTGTTAGCACATTTAATGATTTGTACAGTACATATTGTATGAACATGTTGCACAAATGTTAGTGCATAAATATGTGTGTCTTTATTGTGTATTTGTGGTGGTGGATATTCCAGTCACTCTGGTCAAGCTGTGAACAAACATAAATTGTGACACTTGAATTCCCTGATCAGATTAACACTTCATCCTCCAGCATACCTGGAGCAGTGCAGTCATATTCCCTGACACGTTCCCATCTCATGCTGAGGTCAGTTTGAGGTCAGGTACAGCAGTGGCATTAGAATGATGCAGGAATCCTGGAAATGTGGGACATGTGGACATTTTCTGTTGGCACGGACACCCCACCAGTTATTGAGGTGATCAGTGCTAAGGATCTAGCTCTATCTCACAAACTGTAGAAGCTGTTGGGAGTTTCCAGTGTTGCATATTTACGTCTGTCAGCCAGTGCCTCATTATAAAGAAGTATCTGAGAAATTACACTTTTTCTAAGGAAGTATCTTTGAAATTACATGTTTGTTGCTTTCTTCTTTGTTTTCTGATTTACAGTAGGAAAGACAGGGAAAGTCATGGAACAGGTGATCTTGAGTGCTATCATGAAGCACTTGCATGAGAACCGAGTGATCAGGCCCAGTCAACATGGGTTTACCAAAGGCAGGTCCTGCCAAACCAACCAGATCGCCTTCTATGACAAAGTCACTCGACTGCTGTATGAGAGAAAGACTATGGATGTGGTCTTTCTGGACTTCAGTAAAGCCTTTGACACAGTTTCTCACAACATTCTGCTACAGAAACTGTTAGCCTCTGGCCTGGACAGACGCACACTCTCCTGGGTAGAAAACTGGTTGGCTGGCCGGGCCCAGAGAGTGGTGGTAAATGGTGTTAAGTCCAGCTGGAGGCCAGTGACGAGTGGTGTTCCCCAGGGCTCAGTGCTAGGTCCAGTCCTGTTCAATGTCTTCATCAATGACCTGAATGAGAGCATTGAGGGTACCCTTAGCAAGCTTGCAGACGACACAAAGTTGTGTGGAAGTGTCAATCTGCTGGAGGGTAGGGAGGCTCTGCAAAGGGACCTAAACAGGCTGGACCGCTGGGTAGTGTCCAATGACATGAGGTTTAACACGGCCAAATGCCGGGTCCTGCACTTGGGGCAAAACAACCCTATGCAGAGCTACAGACTGGGAGAAACCTGGCTGGAAAACTGCCAGGAGGAGAGGGACCTGGGGGTGTTGGTCCACAGCCGACTGAACATGAGCCAGCAGTGTGCCCAGGTGGCCAAGAAGGTCAATGGCATCCTGGCTTGTATCAGAAACGGTGTGACCAGCAGGTCCAGGGAGGTGATTCTCCCTCTGTATTCAGCACTGGTGAGGCCGCTCCTTGAATACTTTGTCCAGTTCTGGGTCGCTCACCACAAGAAGGATGTTGAGGCTCTGGAGCAAGTCCAGAGAAGAGCGACGAGGCTGGTGAAGGGGCTGGAGAACAGAACCTATGAGGAGCTGCTGAGAGAGCTGGGGTTGTTTAGCCTGGAGAAGAGGACGCTGAGAGGAGACCTCATTACTCTCTACAACTACCTGAAAGGAGGTTGTAGAGAGGAGGGAGCTGACCTCTTCTCCCAAGTGCCAGGGGACAGGACAAGAGGGAATGGCCTCAAGCTCCGCCAGGGGAGATTTAGGCTAGAGATTAGGAGGAAGTTTTTCACAGAAAGGGTCATTGTGCATTGGAATAGGCTGCCCAGGGAGGTGGTTGATTCACCTTCCCTGGAGGTGTTTAAGGCACAGGTAGATGAGGTCTTGAGGGACTTGGTTTAGTGTTAGATAGGAATGGTTGGACTAGAAGATCCGATGGGTCCCTTCCAACCTGGTTGTTCTATGATTCTATGATTCTATGACCTCAGGGTGTGACCTCAGAGTAATATTGAAGAACTATAAAAGCAGGAGCTCAGCTATGTTCTTTGGTCTTCCTCATGAACATACAGGATTATTTTCTACATTATATTCCAAAGTGGTTTGTCCAACCTGGTTTAAACCAGGCAAACTAAAGGGATGACTACGGTAACTTTGTGAAGATTTTTGAAACCAGTTTCCCTTGCAAATGTATAAGATGGTGCCTTTTAATGTTTTTTGCTAAAACTTAGCAGGATTTAAAAAAAAATAAAGTGAATTAACTTCAGAGGTTCATCATATTATATAGTCAGTTCTTGAACTTGTTAGCTAAGGTTCGTCAGTAAGCAGTTCATATTGAAAATGAACAAATTTATACATTGAACATAAGCAGGCAGGTGTTCCCAACTATCTTTTGCTTCTAGAAATATTCTCAAGTTCTATCATGCAATTAAAATTATACCAGCCATACGAATATAGAGCTGAATTATTTTACACAATTTATATACATATATGATGCTTCTGTGCATCTAAGAGTTACAAGTCCGCCTGCTCTTAAGAGTGAGGCTCTTTGTTCTCATACCAGCAATTTTCAGGATGATAATGTTGCTTCAAGCTTTCCAAGAGTAGGAAATTGACCCTCATCTCAGTGCAGAACTCCCCATGTTCAACAGATTTCATTATTTGAATTTCCACGTCCAGTTTATCTTTAGTTCTCTGATGAGAACAGCAACAAAAGTGTTGGTTATTTCCTGCCTCTATTGATGGATTTTGTTCTGGGTGCAATATTTTGAGGTGACAAATTTGATTACAGGGAGAAAACTAGACACTAGACAGCTCTTCAATGTAGTGTAGACAGACTGAACAAGAAGCTGTGACTGTAACTGGAAGATGGACAAATTCAACTGAGCAAGAAAGTATAAAACAAAAAAACACAGGTGTCCTCAAAGTAACAACTACTTGTAATTTCAGATCACTTTCAAGGATGTTACACTCTAGCCAAGTAGAAATTATTTGGTTTTATAGAGAGGTAACTGTGGAATTTGGTGGCTTTTGATGTACCTGTAATATGTTGGATTATATTGACTTACAGCAAAAGGTCAGAGCTAATGACATGTTATAGGCCCCCCTAGCCACAGTTCCATGAATCTATCAGTTGCATATGGAGATGAGTCAGATATGAATGACACCGGTTTCTCACAACCTGTGTCAGATTTGACTGAAGATATGAAAGGCACATGTAATGAGGAAAGTAAGTGACTGTAAGCAGAATTATTATTTGCTTTGTTTTGAAATCTGGTAGTTTAACTGTGCTGAACTGCAGTGGTGGAATTTGATCTGCCAAGTGTGATACAGCTTCTGTCCTGCAGCAATACTGGTCAAACCACTATTGGTGGCTGAAGAAATCCAAAACTGGGCAAACCAGTCAGCAACAGACTGAGGCCACTGCTAAAAATTAGAATGAAAACACACAGCAAGAGCTAGCAGCAGGAGAGAAGTGGGAAACAGTCAAATGTTGGCAGCCCTGAGCCATTTTCTCTGTGTTTCTCAGCTGTTCTTGTCAAGCATTCATGGGTAACAAAGGATTCAGAAGATGAGATTGGATGGTCAGAGGTGTCTTCTCATCACTTGCCTTTCTCTTGCCTGGCCTGAGATTCTCATGTGGGAGCTACTACATTTCCAGCTAGCAAAAAAACCCAAACAAAACAAAGCACACATACTCTTTATGGCAGATCTCTGCTGGAAAAACATGAAGTTTTGTAAGCTCTTGTGCCACAGACCTGTACTTCCCAGAGATGTGGTCTTAGTGGTGAAGAGTGGCCAATCTCCCCCATCCAGGCTAAGGACGTGACTTTGCTTTGCCTTCTACTTCAGCTCACACCCACTGCTTTCCTGCTTCCTGTTGCTTACATATACACACACATTCCCTCCATATGTATATTCTTATGTTATAGGTTTGTTTGGTAAATCATATACATTCCAGTAATACGAATTGTTTCCAGTATTTTTGCAGTACATAAGCATTCTGTATATGCAGATAGAAAGCTATTATTAATATTCCCTCACACTCTTCTCCATCTTGCTTTTCATTAAATTATTATCATGCTATTATTCAAAGGAAACAAAGGTCATAGTTTGATTAGCACAGAGATGTACAATAAAATGCTTGGAAACTGAATATTGCCCATAGTTTCTAAACAAATACCGCAGGACTTCAACATTAAGAACTCAACTTTCAAGCCACTAAGAAAATCTCAACAAAGGATAAGGAATGAAGAAATTTTACTTAAAAGATATACTACTTTCGCTACATGCAAACCACACAATCCACACAATCCACACAATCCTTAAAGTCCTCTCCATGTCAGGTTATTAAATAGTATTTAACAAGAAATCAGCTTCTTCTCAGCCTGGTTGCAGATGATCTCAGTAATTCCTAGTTTACACTTCAATAAGTGCTAATAAAGCTTGACATTACTATTATGAAAAGTCATACACAAAAAATACTACAAGCTACAGTCCTGCTTATATCAAGCAGTGACGTGTGAACTTCCTCTAGTTTTGAGGAATTAAGCAAGATAATTTAATGAACATTGATAAACTGCCGTTAATAGCAGAAAGATCTTATCAAACTATCTGATGAAAATAGAAGTTTCCTTGATAAAGACAACATTTTTGAAGTAATAAGATCTATGAAGCACTTGATGTGCCTTTCTGAATATTTGCATCAGGGATCTACAACTGTGTAGAATAACTGATTTGTATATTATGTAACTTTACCATCAGCTAGTGGCTCTTGAGGTCTACTTGAAGTGAGGAATTACCATTGAGCAGGTATCTTTCTAGTAGGATCTCACTGGAATTTTTTCCCACATTGTCCTATTTTTATTAATAACCCACAGAAAGCATCTAGACACATTTCTTCTGATGAAGATTTCATAAAAAGTCTGAGAAGTGATAAACAAGGATAAAAGCAGATCACTGGTATAAAACAATCTGCATTGTACAGAGAGCCGGCACAGTCAAACGTGTTTCAATTCCAACAATGAAAAGCTGTTCATACAGAAGAGAATGTATGTCTTATTTAGACACAGGGAATTTCTGACTGTAAGATTTTAAGGCAGTATTTTTTCAAAAAGAGAATAAATAATGTTCATGGCAGATAGGTGAATTTCTGGTGTTTCTGCATAGCCATTGTGGCTGCTGTGAATAAGAACAGGATTCACTGAAATAAAAAGAAAATAGTTGAAGTTTATGTTGTCTTGGTACCACAGTATCTGCCGTTGGAATCCAACTGTTTAAAAAAAATCAGAGAGGGTCCAGAAAAGAGTAGGAGAAAAATTGAAAAGTTATGAAAAAATAATGCAAATATTCAAAATGCTGCTGGTAAAGTTGTATTATTAACTTGATCAGTTCACACTTGAGACCAAAGTCTTGATCCTTCATGCCGTATTTCTGTTGATTCTGCCCCTGTGTCTACCTTGGGATGAATCAACTACTTATTCTAACTCAAAATTTTTTTCTTGGGGTGGTTTAGAAGATTGGATGATCACAAGGTTCACCACTATTGACTATATAATTGCAATTTGTCCCCTCTGGACATTCCTGCAACAAAGTTAGAGAAAAAGGAAGCCAAAGAAATAGGTGGAGATTAAAAGTTGCAAAACTTCCACAGAAGAGCCATGAGGCTGGTGAAAGGGCTGGAGAACAGAACCTATGAGGAGCTGCTGAGAGAGTTGGGGTTGGTTAGCCTGGAGAAGAGGAGGCTCAGAGGAGACCTCATTACTCTCTACAACTACCTGAAAGGAGGTTGTAGAGAGGAGGGAGCTGGCCTCTTCTCCCAAGTGACAGGGGACAGGACAAGAGGGAATGGCCTCAAGCTCCGCCAGGGGAGATTTAGGCTAGAGATTAGGAGGAAGTGTTTCACAGAAAGGGTCATTGGGTATTGGAATAGGCTGCCCAGGGAGGTGGTTGATTCACCTTCCCTGGAGGTGTTTAAGGCACAGGTAGATGAGGTGCTGAGGGACTTGGTTTAGTGTTTGATAGGAATGATTGGACTCGATGATCCAATGGGTGTCTTCCAACCTGGTTGTTCTATAATTCTATGATTCTATGAAAATGTCACATTTGCTAATAAATACATCTCTGTAATTAGAGCCTGGAAGTTGCTGTATTTTATGCATGTGTTCAGGACAACATAGATATTTCCCCCTTGCCTTCAGAAGAACATCTATATATAATGTTTGTCTGTTTGCAAACAACCCTGGTCTTAGAAAGACCATTTGGATTTCTGGCAAGCCTGTGCTTGCCTCTGCTGCAGTGAAGCATCAAAATAAGTGATGAGAGTCAGAAGCAAAGAAGAGCCTATAGTAGTGAACCACTAACTTGGTTTGAGCTACTTGCTCAAATCTCAATCTTGGCATTGCTACCAAGGCAGCAAAGGTAAGACTTTGAACTTATCACAGAGAAGGTCAAAGGAGCAAATTTTCTTAAATCTGTAGTTATCTACATGGGGAAGAGTATTTTGAAAAAACACACATTTCTGCAGTCTAGCAGAAAGATATGATAAGATCCAACACCTGAAAACAGAACTGAGAACAATTCAGACTAGACATAAGGCTTGTATTTTTAACAGGTGGATAATTAGGCATTGTGAACTAGCAAGTCAGGAATGCAATGGACTTTTCATCAGCAGAAAGTGTTAAGATCTCCTATTTCTCTAAAATATATATTCAGTTCGACCATAGTTATAAAACTAGAAGCAGAAATTAATTCAGGGAAGTTCTTTGGCTTATGTTTTATGGCAAGGGAGGAGATTAGAAAAGATAATCATAATGTTCCGTTTTGACTTATGATCTGCATACTCGTGAGTTTGAAAAGACAAAATTGAAAAGATAGTTCAATTAAGTAGACATAGTAAGGAAGTCTATTCTGTGTATGCACGTCTCTGTCTTTTGTGCAGCCGAGACTCTACCCATTATATTTTAGCAGATTTGCAGTAGAACTGACCAGTCAATTTGTTTAGGAGCAGGATGGTTGTACCTCTACCTCAGCTTCCACTGTGGATACACCACACTTCCCTAAGAAACTACATGAAGTTTAAAACAGGACAAAGTTGTTTGTGGTCTTCAAGGTCAGCATATCAATGCAAAATAACCATGAATAAAAACTGCAAGCTTAGCTAGGCTGGAAAGAACTAAGCATCTACTTAGACCTGTAAGTTATATGGTGATGCCACACTTCAAAGCAGTAACTTAACCCAAGACTCTGACAAGACTGTCTTCTCAATTCTCTGCTTGCCCAAGCACTGAAATGCCAGTTCAGCAGAAGACCTGAGGAACCCATTCCTCTTCCCTGTTGACCAAATTCGAAATGATATTTCCAGAAATGTCACATTTTTTGCATCATTTTTACTTTATTCCCAGATCTTGCAAATCTCTCAGACACCTGGAATTCTAGACCAAGGACCAAATCCTACATCTCCCACAATGGCTATAAACTATTAGAATTTAGGATTAGAAATAGTTTGCAGCTGCCACATATAATGCCACATAAAATGCCGAATGGAAAAAGTCAGACTTTACTGCTTCCCTAAGAAAAGAAAAATTAACCCTTGACTTGCAGTTTAATAGTTACCTTTTATTCGAAACACTATTTCTTCCAGCTATTTCCAGGAAGAAAAGCTCAGAGCTAGAGCCTGTTCATGCTTGCTGCCAGTTATACTTGTAGTGGTAGTTTTAAAACTTTTAAAAAAGAAAGGTTCATCTTCCTTGAACCTGTGCATTGCCTAACAATGCTCATAGTAATTTGCTCTTCATTTCATCAATTTCTACATCTATTATAGTTTTATTACATATTAGAGAGCTAACATTTATTGCATGGTTACCAGACCCTTTCTAATGTCAGGATGAAGCTGGATGTATAAAGACTTCAAAGATTAGGATCACTGCATGGCTAGCACAAGTCCTATTTATTTCTAAGATATCATAGCAGCTGAGATCAGATGAGGTATTTGGACCAGTAGGTCACCGATTCACTGAGAGAGTGTATGGTGTTTTCTGTGAAGGTTCCAAAGCCCAAGTAAACCAGGCAGTATATCTTTCTCTAAAGGCTCCCAAGCTTCTCTGATGGGAGACAACAGTGACTACTGGACATCTTAGTTCTACTAGAGCTGGCTTTTACAGACTGCAAGAATAAATTGTATTGCATATCCAAACGCATGTGCAGACAAACTGAAGTAATAATTTTCATGAATACATTCAAACATCGTTAATGTTTTTACTAAGCTTCAGATAATATTCTTTTTAGAGAACCATATACCGGCTACATCTGTTCACATGTGAGATGGCAAAAGATGGAAAAATACATTATGCCGCAACCCACAAGAAACTTCCTCTGAAGCACTGACTCTACAGCAACAGTATGGAGTAGGTGCTTTGCACAGCCTTCTCCAGCAAACCCTCATTCTTTACAGTAGTGCCTTCTGATGACTTGCAACCCCACGCTGCCCTTTGGCTGCTGCCAACAATGACTCCATTCTACGAGACAGGAAGACCACTCATACACTACAGTGGCAACTGTCTGTACAACATCCTCTGTGGCAACTAAATGAATGTCAGCCTTGTCTTAGGCTCTGTTTTTCATATAATTTCTGCTTTACTTTAAATTTTACCTTAGCTATACATATAAATCTTTGAACTGTAACATTCTTCTGTCCCCAGTTTTGGACACTATTTCTAACACCAAGTCATGAGTAACACATTAAACTGTTCAAGAGGAAAGAGCAGTTGATGCTTCATAAAGACTTGCCTGGCTCATGTGTCTGTTTAATCACGAAAGATTCTCAGGCTGTGGAGACATGATGAGACTCACAACTTGGTGCACTGTGAAAATGCAAACATTCTCCAGCTTATCTGCATTTTGTGTGCACTCTCTGCTCAAATTTCCGCAGTACTCAAAAATGTGAGTAGACCTTACCCAAAAAGAAAAGACAACCTTGGAAGTCAACCTTGGATCAGGGCACAGAGAGGATGTTATCTGAGAAAATAAGCACTTGTAACAGAAGCAAGCTGCAACTTCCATAAGGAAAGAACAAGCAATCTTGAAAACCTGAAACCTTGAAATAAGTGTAAGAAAATCATCGTCATTTGCTGTCCTGCTTCTTGTGGATGTCAAGGAAGGAGCAGTTCTGGTTTTACTGCCAGAAATGGGTAAGGAAACTGCAGATCAGTACAAGATATGTAGCCACCGAGACATGTGGCTGAGAAAGACACAGAGGAGAGGAATAAGTCAAAATGAACTCCATTTGGGAGTTTCAAAACATAGATTTTCTCACTTCAACAAGCACCTTTGTGCCAAAGCATCTAGACAGCAAATTCTGTCCTGGAGAAATTTCCCCAATTGCTCACTGATATTTTCTTCTTGCCCTTTTCCCCAACAAGAAACCTTGTATTCAACAATATCTTGGTACATACTAGTGCATATTAAGGAAAGCACAGGCACAGTTCAGATTTTTCTTGTTTACAATTTCAGGCTGAATTCTGCCCTCCAGTCCTGACTCCAACGGGAGTAACGCTTATGTAATTGAATACAGAATGCAACCCTTAGGGTTTTTGTCTGACCACTAACAGAACTTTATGTGCCTTTAATTCATTTTTAGGTTTAGGTATTTTTTCAAATTGGGGCATAAACTTTGCTCTCGTGTTAGGAATGAAAATTATAAAAAAGGGCAGAAACTCATCTTTGGTTTCAGTGCAGTCATACATCCATGCATACATGCATATATAACATGGAAGAAGAAAGAGGGGGAGAAATGTCTGGAAGAGATTATTTTTAGAAAGCATATAACCATTAGACATACTTCGTTACTGTTGAAAAAGTCTTCAAATCAAATGCAGTAACAAAAGGGTCACTTCTTGTTTATTGATGAGAATGCTTCAGCACTCGGCTATAACAGGGTCCTGTTGTGAGGAGGAGATGCAGCAGCAAGCTCCCTCAGCTTCACTGAGAGGAGGATCAGGCCTTGCTGTTTCGAAGGTCACTGCATAATACATCTGTATTTCCAGCACTGAGCACAGAATGGCCTTTTTTTGTAGTTTTACTTGCATATAAATTTTCTGTTGTGAAAATGTGACAATATTTAGAGTGAGATAAAATATACCTGAAAAAAGAGCCTGACATGGTCATAAGGAGGGATATTTTCAGTAAGAAATCTGGCTTACTCAAGCCTGTGTCTATGAATAACCAACTGCCTCCCAAAACAACTGAATTCATTCCCAAAATTACAGTAACTCTTAAGTTCTCAGAGTTCTACTAGGCCAAGGGAAAGAGGACACTGTAACAAATCTGAAATTTTAATTGAAAGAGTAAGACAAAAAGGACAAAGATAATGTAAAAAGAGAACTCAAAGACAAATCCATTAAAAATCACCCAAACCCTATCTGGATTTTTGCTGCCAAAAAACACATCAGAGGGTTTACAGCTGTGCCTCTCTGGAGAGGAAAGCAACTGAGGAATTCTGGTAAATTATAGTACCAGAAAAACAGACAAAATGTTTGGACATTGTAGCAGACAGGGACAAAAAGAAATAGCCAATGTGAAATGGTACTCACCCAAATTGTCTGAGAACTTATATGTGAAGTCAAACGGTAATGGTGATCTGGTTTAAAGCAACCAAAGAGGAAGAGAAACAAAATGTGACTAATGAACATGATATTGATTTGCTCTAAAGACCTTGCAAATGATCCTAGCAACTGCAGGCCTGGAAATTTATTTCTGCATGAGGTAAATACGTAAAGATCATAGCAAAATTTAAGCATCTGTATGGGAAGAGGGTCAAAATTAACTTTTGTACAGCAGTCATGCCACAAAATCTTTTATAATTGTTAGATCACATCAATGTGTGTATGGATAACACAGTCAGTTGATACAGTGTGATTGGATTTTCAATAGTCTTTCAACAAAATCCCTCACCAAAGACTCTTAGAGAAACAAAAACTTGAAGATTAGTCATGGGCTAAAGGGAAGGTATTCTTCAGGATTAGCAGCTGGTGAAAAGAAGAGAAACAAAAGGGAACAGTAAGTGGTCAATTTTGAGAGAGAAGGATGATTACTGTCACAATCCTCAGCAGACTTCTGCTGGAATCCTGCTGTTCAACATATTCCTAAATTATCTGGAAAGTGTTAAGTAGTGAGTTAGCAAAGTTTACAGGTGATAATAATTATTCAGGCTTAAATCTATGTATAAAGTGCTACAGAAAGATTTCATGAGTGATTCTACACTAAAATAACATATGAAATAAAGAGTAAATCTTGGACAAAAATAACCTTTAGAGTATTTACAGGAGGAGGTTCCTGTCTCATGAGACAAGAGGATTGTAAATCCTTTGGCAATGTCAGCATAATACTATTGGCAACCAAAAGGCAAAGGGAAAGTTAGGAATACTTACAAGAAGACAGAAAATGTCATTACACTTGTGTGCAAGTCCCTAATATATCCATACCCTGAGCTGCGTGTGTAGTTGTGTTGAGCAATGATGAGGAACGCCAAATGGTTTCTATACAAGAAAGACTGAGCATGCTATTGAAAGTTTCAAATATGTCCTTCATGCATCTGCTGATAATTTCAAAGCCTGCCAACTGAGTCTAGTGTAAAAGCATCCATCCTACAGCACATGTCCTGTAGACAGTATGAGCAGTACAACCAATAAGGTATGCTCAGGATGTATCTCATCCTATGAGAATTAATAGTCAAGTGTGTTGTGTCAACCAAGCATTTCAGGGAGAGTTGGCTTTACTATTTATGTGTTATACAGCTGGTTTGTGTAAGTACAGCAACTCATTGCCAGGCAGTGGATAGCTGCACAATGTTGTCCAGGAAACCTAATCGGTGAGTACAGTGATCCAACAACCTTCCTAGGGCTATCCCCTCACATCTCGTGCTTTTAGGGCAGCTCCATGGCTCTGTGGCAGGAAGACCTAAACAGCTGCTGAAGAGGACTCCCCAAGATCTGCATGGCCAAGGAAGGTGTTGGTAGAAGGTTTTCCACAGCAGGTGCTCGTCAGTTCTATACAACACGCATATTCCCACATCTATGTGTGGATGTCTACCTACATGTGTATACATGTGTATTACGATCCCTCTATATGGCTGATATAGATCTTTGATATTAGGTAGATATATAGCTGCTTAATTGTGAAAAGCACATCATGTGTAGTAAATCATTTTACTTAGTCAGATTAAAGGTGCTATTATTCATGGCTATGTAATACTATCTATAATTTCTGTGTTAAACTTGACATTATAAATCCTTTAATCTGAGTATTTAAAAGCTGTTCTATGGCTCATTTTTCAAACAGCATTCCAGTTAACACATTTACTGCTAATGAACTACTAACATATTCTCTTTTTCTTAGACAAATGTTGTTGACCAACAGTATTATTTGCTTGTCAAATAATTATTTTTTCTTTGCTTTTTAATTTAATTGCTTCAATAAAAATATAAACCAATAATGCATTTATAATTACACTTCTCAGGTGACCTATGCAAAAAGAGGTTTTATAATGAAGCCACAATAATTAGCCGGTCACATTCCAGTTTGGGGCTATTGTGAAGTTGTCCTTTCCATGGTTCACCTTAACCTGACTGGAATTCTAAAAACCTTATATATTATCTCCCATAACACTGAGAAAGGTATTAAAAATGTGTGCAGTCCTGGCAGAAGCAGGCTTTCTAATTATTGTCAACTGTTTCCAGTATGACGTGGCAAATTCCCTTGAGAACTGAAACAACAGCCCACTCCAGGATTTGTAATAGGCCCTAGAGCCTAAGTAGTTGTAGACAGAGCTGTTTCCCTCAGGATAGATAATTGGTTTACATAGCAGCTCAACACCTGAACTAAATCCATTTTTTTCTATTGTCATTTCCTTGCTAAATATACATAGCTATTCGGGGGTATTAAATACAATGTGACTCACTATTTAATAGCAGAATAATTTGCCTCAGCTACTTTACCTGGAATGCTAATAACTGTTATCACCCTACATTTCCATGCATAAATGATAAAATATTATTAAGATGAGATTCTGTAGTCCTTAATCAAGCACAAATTTCACTGAGGCCACTGGGAGTTTTAGTCAATTAAATATTGCAAAACATATATCTTAGTTTGTTGAAAGTAAGATATCATCATTAAGATATTCCATCTAATGTTATTATTGGTCAGCTTATTAAATGAGACCATATTAATGTTTTGTACAGGTATAACCAATAGTGTAGAGTGCTGATCTTTTATCATCAGTTTATAAAGCACTTCTATGGAATGCTCAATTACATGAATTAATGATTAAGACACAAATATATTTACTGTTTCTGGCAATAACATGATTCTAGTAACTAAATATCTTGAACCTCTGTTCTTACAATCATCAGAGAGAGGTTGAGTTTATTTTTAAATTAAATTTTACTGCAAGTTTACAAATCAAGGAGCAGTAATGTACACAACTATTTTAAAAGCATGTAACGACACTGCAATCATAGTGGTTTCTTTCTTTAACAAAAGATGTAGTACTATTTCATGTAAATAAGAAAACAATTGCAGAACATTTGAATAAAATTTATCTGCTCACGGCTTTTAAGGGAATATAACAAGATCTTGAATTTGCAGCTACTAAGTACTGAAATTCAGGATACTCAGAAACCACAGGATTACATCCTAATTTTTGTGGTTAAATATGATACCCAGCTGTGCGTGTCTCTGACACTAAATTTGGTCATATTGGAGCTGAAGATGCAGGATCCTAATAACAATGTTCATCCTTGCATTTTCTATTACTCTACTGGTTTCAGTGAGAATCCTGGGTGCATGAAAAATGAGTAAGGTGCCTGCAGCTTGTTACCTGATGTATGTAAGAACTGAAAATGCCACATATATATCTAGTGCCCCCTCAGTCACCAGCTCAAAAATAATATTGATGCTATGATTTATATGATGTAAGGATTTAATGTTAATTCGTCACTCTGTGTGTCTGATATTTAACTGTGTTGCTGAATATTTTCTGTCCCCAAAAGGAAAAAATTCAGAAAAAACAATCAGTGGGAAATCTTTTTATAAGAGTGCTCAAAATATGATACCCTGAAATCTACAAGTCTTTTTAGAAATATTTAGGGATATTTTGAACATGGACCACTGATTTCAGTGTATGGAGCTAGTGGCTCCAATTCTACAATATACTCAAGTCCTTATTAAAATCTACTAACGCATAGCAAAACCATTAAGAATAGATTTAGTTTTAAATTTATGCTAAATTTAAATTGAAGGCAGGATGATCCAAGTCTGCATTTGTCTGCTATGAAAAACTTCTTGTGCCCAAACCAAAGCACTGTATTCTGCTGGAAGAGGTGGTACCAGCTTCTTCTTGAAGCTCTGAGGTTGGTGTAGTGCATAAGTATTTTAATGAATAGTAAATATTATTGTTAAAACAAATCTAAAACTAAAACTAATATACCTAACACGCTTAAATATGACATGGCATATGTTATGTGTGTAGTAGGATCAAATTTCTTAGAGGAGTAGAAAAGATGAGGAAAAAAATCACTCATGTGAGTTGTCAAATATAACCTTTTGGCATTCTAATAAACTGTTGCTTAGATCGAAATATCAAGCTATTACTAATGGCTATTAATGTGTACATGCTTCATGTAATTTTATAGTATCTTATTTTAATATCTGTAATTTTAATGAATTGCAATTTAGGAAAGAAACAATTTTCATTTACTTTATATAACATAATTATGGACCAAATTAACCCCACACTAGTCTTAATTACATTTAGTTTCATTTGGCTGATCAAGCAATTAATGTGCCACTGTATTTTGGAAGTAAAAACCAAGTTGTTATGGTCTGTCTTCAAAAAACATGTACTCATCTCAAGTGTAGCTATTGTGAAAAACTGTCCTTTGGAATATTTTTTTTTGGTTTACTGTACATCCATATGTTGTAGCACAAGAATGTGAGTATAATGAGGCCCTTCTGCACCTGGGGTCCTGTTATACTATGCTGTTTAATAATCTTCCCTTCATGCCACCCTTTATCTGCTGCTCTCTGATTGTACTCGTGCTTTTTCTCTTTTAATTGGGAACTAATTTTAATTTTGCCATTAGAAATGACAAAAAAGCCTACATATAAACTTGTATTTCCTCAAGCTTCTCTACTGTCACTCAGACTTTTTTTTTTTAAGTCAGGGCTGGAACTAGCTCTTTTTGCTCTTCTGGCTAAAGAATAGCAGAGGAAGAATATTTTTAAAAACCAAGACAAACAAACCCATAAAATATTGAGCTGCATACTGATGTTCACATTCAGGTTTTCCTTGGCACTCCAGTGAAATCAATGCATGCACAATGACAGCATGGAAACAGTATAACGGCTTTAGGATCTGGCCCATTAACATTTAGCACTATCTATCAGTGTGTCTAATCTTTTCAACTAATTGAGAGAGAAAACGGTCATTTGCAATATAGGTATGTTATGAATCTAATTGGGGTAGTACAAGGTTATTTAAGCACAGTTCGTAAGCAGGGGCATTCTCACAATAAGGTAGGCATTGTATTATCTATTTCTGAGGATTTGGGGATGCTTGCAGAAATCATGGGATTCATGTCATAGCAATCTCTCTGTGGGTTTTTTTTTTCAAAATCTGAAAAAGCAGTGACTTTTCTCATGACCTTCACATTTCTCAAAGCAAAACAGCAGTGCATTTAATAAAACCGCTTTTTATTAATGCTACTATATTTAGAGATAATTTGTGTAGCCTGGTTTCTTAGATACACTTCCCTACAACTTTTTCCATTTAGAGGGTGGATGAAGCCCCAGTCTACATGGTATCATTTAGCTTGAGAGTACACGGTGTTACTAGTTGTACTAAAGCTTTGCTGGACCACAGGAATATCTGGGCCTTAACATACTCTTCAGCTACTTCAAACTCCAGCATTTTTTTACTCTAAAGGAATTCAGAGTGATTCGTAAATCTTTTTTTAGTGTCCTTAACTGCAGTTCCGAGAAAGCAGTGGCTTTACACTTTCTTTCTCTCTAGATAATGCTCAAAGCTAAATTTCTCTGCCTGAAGAACATTAGTCAAAATGACTTTGCAGGGTTCTTTACATGACTGAAATGAGTTGGATCTGACCTTTCATTTTCAACTGGTCTGGATGACAATCATCAAGCATATAGTATTATATTAATGTCAAAAGCTAAAAGATTTCAACACACACACTCTTAGTAGAAGGAAGGACAGCTCTTTTCCTTTTTGACCTGTGTGTCCAGTGCAAATTCTCTACTTTTCAGCTGAATCTGTTAACAAAAATTTGTGTGGAATTAATACGGAAATGCTTGTAGCCATACATATAACCAAGATTTTCCTGTTTTTCCACTGTTGGAACTGGTCCATCAACCACTGTTGCCCCTCATCAGTGTGACCAAAGCTGTGCACAAGTAGAATGATGCCGGTCACCTCCAGTCCAGGTTGGTAGACAGGGTGCACACATCATGGCCTGTGGCAGTTTATCCTTCTCATGCACGTAGTCTAACCACGATCGCCTCATTTATGCTTAGCTGCTGAAGTTCAAAGGCTGTCACAGACAATGCTTAGCAAATAATAAATGTAAATCTAGCATAAAGTAACTGATGGCTTATCACCTTTAAGAGAAACCAAACTCTCTAAGATAGATTTAAATTCTGTATCAGCTGGGTGACAGACTAGATGTTTTGAGAATGAAGGGCTGCAATGAAATATATCTTCTGCACACTGATTTTGGTGAGATTGTGCGGAGTGTGTGAGAGTGGAGATGCCTGACCCTAAAGGAATAATCTAATCAACTGGAATAAAGTCAATAGGAATTTTGCTGTTGATTTCACTGGTGTGGGAATTTTCCTTCACATGAAGCTTCACACAGTTGGAAACAGATGTTAAAAGTGGCATTGATTTAACCAGGTTTTCTCTCAGATTCTTGCTAGTAATCTTTCTTATCTATTTTCTCTGTGCAAAGGAAATATACTGACTACTGAAACAATAGAATTTTTCTTTAATTTCTAGTACAAGCAGCCAAACCACTGTCCCACAACCTGTGGACCATACATCAGAAACAGTTTACACTTCTAATAAATTCATTTTGCATTGTAGCAGTTGGTGAAGCTGCAACTCCTCTCCTGCACTGCTACTGGATCTGCCAAAAAGCAGTGACAGTCACACTGCTCTCACACAGAAAATAACTTTTCTCTTAGAGCTACCAGGGAAATGACACTTGGTATTACAGAGGACATTAGTCCTCTCTATCCTACCAAAAAGAGGTAACAAAAGAGAAAAACTAAAGAGAAAAATAAAGCTGTTCTGAAAATTGCTGTTAACATGCTCAAAAAAGAGCACGGTCAATTTATTTTAGAACTGACTTGTAACTTTCTTTTAAGGAAGGAAGTATCTTTTTATGTCAGTGAAAACTGAGTAGCACAATGTCAGCTACCTTCTCTTATTTATAAGTTGTCATCGTAACACTGTTTGCCACTTTTTATTCCAGAGGAAATTAAAGACTACCCTAAATAATACTAAATTACAACTGGGAAAATAATGACATACCTTGTATCATACATTATGCTTGTTTTTTTTAAAAAAATTGAATTTTAGTTTGCACACTAAATATCATATGTTTGTTCATTAGTTTGCAGACGTCAGTCATTCAGTCTGAACCCTCCAGTCAGTCGTTGGTGAAAATTAGCTAACGTTCTACTCTATTTCCCACTCAAAGCACTTCCATTATAGTTGGCTAATGGTTGTACCATCAATAAAGAGTATGAATCCAGTTATGTGGAGACCTTGACTTAACCTTTCCATATGCTATTGATATTTATAGAGCTTCTGACATAATCAATTAGCCTGAAAACTGGCACTCACGGAAGGTAAACTCATATAATGGAACCATTGCATCTGCATTTTCATTAACCTTTCAGATAAATATGTACAAAATAACGACAAATATATACCATATGTAATTTATGCTAATCCCCTAAATTTTCTGATGATATTGCAGATCAGGAATAAACTTGTTTAGTGGTATCTTGATTGCTAAGTTCTGTAGCTGCTTTAATGGGTGTTTTATTTTTCAGCCAGACATCTAGAAACACCATGAAAATGAAATGAGAATAGCTGACTCCAATATGGTATTTTTCCCAAGCTAGTACTGAATGTAAAGTCAGACACAAGGATCAGTTTTGTATGGTAGCAATTCTACTTGCAGTCAGTTGTTCATAGTTGAAATAGGATAGATGTGAACTGGGAAAGAAATAACAAAACATATTACAAACAATTCCGCATGACCACCCAGTCATGTAAGAAATCAGTCTGCAACAGAGAAAAACTGAGTTTTGGTGTCACTTTTCCTTTTTTTTCTTTTTGAAGTAAACATCTGCAAATTTGTTATCCTTCTCATCCACACAGAGTGATACTTGGCCCACAGATAAGGTGGAATCCTGGCTTTGTTGTGGTTTGTGGGAGTTTGTACTCTCATTGTAGTGAAATGCTATGTAAGTATGTTTTCTTTGTCAGAAGACCTACTTTGTTAAAGTGACTCCCTTGAGTGTTGTTTCAGAACACAATTCATGATATTTTAGACTTTTTGCCAGAATAAAGATTTATTCATAATGGAAATATTTTCACCTTGAGAGAACAAGTTATATATAATTACTAAATTATTAGAGTAGATTAGTTGTTTTGGTCTATATGTGCCACTCTATTAATGCAAGCCAAAAGGAAGAGATTTCTGAAGAAATGAGCAATAGAGTTACAAAGAAAAGCAAGTCATGAGTACTATCTCTCAAATGTACAGGACTTGTTCTCAGCACCTCAGGAATGACTTCCATAGCTGGCTGGGCTAGTCCTGTATGGTGTTAAAAGGACTGATGCCACAAATACTGCGAATTCTGCCCTACTATGAGAAGGAGAGTATGGGGAGGTGCAACAGAAAGGAAAGAGAGTTGTAGGCAGGCTGGAGGAAAAGACCATATGAGAAATTACCTACCAAATCTGCTATCACCTTCCAAGTTTTGTGTTTGGAACTAGTTATAGGAACCAGTGAGTTTGCCACTTATTGATGAATGAAGTACTCACCCATTTTTGGACCCAGATCATGAGAATTACTTAGGGAGACTTAAGCAGCTGGGTGAAATGCCCACTGCTGCAGCTGAAAGCAAAATTCACATAGACTTCAAAGGGACCAGATTTTACTCAGTCATCAAAGGATCTTGGGTCTTTCATAATAATATCTTTACATATGCATAAGCAGAGGCTAAAGAAAAATGGAAAAGATTATATATAAGGAAGAAAATGTCCTCAGAGTCTGGATATTTAGTACACAATGTTTTGTGTGAGTGGGCTGTTTGCGACTGCAATCACTTTGATTGCAAGCCACATGGCAAGATATACTGGTGAAAAGAGTGAAATTACTTCATTAATTAAAGAGATATACGGCTGTTACATTTGAAGAGTAGGGCTAGAAAGTGTAAGGTTAGAAAGTGTAATAGATGGAAGGCTTTTTAACTCATAAGATGACGTGGTGTAAACGCAGGACTTGTAACCTTAGTCTAGCATTCAGATGGGTTTTTGTTTCAAATCCCATCCTACGCACTTAGAGCAGCTCTAGCTTTTTATTAAAATGGGAAAATATATTGTTTATAAAGGCTACTCTTGACAAATAGTAACCAAAGCAAGGTGCAAACAATGTATTGTTTCCATAATCAGAGATACACTGTAAAATAAAATAAAGTAATAAATACAGAGTGCAATTGTTTGTTGTTGCAATCCGTCTGTGCCCAGTGGCAAGGAAGTCCAAATGAATTACAAAGAAATTTTTAATAAAAGAACAAAAAAGAAAAAATGGGCTCCATAACCTGAAAGAACTTTGAATAAAAAATGTCCCCTGAAACTGAAAGTCTCTTTAAAATCTTTGCGCTTTCTCTCAGTTCTTTGGTTTTTTTCTTTCTCTTGCTCTTACTTAAAAGCCTCTGGGTGATTTGTCCTATTCCCTGCCCAATAACAGCCTAACCGTTGTTTTAGGGAAGATATTTTTAATGTTGTATATTTTATTTTGTTTTGTTTTGTATTTTTTCATTTCCTTGGACATTTCATCCACACACGGCAGAAAATGTGAACATAAGCAGCTGTAATATGAGATGAACTCTGAACACCAAATAGGTAGGCCCTAGAGGGGAGGAACTGAAATATGAGCTGCTTATTCTTGGAGCCCTTTAAACCCTCCAATCTGTTTTAAATTATTTTGGTGCCTCTATTTAAAGGTTAAATTTTTGTTGTTGTTGTGAGCCATAGTTTAGTAATACAAAACCTGGGCAACATCAGCATAGAGTCAATTCACAGATTACACACCCAGGGTCTTTCCTGATTCTGCCTAAAGTGAAGCAGCATGTTTATACTTAGCAACACATTTTGACATGAATGAACTTTTCACGTCTCTGCTCATAAAATAAACACATACATTCAACAGGAAAAAAAATCATCTCACTCAACGATCCGGCTTACATATGTTATTTACATACCATATGTTTAAATCTAAATATGGATATGGACATGGAGAAATTATAGATATAAAACACTGACTTCAGAGCTGTGCATTAAACATCAAGTCTTTTACATCTCTCATTAAATCTTTCCTTTGTGCTAAGTGTTTAGCACATTAAGTTTCACAGAAAAAAAAAACCCCGAACTTATTTTCCCCTGCACCCTTTTCAAGCAAAATCTTGGCACCTAAAGCATTTTTTATGTTTTTTTTTTTTTTTCTTCTGCAGTATTTTGTTTCAGGGCACTCATAATTTGAGCACTAGGGCTTAGATGTCAGCCAGAACACAGTTTACATGGCTGCTTTTTGCCATTGCCACTTTGAGTTCAACTCTACCAAGGGCCAATGGGAAATTCCTGAAGGCCAAGGCATTTTCAATAAATTAGCATCGAGACACTGAGTCTTTGTATAGTATTTAGGTGAAACTTGATTCAAAATGCATATTTGGGAATTTCTGACAATGCTTTCTTTGTTTTTTATGCAAATAGAAAAAGCCTTGGAATCTCTTGAATCTATATGATCAAAGATGATCACCAAGAATGTGTCTGGAAGCATTACCAAATGACAGAAATGCCAGAGACAGTTATATCACAAAGATTAAAATAGACATTTTTTAAAACTGTGCCTTCGAAAGAACGCTGTTTTTTGACAATTCATTAACTTTACATATTTTTAATCAAACTAACTTTGAAGCATTGCATTTGACATGATACACTTCAAACGGTTACTGCTGGCTGGGGACTCAGAGACTTCTAAAATACTACAATTAAAAGGTTTATAGTCCTCTCAGTGGGCAATCTAAACTCTGTTAAAATTAATTAATAAGAGAATTGGACACTCTTTTTAAGATATGAGTATGATTTCAAAGATACAAAGTAGCATGACAGACACTCCTTCTGCTGCAGCAACTATGATCTGAACTTAGTGCATGGTTCTTTTTATTCAAACTGTGATAGAAACACTTTGTGTTCTGTTCTGCTGGGCTATTTTTTTAAATAACTGCAGTCAGCTAAAGAGAGGGTTTCTTGCAATGATATTTTAGTTCCTTGGTCCAGTTCTCTATGTAAAGATCAAAGGAATATTACAAAAACACTAAATAACTATATTTGATTGTCTAGGTTAATATCAGAGTACAATATGCCACAGGAATAAAAAATGTTATCTACCTGAAAAGTGGCTAATTTATCTCCCCCTCCAGATGGAAGACTTGTATTTTTATCTTATGTTAGCACAAGCAACAAAGTGAAATGGAAATACATTCCAGAGAGAACTGACTTGTGCAAGGTTCTTAGAATTGTTTTGAAAATAATTTCTTTTGTGTTATCCTTTACTGTTCTTTGTCTTAGTCATGTCCCAGAAGTGAAGCATTCAGGACCCTGAAGTTTCACCTCCCACTGGTCCCTGCTACTCTATAGCTCACTTTGGACCCAGACCACACTGTTTGCTCTCAGGACATTGTGGTGCACATGCTCATTTTGTCTGGTAACACCCCTCAGTAAGAGTATAGCAATGTGGTTGAATGTTCTATAAAGTGTAGGAAGATCTGCCAAGAAGGAGTGAAGCAGACAGGTAAGAAAGGAAGAAGTAAAGGTAAGGAAGTGCAAGAAATATATTCTTTCAAATTAAGGAATATGAGATTTGATAGAGGTCACAAAAATTTCTGTTGCTTACCTCACTTTCAGGATACTTTTTAAAATTTAATTCCTCATGACGCTTCTAGTAAAATGCATATATTCTTCTTGGTTTTAGCATGAAACTCTGCCTAACTATTGATGTTTTTCCTTGAAATCTACAAATAATTATTTTCTATATAATACCCAAAAATTATATTTTTCCTACATATTATTACCAAAGGCCTGTTTTAAGACTATCAGAATTAGATACATCAGAATTAGATACATCAGAATTACAGTGAACAAGAACTGAGAAAATGGGCCATTGATAACTGCTGGATCAATTCTGCCTCTGACATTCAGTTCTGTGAAGAACAGTTCTTAGAAATTCACCAAAATGCATCATTGTTTAGCTAAGACTGTGGCCTAACATAAGCTCATTCTTTGCTCATTCTAACAGGGAGAGGTTATCATGCAAGGAGAGGCTGCTGCAACCTCCTTTGTTGAAGAACCTTGCAAAAGTAAAGCTTTTAAATTATTTATAATTAAGTCTCTTTTATTTATTCACTTTCTGGGAGAAAAAAATATTTCCCCATCCTATCATAGTGCTCAATATCTTGGGATATTCTAAGAATTACAAATTGCCATTCACTTGCCATATCATTGGTGGTATCAACTTAGAGGTTGTTGATGAAAATAGGATTTTTTTTCTCTCGACTTCCCTGAGCTGTGGAACAAGCTCATAATCCACAGCAGCCAGGGAAAAGTTTCCTTAATTTCAGTTGCACATTATTTTTATACGCACATACACAGTATAATTTGCATTTTTTATAGTTTACCATAATTATGTCTTTACTTGAAATTCATATTTAAACCATTGCAGGTTGTCATGGAATTGTTGGTAAAGTGTGATTACATTATACTGTCTTTTGCCAGGACACTTGTAAATGAGACATTATCCTTGGAGATTTTCTTGGCTGAAAATGTGAGTAATTAAAAATGTAAACAAATATTATCCATTACATATGCCACGATAATAAATAGTTCAATAAAATTCAAGTTAATGACTCTTTAGGGATCCAGCCTAATCCTGTTACAGAGTGTTTCATGGGTGTACAAACAAACATTTAAGCATTTAATATTTTAACATGGATATTATATTTATACAATATAGTTCTCAGGTGCAAAAAAGTATCATCCATGTCAGAATAATTATGAAGCATAACATGTAGCAGAGGGAAACATGGATGAAAGCTCACAAGGTACTCAAGCCTCAGTACAACTCCCAGTCTGCATTTCAAATGGGCATTGGGTAGTGGTAACAGAACTGAAAATGGGGCATTTCTTTTGCTTTCTTTCCAGTACAGCAGTTATTATGCCTCTGGTAGGGATATTTCTAACAAGGGCCTAAAGGGACTTGCCCTGGAAGGAATGTTAGATCCAGTGAGCCCTGTTCAGGGTGATGCTGGGAGCCAGGGACCAGAAGCACAGGGCACCTCCAGCCACAACAGCTTGGGAGAAGGGCACAGATCTGTTGGAAAAGCATTTGGAATTCAGCAAGCCTCTTTGGGAGGAGAAGGTGGTTTGTTTCTTTCTTTGAGATCTTGCTCTTGGAATCAAAAACCAAACTAAATCAGAGGAAGGCATGGTCTGATCCTTCAAGCACTGGAGGACATTTTTAAAGGTGTTAGGGGTAATTAATTAGCCAAACCCTATGGGAATTAAATGACATTTCACGGGAAATTCCCTCTGGCTGTGTGGATCATTCCAGTTCATAACACCTTAGCTACAAATCTTTATCCTGCCAGTGATTCAGTTTGTCATCTTGATGAAATCAATAATACTATTTGCTTCTGTTCCCCAATTTGTACAGTAGGCGCTGCAGTTCTTGCTTCCCCTTGTACTCATGCCTTTTCCAAACTTGCTTCTTGTCTGTTATTGACTTTATTTTCATGCCTTTCCTTATGCTTAGAAAAACCTCTTAGCAAAATATGCCAAATTGCTTCCTTTAATTGACACCAAAAACTCCTGAACACTCAGGCAATCTTAGGAACTTTTCAATTATGTTTTCCTGTAAAAGGACAGTGACACTAGGAATCTGCATAAGGATGCTGTTGAGTCATTCTTATATCAGGTACTTAAATCTTGCATACAAGTGCTCTTTAATTATTTGAAGTCATATTGGCAGGCAGGTCTTACTAGCTGCACCAGGGATTTGAAGGCTCTTTTAGATGACAAAGCTTATAGCAAAAATCCAGGGATCACTTCTGGAGAAGAAACCAAAACTCTACTTTATTTGATATCTTTTTGTTTTGTTTTGCTTTCTCTTCTCTCCCCAGTCCACTCCACCACATCACTACCTCCCACTTCCCCCTCCACCCCCCAGGATGGACTTCCAATAACACCACCTGGGAATGGGAAAGAGAAAATACACTGTGCGCATTAACTAGGCTTTTTCAAGAGACCAACATCATCTCTCTGACTGCTGAAGACATTGTAGGTAAGGGCACTTTGTGATACCCTCTGCTTACAATGCTCTTAGGACACCAGCTAACTATAGAAAAGACAATGGGATGACAGGTAAGCAGCAACTCCAGCTGCACACTTTAGCAATAAACTGTTTTAGTTAAATAAAAAACAATGTCCCCAGAATGGCATGGTCATGCCTAACCAGCATAGCTTTTCTACATAAGTTACAGAAAACCCTTTCAATATTTCTTGGTATATCTACTAAATAGAATATTTTTTCTCTAAGTTTTATCTTTCCAGAATTGTGTTATCTATTGCCTTTAATAAGCTACTTTTTTATCTTTGGAATATGCCTGATGTACGATGTTTGGTCTCTCTTGTGTTTCACAGTAAATTCCCAGATTTTACCATAAAGGTTTTATTAATATTTAGGTTTTAGGTGTTTTCTCTCTGTTTCACATCATTAACAGGAGGGGTGACTCTCACTTACTTTACTGCCTCCTCTCTCATCACAAAAGTGGAAAGGAGGGCTTGGCATATTGATAACTGAAAACACCACCCTTGTTTTCTTTACAGCTGCTTAAACATCTAGAGATTCCACAAATCACAAACCAAAACCAAAGATCAGCCATTCCCTTATGCTAGTCAGTATGTTACCAACAACACGTATTTCAAAATACTGTTTGGGAGCAAAGCTACTTGAGTAGAGATCACAGTGCATTGTGCACATTGTAATAAATGAAATTCCTGAAGACAGTTAAAGTCAGCCAGTATCAGAGGTTTGCTGCCTCATTTATTTTGATTAATTGCTTCAGTGGGGTGGACCTCAGGGGAAGGCAGAAGTCCATGTCAGGGAAGGCAGAACTATGCTATGCCATCTTTGTGCATAAGAAGTAAACAATCTTCACTCTCTTTGACTCTCATACTTTGCAGGGAAGATTCGTCATATCGTTGAGAGTGATACAAAAAAAAATCTGACAGACCTGTCATCTTTCTTGTTTTGTGCAACTGCTGCCTTCTTCAGAGAAAGGCTTGGAACTGATGGCACCAGTGATCTGGGATCATTGGGTTGCTTCAGTGATGTTTGATCATCACTAGTCTTACTTTTCCCCCTCCCTCCCCCCAATTCTTTTTTGGTCAACTCTACTACAAGCTCTTGGAGCTGTTTCCAGGCTTCAGCCTCACGCCAATCAAAACTTATTTTCCTACCACCAATTGTTTTATTTCATCCCTTGTCCCCTTCTGCTCCCTCCTGAGAGTAACACTGCTTCACAGGACTGCAGCAGAGGCAGTGGGAGAGATGTGTGCCTGCCTATCACAGCTGAAATTATGTATCTTTCCAATTCAGCTCTGAGTTATTATACTACCTGCTAAGCCAGTAGGAATGAAGCCCTGGGTGGTGATTTAAGCCGTAAACTTTTCTGGTTTGTGGGTGTTTACCTTTGCTATCCCCTGTGACAGGTTTCTCTTCTGAGCAGAAGCCTATGGCACTTGGCTGGGGAGACAAG
Source organism: Coccyzus lansbergi (assembly GCA_033558105.1). Lineage (NCBI taxonomy): Eukaryota > Metazoa > Chordata > Aves > Cuculiformes > Coccyzidae > Coccyzus > Coccyzus lansbergi. Next base: position 1,688,310 of record JAUMJK010000318.1, on the reverse strand, counting down.
CCTCCTGCATGATGCAGTACACACAGAGTGACAAATTAAAATGACAGGGCTGTCTTACAAAATTGGGATCTAGTGAAATGAAATATTTCTGGTCCAGATAACAGAGGCAGTGCTACATGGTAATGCATAGGAAAAGCCAGTGTAATTTTCAAATGTCTTTAGCATAACTGAGTTTGTCATTGGCCTGGCCCTAACATGTCACATTTTCCCCAGGTGGGGCTGAAAGTGTGGCTGAGGGGATTGTGCTTGTAAAAATAGCTCCATCACATGCTGTATAATGGAAACATTTCCCACTTTTATCTCTGCTAGCTGTTTTAATGGCAGGGGTAAAATTAATCCGAGAGGCCATCACGAGCTGAAAAAATCGTATGATGAAAACTTCTTTACAATGAAATTTTGCATATTATCTGTTGCCATTTTCCCTTTCAATTTCATAGTGAATAAATAAGTTTAAAAATCTTGTATACATACACACAGTGCTGCCTTTTGATTTCCAGATTCCTGTTCCCTTATTTGACTAATAAAAAGAGAAAGTGATGATCTTGTGCTATCAGCATTTCATATTCCTGTGTTTAAAATTCATTGTTCTGTGTTTTAAATAGAGGTTTGAAAATTAATTTGAAGAGCCCTTTTCTCCCAATGAGTCTCCAGTGGATAGATACAAATATTTTGTATTCTTAAACACCACACTGATGTACACAAATGGATAATTGCCTCTACAACTTAGGTATTTAAATCTCTACCTTTCAAGTGACATTTTGCATCCTCATTTGTGTGTAAGATTACAATGAGGCTTCAAGTGTCCAGACGGCATCAAAATCATTCCTGAAATGCTGATGCCTCTGTTTAATTAAGTTCAAGTGAAATTCATGTTATTCAACCACTGTTAAATCAGGCTGAAGTTAGTATATCTGAATCATTCTGCATGATTTTAAACTGACTGGAATACGTGACATTTTAAGGCACTTGCTTGCTTTCTGTTTGAGAAGGAGAACCCAGGAGTTTTGCAGAGTTACTCATGGAAAATTAAAAGCTGTTTTTCATATTATTCTAAGGCACGAAATTCTGTGTTGATAGAAAAAACAGAAACTCTTCTCAGAGATAAAAACAGTTCATGCCTTGCACTATATTGGTAAATAAAATTCAAAACTTCTGAAGCACGATAGTAAAGAAAAAAGGTTTCTCAAGTGAAGCAATATCCAACCAGAAGTGCACTGATAACTAAGATAAAAATATAGCCCCCCAACTCCTCATTTACTTTCAACTTTAGAACAATTTCATTCCATAACTGTAAATGTTGAAAAGGATCCCATTATTAAAAATTCAAAATATTCTCCATGCTCTTTTATTATAAGAACTCCCAAATGCCTCAAATGTACAGAAACACACATTTTTAATGAACCAAATGGACTTGTTTTTATAACTGACAGGAGGTGCTGGGAATTGGAGTTGGAGGCGGGGGGGAATCAGCTAATTAAATCTAAATTACCAACAGTGAACATAATTTCCTTGCCCAGTCACTCCCAGTTTCACCAGATTCCTTTACCCAGTCTTGTACTTTGCTTCCTTCTCTGGTTTGGTTTTGTTACCTTTGAATTTTAATTAGATAACTTCCTCCATGCTGCCCGGGTGCCACTCAGTAATGCACGTCATGGTGTGTGAACACAGTGTTGACAGGCTCATTGCTGTCAGTTCCTGTGCCCCCAGCCCAACTCCCCACACTGGGAACTGCCTTCCCAGGGAGGATCGTGCTCTACTTTGACAGCCCTGGGCTGCAGCAGGCTGCACAGACCACACGGGTGGGATCGGGTCACGTACAGCAAGTGATCACAATGTGATGGGACCCTCCAGGACTTTTAGCAGCTAAAATGGAAAAAATCTCTCATCATGAACAAGTGAAACTCTGCAAAGCTGGAAGCCTGGTGAGATTTTCATGGGAATAGGAAAGGATGCCTCTGTCCTAAATTTCAAGATGCTTTTCTAAAATCCAAGGCCGATGGATCTGCTAAGATAGGAATTTGCCATAGTTTACCAGCATTTTTGTTCTTTTCTTTTTTTTTTCTTTAAACTAGCCATATTCTTGGAACATCTGAATCTTCTGAGACGTTGTCATAGCAAAATGCACCTCAGATGGCTCAAATTTGGCAAACACTTGGGAAATCGAGTTTTAGAAAAGGACTTGCTGGGAAACCTTAATAAGAAACAGAGTTAACAACCCAGTCGATGTTTACACTAAAAGAACAAACAAATAAACAATTGTGCCTTTTAGTAGCCTTGACAGTAAATCTAATCAGCATAACAGATTGCAGTAGATCTCTTCCCCATAAAAGTGAGAGCTTCAACCAAGAGTTAAGAAAGGTGGATCCTGATATTTTACTGACTGAATAAATAATATAGTATGTACCGCAATACTCTGAATTCAAATGGAGAGTAAAAAAAAAACCTGTTTTGCAGAACACACAACTGCCTTAGGCAGTTTTATGCTTCAGAGTGAAACGCTTTCAAATTGGACTGTATTCACTATGCCGTGACCCACTCTGGCACCTAATGCCAAAACACTTGTTTATTGCATCTGCAGACACCTCCTTCCAGCACAAGGCATTCCTTATTCTAATTCCAGATTACAGTAAGATTTTCCTTAGTTGCTGCAAGTATGCTTTAGGTACCATTGTCAAAGCAACTCTTTGCTGTAAGGCAGAAGATGGGAATGACACAAAGAGACCCTAGCAGAGAAACTTTTACATAGATCCACTGATCAGAATAAATAAGAAAAGGGGCATTGCAGCACCTGTAGCCACTGAGATGCAGTAGAAGTCCTTTTTCAGTGGGATGGAGATTTCAGAGGCTGTTGCTCCACTCTCCAGCTTAACCCAGGGTGGAGGGTACTTAATATTACTTCCACATTCCTGTCCAGTATCACTCGCTTTAAAACAAATAAATCTAGCCTTATGAGTTGATTATAAACTATCTGGAGCATGAGGCATGTTTTCCTTTTTTTTTTTTTTTGGTAAGAAATGGGGAAAATATACAGCAATTTATACTCTGCCTGTAACAAAACAATGAAGCTGAGAAGACACTACTTAATTTAATTCAATACTGGCCATAATATAGCTTAATCCAATTGAAACTGAATAAACATTTTCATATAAATTCAATTAATTGGTATGGGCTTAAGTATGGAGTCCATGTTGTGAAATTATGAAGAATAACTTGTTCCACCAGCACTGTTAAATGATTGCCTTAAGTCAGAGGATAAAGAATAGAGAAAGCTGAAAATCCGTTATACTCTGTAACAGTCTTACTAAAACTAATTAACCACTATATAAATTTTCACACCTCTATTTCATGATCATCTTTTCTACTCACATAAACAAATGCAAATGCTTTCTGAGGCAAGATAAATAAAAGTAGTATTTGAAATATGAATGTAGCAGGTCCAGTTATGAGTTCTGCTCTGGCTTCCTGGTACCTGGCAGAGGCTCTGGCAGGGTAAGGAAGGGAATCTTTCCTGGAGGGAAGGCAAGAGGGAGAACCCTCAAAACAACCTGTTATTTGGAGCTCCAAATGTTCACTCAGAGCTCTATACATTCAAAAAGACTATGAATATTTTTTAAAAAACTAACCAAAGTGTTTTACTTATAATTTGAAAATGCATAGATTGTTGTTAAGCATAACTAAGTCTTTAAAGCTTGAATGGTTTCATGCTGTACAGAATAGTAGTTAATGCTTACAACTAGTTTTGCAATGAGTTATGCAATACACTCATGTAACTTGAATAGTACTCGATGGTAAAGAAAATTTCATATTCCTCTTTCAAATTAGTTCAGCCCATCTCTAACTAATTGAAGACTTACAGGGTCAGCTTCAGGAACATACAGAAAAAGTTATTGCGGAAGAAGAATTGTAATAAAATATTGATCTTTTTGCATGAAATTTTGATCTCATTATGGAGTTTGCTCTTACACGTGGCAACAACATTTACTGGGCAGAGTCATGATTCATTTAACTGTCAGGAAAACCCTTTCCTATTGTGAAATGACCAAAAAGAACTACTTGTGTTGTGTTTGTGGGCTGATAGTGGCCAAGTTTCCTTAAGTAGTTCTCTAGTACTGTTATTCACAGGTTCGCATACGCACAAATTTTAACATGCATCAGTTAATCTACTAGAGATTAAAAGCAAGAAATTCAACTCGTTGAGCCAGATTAGATGAGGAGGCAGTGATTGCCCTGTAGCTAAAAAACTCAATGGAAAATGTAATCATCGGTCTCTGAGAAGAACATGATCCTTTGACATCCTTAAGCTGTCTTTTCACATTTTTATGAGCTTGAGCTTGTCCTATGTTACTTCTGTTGCCTTGTAACTCTTGAATGTTGTTATAGAGTGACTCAGGTACAGCACTAAGACAGTTATCATGGTTTAACCTTGTCCATCATGCAGTAATTTAGACATTCATACTGAAATATGTGCATCTGTGATCGTAGGCACTCTCATTCCAATAAGACTGTAAAATCTAAGACTTCTGTGTACAGGGAGGTTTCCTCAATCACTGCAGTTTTTAGGTCTTTGATGGTAGATACCGTCTTCCCCTTCAGCAGTGCCAGTGCCATGTCCTGAGCCCTATGTCAGAAAAATCTATCAATTCTCTAGACATGTTCTCCAGAGAGAAGTACAGTCCAAGTGCCATGTTTCCCACTATTCCCCAGACAGCCAGTAAGGGAGGTATGTGCCCAGCTCTTGCAGTCGCTCATCAGAGGGTGTCATTGACAGAGGAGCAATTTATTTCTACTAGACTACTTCTGCAAGATTTTGTCATATCCTTCCAACAATCAAGCCAGTGGCCTGATGCCAAGCTGAGAACCTGCCTCAGCTATCAGATCCCACTTACGTCAACAAAAAATGTTCTAAATAAAAGAAAATGTTGACAGTCAAAAGTTTTCTTAGTGAAACCAAAAGAAACAATGCATCGTCTGGGAAGGGTGGGGCTGCTCTACAAAAAAAGTGTCACTTTGGAAGTAAGGATATTCTTCATGATGAGAGCGGTGAGTCACTGGAACAAGTTGCCCATGGAAGTTGTGGATGCCCCCTCCCTGGAAGTGTTCAGGGCCAGGTCGGACGGGGTCCTGTGCAGCCTGGTCTAATGGGAGGTGTCCCTGCCCAAGACAGAGAGGTTGGAACTAGATGATGTTCCAGGTCCCTTCCAATCCAAAACATTCTATGATTCTATAATATTTTTAAAAAATATTAATGTATAGGCACATACTTTTCTTGACAGTACACAATTTTGATCCCTTGTCAAACTTTCTGTTTTCACTTCCCTTATTGTACATGGAATTGCATGTTCATTTTCATTGTATCATAGAATCATAGAATGTCCTGAGTTGGAAGGGACCCACAAGGATCAAGTCCAACTCCTGTCCCTGTACAGGGCAACCTCAAAATTAACGCCATGTGTCTAAGGGCATTATGTAAATGTTTCTTGAATCCTGTCAGGCTTGCCACCAGGGCTGCTTCTCTGGGGAGCCTGTTCCAGTGCTCCATCACCCTCTGAGTGAAAAACGTTTTCCAGCATAAACTTCCCCTGGTACATCTTCCTGCCATTCCCTCAGGTCCTAATAATGCAGGAGATTAACAGTATATTAAAACATGTATTTGCCTTCAGATTGACTTAATGTATTTTTCAGTTTATCCATCTGGCTTGGAGAATACACATGAACAAAATTCAAACCCTGCTTATGCTTTAATTATAAAAGTTTATGCTGGGCCTACACTCTGTGCATTCCCTTTCCACATGGGGGTATTTCTGCAGGGTGTTTTAGATACTTCATGTGCCTCACTGGATTTCCTTGTTGTAAACATACAACCGTATTTAAAATATGAATTCCTGAATAAGATGCAAATAAAATTTTAAATAAGAGATTTTCATCAGTAATTATCTACCAATAAAAATAGTTTTATATGCTTAATAATGAATATAATTGGAAAATTTTATACATATAATGTGCAATTATTGGTTTAGGTTATTTTTCTATCAATCTTTATATCTCTCTGGAATAAAAATCCAGAACATTTTTAACCTAAGTATATACATTTATAAACCAGATAAATGTTTTGATTATCTCTTCCTGTATATAATTCCTCATGAGGGATTTAGTTAATTGAACATACCTTTCAAAACATAATCTATGGTTTAATTAAGCTTAGCAAATATAACATTTGAAACCACGTACCCTCTATTGGCAGCAAAGTTAGAGATCTTTTTTTATTCCTTTTTAAACCAGCACTGCTAATGGTTGCTTTGTACAGGCACATGATACATGCAGGTAGCATGACTCTATCTGAAACAGAAGTTAAGTTTTTCATTTCACTGTCAGAGATCAAAAGTTGATTTTTCTTTTTATACATACATCAACTCTTTCAATAACAAAATAAGAACTTATTGACGTTGAGTAAATTTCATAGCTTGTAGAAAAGACACATATCATTGTAATGTGTGAAATTTTAATCAGAAATGTTGTGAAGGATAAAGGTAAACTGACTGCTATAATTAATGTGCTCTGCCACAGAGATTTAGCTGGCACATTTGAAAAGTGTGGTTTGTGTTAACTATTCCACTACTTGAATTCTGTCCTCACTAAATGATGGTACTGTTCAATGGATTTACATTATGCTGATTTCCAGTCTTCAGTAAGCTTTCTCTTACTTTAGGGCATGGTCCTGTAGAAACTAGGGGTTTGCAGTAATGCAGTGGTAGGTGGACATGCTAATGTACACGAGGCTGTATTTGGTAGTGTGTAAACCTGATAGCAAAAGTTTTCAGGCTTGAACCATTTGAATATTACCTCTCTCTTTCAGCATATTGAATATTCTATTTATCTTATAATTTAGTTAATGCTAACTTATGCACATAGCCTTTGTCTCCAGGTTCAAACAAGGTCATCTTGCCAATGGAATGCAGAATACTAAAATCTATTATCACAGCAATAACAAGGACAAAGTTATAAAAAGATTATTGTTCTCAAAACAAAGTGCCTATCTGTTACATCTAAAGCATTTTGGGGGGAAAATGCCCAAGGCTCTGATTCTGCCATCATTCCTTGCATTGAGTAGAACCATATGGTCCCATTGGAGTTGATCTAACTGCTTTTGGAGCATGCTACCACTCAAAATAAATAAGTGTGGCAGGATCTGGCCCTGAATGAGCACATGAGCTCTGCACCCTGCCCTAGAGGTTAACAAACTGGGTAAGAAAATTCCAGGGCTGAAGGGGATTCAGCTGAGAAGGCTCTCTGACACAAGCTTCCTATGCTCCAGATGTAGGGCCTCTTTGGGGCAACACTCATTCAACATACATTGGCTTTAGTAGGTTTTATTCTTTGTATATGTAATTTGTATATTGTCTTGTTTCCAGAAGCTATGAGCTGCCTGTAAAACTAATTGCTTTACTGAAGCAAGAGAAAGGACTTTTCGGTGTAAATAATATCTGTTCTCACTAGTAACAGTCCACATTTTGCAGTCTAAAGCACCCCAGTGTTCCTCTACCCAGCAAAGGCCAGACTGGTCCCTAAATGCATATTTTATCTTCCAAGCAATTAAAATTTTTAAAAAACCGGTCTTGCAAATAGAAAAATATTGTTAACTTTTGCTGCATCTTATACCACACATCAGTACAACACATTACGGGGCATATTTTCAAAGGGCATGGAGTTATGAGTATGTAAAATAAATCACTATGATCTGTCTGAAATAAATTATTAAACTGATTGCCTCAAACTGCAAACAGAAAGAAAAGAAACATTTATGAAAAATCCCACATTAAATCAGAGATTCTAATTTTTTACTTTGCTTCAGCCTTTGTTACATCACTCTTACCTGAAAAGATCTACTGCAGGTGCCTCTCACAGTGCCAGTATGGGTGCGCAGCAGACAAAAGACATACCAGAAAGGGGAAGACAGATATGCCACTTAAATTAAATAGGAAATGAATTGGCCAGCAAGTTGGCATGTCTGCTGAGACAAATCATAGACAACATGTCTCTCAACAACAGAACTTATTTGTTTTCTCTTGCCAACAGATTCATCACTGCCCAGGCAAAACAGGCAAAATACATTAGTGTCATGGTAAACTGATAAAGAGAAGTGCCTCAATCTAGCATCCTCAATGGCGAAAGTCTTAGGGCTGTATTGATCTGTGTTATATAAATCTTGTTTTCTGTCTGCAGAAGTGAATCAGGAATGACCCTTAAGGTTAACAAACATTGTAATGTCTTTCAGCTGGGGCAGATGCCTATGTGCTCTACACATTGTATTTGGTCAAGTCCCATCTTGTCATTTTACTGCCAAGGAGTTTAACTAATTGCTGGCAATCATAAGACAGTTTGATGGAAGCAAAGAATTCCTACAATTGTTGCCTCTCTACCTTTTTTTTTAGCCTTAACAAGCACTCAAAGCCATGTAGCGGAAAACAATCAACACTGAATTAGTCAGCAGGAGTCTTAGCTGAGCTGGAACTTTATGTAATTGGCATGTCATGTTCGTACATAGCCAGAAGCAGGCCTGATTAAGCTGATGTATTTTGTTTCAGTAAACTTTTACAAAAGAGTCTTTACCTCTTCTTGTTTTCTTTGCACGTCACTGCATGTGCTTAACGTGACATTTTTCTGGGGACCAAAGGCCTTAAACAATCATCACAGGCATTTTGGGTTGGGGAATCATTGCCACATCAGCATGTGAAAGCTTACATAGACATCAAGTGTCTTGAAAAAAACAATAACAAAATAAATGTGTTCATTATCAAGGCATAACTTTTACATCATACTTCTTTCAGTTCTGTGCACAATTTCATTTTCTACAGTCTATTCATGTAGATTTTAAAATAATCAGATGTAGTTTATGTTACAACTATTTCAAATTAAACTTGCATAGTTTTCTCATGGTTTAGCAAAAATATTCCCATGTAAAAGGATTCCTTCCAGTGGAGATAATACGCAAGGCACTTAAGCAGTCCGTCCTATTTGATCCAATAAAATTTTACTGTGTTTCACTTTGCCCTATAGATAGATTTTGTCTTAAAATGTTAAAAATGCCAGTCTTCATAGAGAAAGTAGCTAATACTTATCGTTAAAAGTAACTCATAAAGCTTAAGGCATGCCAGCTGTATTTTTGTGCACTGGTGTCCTTCTTGTCATAACCTTAAATCAAATGATATAGTTGAAGTTGGCATAGATTATTAAAGCTATAAGAGCGAGTACTCTGTGCTTCTGTTACGTCATAGTTGACAATATAAAGACAAGATTCAGGGAACTAATGGAGCTTTTTTCTTTTGTCGCAGAAAGGTCAAGCTAGTTTTCCACATTTTATATGTATGTCATTCTCAATATAGCAACAGAATCTCTTATAGAAAACAATGTAAGTAAATGTCTCTACGAAGCTACTAGTCACCTGATCAAAAGCCAATGTTGAAAAACACTCCTAATGACTTTCTCTTATGCATCAGAGCACCTACTAATGAGCTGCCAGAAAAGGCTTTGCAAAGCTTTGCTAAGATAGAGCAGGAATGTGAGAAGCCTGAGATCTAACTTCCCTGCTGTGATCCCTGCCTTTCTACTAACAGGGAGCCCAGGTGCGGAGCTACTAATGAGCATGCTGGAGAGAGTGTCCAGCCCAACGCTGGCTATAGACAATCCACCTGTCTGCTCTCCTATGCAGGGTATGGTGCATGACAGTAAGACATTCTGCTGTATTTTGTCCTTAAATAATTTAGGCATTTATTGATTTTCTTCACATTTTTATGGGGGTGGGGGGTGGGGGAGAACGGACATGGTAGTTTTTAGTTTTAGAGGAGGGGGCTGTATGTTGGTTTGGTTTGGTTGGGGTTTTTTTTGCATTGACCTTACTCTCATGGCACTATCATTCTCTTTGGAAGAAAGCAGCAAGTTTCAAAAACAGGTTTTGCCCCTCGTAACTATAATTTAATTTGTTTTAAGGAAAACAGTGCTGTTATAGCACCTTCTAACACTCCAGAATTTGAAGCTTATTCCTTTTAAATGTAATCATGCTTTCTGAGCTTGATATTACAGAAAATGGTAAACCAATATTAACAACTTCCAAGCCCCCCCAAATGTCCTTTATTTGAAGAGGAAAAATAATCAGATAGAACAGCTGCCTGACACTAAAAATAGTGCAAACTGCATAAATTAGAGCCGATATTTCAAAGATGCCATACTCAACATCTTTATCTACAGTCAAAAACCAGCAGGATACTAGTATAAAACATTTACTTAACTCTGTTTTCAGAAATTCTTTATAAATGGAATATTTACTGCAGGATACCTTTCAAATCCAAGCTGTTCACATAACACACCATGATGATACCTAGCTCCCTTTGGGCTTTCCTTGAGGTTACTCTGCCAGTTATTATTTTGCTAACCAAAGACACAAGCTTGCAGAACAGACACTAGATAACATTGCCAGTTAGCAGTAGGATGTCACATTTGCTCTGAAAGAAACATAAAAATGTGGTTACGAGAATCAGTAATTATTACTGATATTATGTTCCACATTGTCATTGGAAAGAGCTATTCAGTGCAAGTAAGCAAGCTAAATGATTTGCTATTTCCACTTATTGTTGCTTATGTTTCCTACCTGAGTTCTGACATTAAAAACATGTGCTATGTCACAACTAGGAAGAAAATGTGTCCTTAGTGCATTATTGATCTCCCATAGTTTCTTCAACTGAGTCTTCAACATTATGAAAAAAATGTCTTAGGGATCTATAGTCCTCTCTTGATACTAATTCTCACTGACATTAATGGGACTTGTGTGTGTGCACTGCATAGGGAAAAGAAAACAAAACCATTGATGTCCAGGACTAATACTTACAAAATCTAGTATTAAAATACCAGTGAATATTATTAGCACACTATCACCTCCACACTTGTAGGGCAGTCATTCTGAGTGGCAGTATTCATTTTCAGTTTAATAACTTCTGCTTCTGTCAACATTTTAACAATATTTAATTTTTTTAGCTAACACCTTGACTTTCCATTCTTGGATTTTTCTTGCTACTTCTTTGTTGGAAGGAGTACTTAGCAGTTTTAAAAAGTGACTGATTTCCATAATTTACACTGAATTTACAGGAGTGTGTTGGATATACAGTCTTAAGAAAATAAATGTTAAGAGTAAAGATCATGCATGATGAAATAATTTTTTTAGGTGTATAAATATTTGGGGCTGCTAGTAAAACTGCTTGGGCCAGATTTTTCTGGATTCCTGCACTGTGTTTAATCAATGCTCTCATATAAATACTTCGCTGTTCTCTTGTTACTTAGCTTCAGTAAATACCTAAGTGGTACCAGGTAAAGCAATCTAAGGATCCTCTAAATATGTTGAAAAAGTGACAAGATTTATGGAAGAAATGTCTACTTATGGAGAGTCCTGAGCAGCAAATAACCAGCTGCTAGTGGGGAATGCTGGGCTCACCACTGCTTCTGCAAACACCCTCTGGATACTAAAGAAATCTTGTGGCATGGCACTTTTATTCTTTATGTTTCCACCATACTGCAAACTCCGCTTAGTTCAGTAGGAAACGGTGACCTTGTTATGCTGAGCTGGGTGCCTTGGCTTTGTGCCAGCACTCACACTTGTTGGGGAGCTCTTTGACATTGTTGTGTCACTGAGTTGCAGAGTGGATGAGGTCAAGATAGATCTGCACAGTGATTGGATACAGCTTACAGACCAGAATAAGTCAGCAGAAAGAAATCGGACACACAAAGGAAATGAGGTGCACAAATCCTTGCATTCTCCATCCTTCCAGCAAGTTTCCATTATATTACCTTCAGGAGATCTGTAATAATTTTGTCACCATCTATTCTACCTTGGAGTATGGGCTACTTTGTCCATCTCTCCCCCACCCTGTGAGATGTCTACTCCAGCGGGTTTCTGGCATTTTAAGGTGCTGTCAGAAGACAACTTCTGGCAACCTTCAGGAGAAGCTCCAGACAAGGGAGGGACATTTCTGCTCCTCCCGTCTTCTACTTTTAGACTTTGTTCTTGCAGATTCCTGGGATGAACAAAGTTGCCCATATCTAACACAACTCATTACATTTCCTAGGAACAGTAGGTCGTAAAATCTACCCCTCTTGTGAGATTACAAAGCCTAACCTGAACATGAGATGGCTCACATAAACTCTCTATATTTTTCTGTTGAATCCTCTCTGCCCATTAGTGCATTAGCTGTATTCTCGGAGGATACAGTATAATAGAATTAGAAGTGCTTTGAAACTGCCAATCATCTCTCAGTCTGTGCAATGAAGGAGACATGAGAGAATGTAGCTCTATCTACTCAAATATTAGTTGATCAAAAAATAGTTGTGGAACATTTTTCCCCTGAAAATGCACAGATTTGTTAGAATTTCAAATGGAAAACTTCAAAGTGTGTTGATAAACTAAAAAAAAATATAATTATATTGTTGCAAATATTGCTTTTATATTATTTCTTTAAATATAAAAATAAAACAGCATTACAAAGTCAGAACAGGGTATATTATTAGCACATATTACATTACAAAATATTCCTTTTGTCTCTGTAATTTCCTAACTACATTGAAAAATAATAATTAAAAAATCTTCCTTCATCAGAATAAAGGCAAATTTTAAAATGCAAGAAACCGCATTTTTTGGCCAGCCCTAATTTATCATGAGCTCACACTTTTGCTGGTGGTTTGACAACTGAGTTTTCCATTTCACATAATCCTGACATGAAATAAATATTCCTTTTAATAATTTTGATTCATTAACAGGAAAGGTTGGTTTCCCCAAAGTAGCCGAAATATATATGAATTTATGACTCAGAGCAGAAGACCTCTCTAATTGATAGCAACAATTTACAGAGAGTTCCGAGAAGACTAATAGAAATGGTTATGAGGCTGGAAGACATGTATACATATAATTTCACACAGTCATAAGTAAGACATATGGGGAGAATGATAACAGTCTAAATTTTTAAAGCATATTTGCAAGAGCAATAAGGGAAAAATTAGACTGAATATCAGAAAAAAATCCTGAAAATGAGCTGAATTAGGCAGTTGAATAGTCTCCAAAGGATTGATGGGAACCCAGTCACAAGAGACATTTACAACTAGACTAAGAGGGCCATTTGGGTGGCCTGCCAGATTTTTCTGTTTTCCATATAGATTTTCAAAGATTAGAAATAAATAGGTACGAGAAAGTCAGAAGAAAACAGAATAGAAAAGTTCCAGATCCAAGGCTGTCTTGATATGATTATTTTATATCTTAACTGAGATTTGCAATTTCCTGTCATCTTGTCTGGATTCCTTGGTCAACTCCTGATGGTAAGTCAGTTAGATGCTGAGTGACTTACCTTGGCTCCTGGTAAAGTTAATGTGTTATAACAGATTTTATACATGATGATTTATGTATTTAGGATTTTTATGTCAATAATTACTGTACATGTTATACGACCATTTCATAAAATTACACATCACCATAAAATAACTGTATATGGCATATTTAATTTTGAACTTCTAAAGACAAAAAATGGAAGTAGTTACAATAATCATTATTTTCAATTTTATGTAGTTAAGTGGTTTTACAAAAAAAATTAGCCTTCCAAATTACATAGTTATGATGTGTTAATGGTAGCATAACATGTCATTACATTATGCAACTTAATTTCATAGATATTATATATAGTTGGATATTTTAGACTCTTTTATCCTTACAGTTATTACAAGACACTAATTTCTTTCAAACCATATTCTGCTTAACACTTATTCAGTATAACCTTTGATGATTCAATTCATTTGGACCCTTGGATCACAAAAGAAATTGAAGTCATTGCCTCTATTCCTTATTATGAAATAGGAATGGTGCCCCAGCTCCTTGCAGTTTTCTCTGTGGACTCATGACTCCTTCCTTTTTTATTTTTTTCCTGCTAATAAAAGGTGTTCCACCAAGATGGTAGATGGGGATCACAGAGAAGATAAGGATTAAAATCTACTTGTCTGTGCTTTTCTAATGATCACCTGAGAGATTTGGATTAATCCTGTCTAACTTTTGTAACTGTATGTCTAATCTAGGTACTTCTGTTAAGTGCTTGGAGTTAGATGGGATGAATCTGGGACTAAAAGTCCATATATAGCAAAGCTATCTAGGGTATTCAGACCTTTTAATGATGTCATTGCTCCACATTGTGTCGTTGATCTATATGCGCAGTTAGAGAGTACTCAAGGACAAGGAATGGTCTTGTGACAAAAAAAATGGGAGAACTGATAGTGCAGAAATCCACCAAAATTCACAATTGCTTACAACAATGAAGAACTTCAAATTCTTCTGTAATGTAATGCCTTACATGTCTTTACATAAACAATCTATTTTTTAACCACTCTGTGCCTCAAAGTGTACAGACTCCTTTGGATTTTTAATTTACCATCTTCTCTATTTACTTTCCCTCTCAGGTCTGTTGCTTAAAATTTTTAATCAGTATGGAATTAAATTTATCATCAAGGTCACTAATGAAAATATTGAATAAAGCTGATTTCAGTTCCCAACTCCTAAGTATGCCTGTGAACACAGTCTCCCAGTCAGTTGCAGCTACATTTGCAGTATCAATTTACCTGATGACTATTAGTAATTACTTTCTTCAAGTGTACTTTACTGTGGCTGTACAGGAGTATGTATTATCAGAGTTTAAAAGACTTCTCCCCCACCAAGTTGTTGCTAACTGAAAGGTAATTTCATGGTTGTGCAGGGCAGGGAGACAATTCCCTGTGCTCCCTACTAGGAATGATTGCTGGCATACAAAGTTCCTCAAACCTTGCTCAGACACAGTCTTGGAAGTTAGATCAGCATGGACCACAACTGGGCTGGGAATGATGCAGTGCAACTGGAAGTCCTATGCTTGAGCCCAGGCCTGGTCCTCATTGCAGTTAGCATAGTCAAGCCAAAGAGGCAGGAATACCAGGCTCTTTGTTTCTTCATGGAATAAAGCATGACTGGAAATGTTGGGCCATAGATAGTAACATAATCCACAGCACTGCATTTTTTTTTTTTCTTCTTTTTTTGAGAATTAACAACCTATTTCACAAAAGAAGTGTTTTTAAAAGAGAGTGTGCAGTTACAAGAAATCAATTACTTTAAACCTGCAAAGGAAAGCATTTCAAGGCATAAAAAGGAAGCAGAAGAGAGTAAAGCATCACACAGTACAGATAAGAAAACATGATCTTTGCCTAAGGACCTTCCCTGTGCAGCAGAGTAAGATGGATATTTTAGGTTTGTCTCAGTGCTGCCTCAGTCTTTTCTCCTTGCACTATGAGAAGTCTCATGCTCTGCTTGCATTGTAGTTAAAAAGCAATATCAGACTGAGATTTGTATGTACCCTTCGAATTATAAAGTAATTGTTTATATATAATTACCCTACTATGTAATCTGGGATGGCCTTATTTTATAAATAATAGTTATGATTTGTCACTTTTCTTATAGTTTCTCTCCTTACTTAAAGAAAGAACTATTTTACCAGCCTCTGAAGGCTACTGCAGTCACTTCATTTTTTGGCAACACAAACTTTTGTATAAGGCACTGGGTTATTTCACGTCTAAAGCATAATGACTGCAGAGTCAGACTGAAGTTGATAAATCCCTAACCAAAGAGTAGAGGCACTGTGTTAATATATGCTAACAGCAGAGTTTTCTGCAGGACAGCAACAATTAAAATGCAAAAGAGAAATCCATATATTTCTCTATTTTCATCAAAATTAATTCCTGTAATTTGTTAGTATACGATGCTTCATAAACACATCAACTAAACAGTAATGAAATACACGTAAAAAAACCTCATGTCTGTCATCAGACTGGGACTATACATAGGTTGCAATGTGATAGGTAATATCAAAGGATGGTGAAGCACTCGTACAGGCTGCCTAGGGAAGTCTTGAAGGTGTTCAAGGCTAAGCTGGATGAGGCTTTGAGCAATGTGATCTAGTGGAAGATGTCCCTTCCCATGGCAGGGGTATTGGAACTAGATGATCCTTAAGCTACCATTCAACCTACAGCATTCTAGGCTTCTATGAAAGGAGCAAACCTGTTTCTAAATTCATTATTAGACTCCTGCTAATACAATCTGTATTTTTCCATCATATGAAAAGTTGGGAAATGTATGGTTTGAATCATCAGGGTAACAATTTTCATCTAACATTGTAATACTTATCTACACAGCATTTATACTACATACCAACATAAATCATTGTCACTCTGCACTCAACAACATATGTTTTTTTATGAACCATAAAATATCCAGATATTTCCACAAGTGAATTTAAATGCTGATCACAAATGAAAAAAACCTACTATAATATATATGCAGAATTCAAAGTACACACAGCTATATTTTCAAGAAATGTACACTTTGAATCATCTAGTATTTACAACAAACTGTTCGTTCAAAATAAATGCTGTACCCTAGACAATTGTTCTATAAAATTCTCAACGGCAAGGTTTAATTACTGATTTCTTATGTTGGCATTTTAATATTCTGTTTTGTATTTCAAGGATTTTGCACAATAGATTCCAAAGCAATCCAAATTAATAATACTTTTCAGTTTCCCTTAAAAAATCTGCTGACTTAGAGGACAGATCTAACACTTACCAGTTCTGTTTAATATGTCCCAAGAAGCATGCGAAGTCAGGATAAAGCTAATTCAATAGAAGTATTGTCAAAACAACAAAAAGAAGGATTTCCTTATCTGTAACTAGCACCAAGCTGAATGGTCCATAGAGATCCTCAACACAGCCAGTTCTTTTTCTCAGTGTTTTTTTTAGTGGGTTTAATAATTAAATATTCTATTTAAATGGATATTTAGACATCCTCAGTCAGAACTTCTCTTGATTGTCATACTAGGACTAGAATGCCTGCAACAGCTGCATATTCCCTCCTTCCCAACTCTTACTTTTACACTTCCTCCCAGAATGGATGCCTTACTCACCAGGCTGATATGCTGCACTTGTTTCCATTAATAAGGTCCGTGAGAGATTATTACACCATTGCAAATATTTCCAGCTACTTAAATTCAAGGAAATCAGCACTTCAGGGTTTTTCTAGGATTTGGGGTGTCTGCTTGGATGTCGTTGTAAGAATTCTCATACTTCAACTTCTACTGCTTCCACTGCAAAATTAGTGCAACTGTTGATTAAATGAAGATCACAAGTACTCAAAAATTATTGCAATAATCACACACACCAAATAAGCCATCATAATGGATAATATAAATGTCCTTTTTTTTTTCTTTCCAGCAAGGTCGCACATACCCCAGAATCCTGCCTTATATACAACTGCAGACTTGGATATTTAAGAACTACTAGACACCGGCTTTCAACTACAGCTTTGAAGATGATCTTAACAACAACAAAACTAAAAATGTTTGTATAAAACCCCCAGAGATTACCTTTTAATGTTTTGGTCCGCAGAATTACATGACCTTTGGGTTTATGGGTATCAGTACATTAAATTACTTTCCTTAGGAAAAGGTTTTTCCTCCTACTCCAAACTGCACATGGAGCTGCATCTTCTGATATGTGTTTATACATTATACATTTTGCTTCAACTCAAAGTCTTCTAAGGGAGTAATCACGCATTTCTGATCTCTAGAATAAGCCAGAAATTCCAGGCTTTAGCCATTCGTCAGTCAGCAAAAGTTACCATGACTGTGAACTCCTAAGGAAAACATTCTTTTTCCTGGATATTCATCTGGTTTTCACCATGCAGGTCCATTGAAATACTATTAGCACTATATTTCCTCTAACATTTTCCATCAAAACTCACATTAGAACACTTTATAAAGGAGGTATATATCTTGTTCATTTCAAGAGAGAGAAAAATCGAGCTATAAGGAGACTGATTATCTTCCCCAAAGTCTCTCAGTGGAAGAGTAGCCTTGGTTTCTTCATGCTCTGTCCAAATCTTGTTGATAGTTATTCCTTACTCTCTGCAAAGAAACCAGCAAAATTGTACAGACAGTGTATTTAGAGAGACAATCAACACCTTCTTGAGGCAGGTTTTAAGTCGTAATCCCTGATATCATGTTGCTTACTTCATTTTTCTTACAGTGACAACAGATCACACAAGGCACATTAGTACACATCAGTGCTATGTCCCAACATAGGCACTAGAAGGAAGCCAAACGTCAGTGAACCAGTGATCACAAGTAGTTGGTGAACCTAAATCTCGCTCAGGAGCAAGATTCCTAAAATCAGGATTTTAGTTCTTTAGGTCAATAGCAAGCTTACTTCCACAGCACTTAAAAAAAAACCCAAAAAACACCCCAGGGAACCTACATGGTATGTCAGATGGGCCATTTAAATTTTGCTATGAAAGGAGTTAATAATATTCCCCTTTAAAGGATAGTTTTTGAATTCCAGGTTTAACAAGTCAATGAGGAAAAGAGGCCACTCAGAGCTTCTGGGTTTTCTTTTTGGCTAATGAAATGCAACAGTATTAATTTACACTTGGATCACATAGAAAAGGGGTTACTTCTGTTTCAAAATGAAGTACATTATAGTAGAAAAAATTTTTATGATAATAAATTGTAGACCATGCATATCCCATACAGACCAGACCCTACTTTCCAGCAACTGGTGAGATCACACTAAGAAGACTTTAACCCACATATTTTCTCTTGATTCAGCATTTTAAAAGAAATTCTGGCATTTGGTGGGACATGCACATTAGTTTTCTTGGGATAACCTCATCTAGGTCCACACAGTCATAACTTAGACTTTTGAACACATCAAAACAAATGAAAGAAATAAGGAATTAACCAGTCTGGGAAAGAATACCAGAATTCCCATTTTTATCTCAAATATTGATTTTTTCATTGTACCTAATATGTCTTTTATTTTATTACAGCCATATGTTGAAATACTTTAACTATAGAGTCCTACAAAAATTTCCTCTTTTCAGCTGAAACACACACAAGACCCACGTGCTCACAGGGAGAACCTGGCTTTGAGGTTTTTTGCCTTTAAATAGAAATGCTTTCCTGTAACTGTGGCCTAACAAGGAGGCAATGCCACTTGGCAAAAAAGTTATATTAAGTGCACTTGCTGGAACTGTTTATACTTTGTTCCTGAGAACTAGATTGAGTACTTGATAGTATAACACAATGAGAGGTACGTGTGGTAGAGATCAGATCGGATGCTTGGGCGGGGGGAGCGGGAAAGTGTTGCTACCCCAGGAATTTATTTTTAAAGTGTCTGCTATTTCATGCAATCTGGTCTATTTCAAAGGCAAACAATTTGCTCTTCAGAAGTATCTTTATGAGCCCCAAGGGATGAAACTCATCCCTGGCAGAAATGATTTAGCAGTATCCAGAGAGGGGGTGAACTCCTTGAGAGGCAAGGGAATAATTTTTTGAAGGGTGGCAGAATTTTAACAAGGGTCTCTAGTGAGTTCTTGTGAACCCCTTTCAGCACATCACTGTTTTATTAAAATATTCTTCTCAAAATACTGAAACACTGACAGCTCCTGTAAGCCTGCCAAAAATTGAGTAAGGAATAAAAATAAAATGTTAACTTGACATGTGTGAATAATTTTGATTTGATGATAACACCTTTTGGAATCGAGGCCATATTCAAAGCTGACTCGTAACACATTCACATTTCCAAGTTACATGAAATAACTCAAACTTTTAAGGCATTGTTCTGGTGCAGTGAAAAGAGGAAATGTTAGAAGCTGAGCTCAAGCTTTCTTCTGAGTTAAGTGAAGATTAAAATCAGTTTAGATCTTCCTGGAGGGTCTGAGGTCTTATTTGGTGTGTACAAAACAGGTTGGTTACGTGGGCTGACTGGTTATAGTAACCCAACTGCAATCAGACACAATGTTTAAACACCAAAAGAAAGAAATAACATGTTTTGGGTGGCTAAAGATAATTTTGAGAAAATTATTTCTGAATCTAGACAAAGTATTAACAAGACATTGTAAAGAATATCCATAATCTAGTAGAATTCATCATTGCAGGTCTTGCATGGGTTTGCTCCACCTATGTGTCTCACCCAAGCTTCTTCACACAGTCAGTGAGAGGCAAGGCAAAGAGGAAGCTCAGATAAATTAGAATAACCTCTTTGGGCAGACTTTTCAAATGTTTGATGTAAAGATCTCTCTAACAAAGACCAATGTCAGGTGCTGTTTTACACTGCCCAAATCTTATCATCACATTAGAATCTCCGATGTTCAGCTTTAGTAGGGTAACTTTGAATGGGCTTTATTTTAACCCTTTGCCCCACCACACTATCCCTGCTCTTGAACTCTTAACAAGCAATCACTTAGTGACAGCAAGGCTGGCAGGAGTACGGTTGTCAGTATTGTTAACTTATCTATAAATCTCTGATCAAACTGTGTGGTCAGGAAATGTGGGGAGCAAAGATTAAGGTGGAAAAAGACATTTAAACAGATGAGCGTGAAGAAGTTCTATCACAGTCAAGTGTATCTTCTCACAACCATTATCATGGAAACACAGCTGTTAAAGCAACAAGTTTGCAGGTTTCTACTAGGTACAAGACTACTTGTTGGATGCTGGATTCTGTCTTGGGGAAGTAGTGGCATTTATCTCTAAATCATGTCACTTTCTCTTGGGTCCAGTTTATAAGTCAAAGTGACTAATCAAGTCCTCAGACCTCAATCAATAGTGTAAAAACATACATGATGCAAACCCACTAACCCTTATTTGACTGCTGACTCAGCCAGCCTGTAGATTCCTGTGCTTGGCTGAGCTATGCAGTCTGTTTTGGGTCTGTAAATAGATTTAAATGCCCAATCAGGAAAAAACATACAAGTGAACTCTGGCATATTTCCATCGCTTCACAAACTGCTATACATATCTAAATTTTTGTAGATATGAAGTGTAGTATTAGAGTATATAGCATTATTAACATGACACAGTCCATTTTAAGTTCCTGCCTAAAGACATGATACAGTATAGGTAAAGACTGTCCAGCCTAATGGGCAAAAAATAACTAGTACATGAACTACCATTCTATCAGTCCAGAGGAGGGTTTTTTTTACCAGAGACAAAACTCAATTGCTTTGT
The DNA here is from genome assembly GCA_033558105.1 of Coccyzus lansbergi. NCBI lineage: Eukaryota > Metazoa > Chordata > Aves > Cuculiformes > Coccyzidae > Coccyzus > Coccyzus lansbergi. The sequence continues at coordinate 1,667,215 of JAUMJK010000318.1, read as the reverse complement.
TTTGAAAAAGAGCACTAGGCCAGACTGGTAAATTTAAGGAAATTGGTAAACGAGGTGTTCTGGTCCATATTTTGCTGCCATTTGGTGAACATGCAAGATCAATGTTAATTTATTTTAAATAGAGTTGGCTTCCTACTTCAAATGGTTCTACTTAAGTATTCATCTCTTTCATATATGTGCAGATTTTGTATTTGTCCTGTTACTATACAGAGCACAGATCACACAAAAAGGGTGAGAGGTGAATAAGGAGGACTTAGATAGATTCAATGAACAAGTTATACCACCTCTCTTTTCCTGAACATAGAATTTTTTTATATTATATGCATGAAAGCAGGTTAATAACATGTTACGCCTGAAATGCTAGTCTCTCCAAAGTTAGCAAATTGGAGTTCAGACTCCTATTTCAGATTAAATTCTGTTCTGTTACATTACCAAAGAGTCTTCAAATGCATGAAGGTGTAATTTACAGTTGTTATAGAAACAGATGTTGTTTGACTCAATAGTGTAGAAATTGCATGCTAGAAGAGAGGTATGCTGAGGGAAGATTTAAAATTTGTCTTCAGAAATTATTCAACAGAAATCCTGGTAATGGTAATATTTGCCCTGATTTGCTACTAGACATGATCTCAGTTTAACATCTGATTAGTTGTTGCAAATGCCATATTTATCTAAAGTTCTCTCATCAAGTACTCCATCTTGATTAATTTTCCCTCTCACTGCCTGTAATAAACACTGTATTCTTTCACCTTGGGTGAGTTTCTCAGCTGTTGATTTCTGTTTCTTTTTCCTCTCTTTCTATGATAAGCTTTGGAAGCTACTGTATTGGAACATGCCCAGAGCAGTAAAGTGTTATGGTAAAGTTGCAACACCTTGGTAGGAAGGTGAGTAATCACGCTGAGAAATGCTTCCTGACTTTTTCCTGGAAAGTAGTGTCCTAGAAGTACTTATTGCTTATCAGAAAATTAGGAGGACTAGCTCTCACACTTTTTTTGGCTAAAAATGTTGTGCTGGTTTCCAAATATGCTCTCACAATCTCTGCAACTTTTGAGCATACATGAAAAACATATCAAAGATATTTATATAAACAGCTACAGTGAGAACCTACAGTGGTCTGTATACCCTCACACTGCAGAACAGAGAAGCCTAGTCCCAGTGAAGGGTCACTGCAAGTTCTGTGTCACTGCCACAGGATGCCTTTGGAATAACAGCAGAGCTGCACAAGTGCCTTGTGCTTAATTGTTTGCCTTGTGGATGCTCAGATTGTGGCAATCAGTAATCTCCCAGCAGTCTGACACTCAGGACAGAACAGCCAAGTCTTTTTTAATCCCAAGTGTTGACCTCTAAAGGGCACCTAGAGAAGCGATAGCATGTTTATGAGCTAGGGAGAGTGAGATGTGTATCTTGTTTCCACCTGCTCAGACTTGGAAGACATCACCTCTTTTTAACAGCTCATCTGGCTGCTTCAGGCTCTGGCTTCAGGCCACCTCATGATGGTACATGCGCACAATTATGTTATCATTTCAAATGACAATTCATGACAAGCTGCTAGTATAGTGATAGTCCTTCTTGCATGGTCCATGTCTGCAGATTATTATAAACACTGACTGTGAGACAGGGCTCAATGTTTCTTTCAGTCTTATCTGTCCAAATGTACTGACTCTTGTGGTCTTTATCAGTGTAACTCAGAGAGTTTGACCCATTGCTTTTAGCCACAAGAAAAAAAAATAGTATGCTATTTGATAATGTGTTTCAGTTAAAAAGAAGCTTTGTCCTAAAGTGAATTCACTGAGCCAAGTATCTCTGGAAGATCCGTTTGTGAAATATCTTCTATCTTGACATACTGTATGAGACTAATTGAGCAATAGTGTTGCCAGTCATTGTGACTTAACTGTGTGATGGCTGTGGAACGCACAGCCCTGCAGCATGCTCACCACTGAGTGTTCAACCTGGCTCTGAGAGGTTATACTGCCAGTAGTTTGAAAAGAGATCCCTAAATACACCCAGACTGCAAGACAAGTACTAACAAAGCAATCATTTTTAAACTTCTTTCCTTCTTATTTACATTCCCTTGTCAGTGTGGCAACTCTGACTGTTATTCACATGGAAGAAAAGAATTAAGGAAACTATGGATTTTTAATACCATTTCTGAAATTAATTATAGTAGGCAAGAACTTGAACCATGGCCATTTTTTTCACAATGCATACTTTTTTTCCCCACAAGGAGGAATGTTTATGAACAGAGCTTCTAAAAAAATATTTGTACTTTTCAAGCTAGAACGTCCAAATTTCCATTTTAGGTTCATCTAATTTCTGAAAACCCAGTAACAGAAAAGGAAATATTTTTTATAGGAAGGTTTTATTATACACTGCTGTGTATTCTTACATTTGTCATCATTAAAATAATTTAATTACAGTACATAATTGAGCAGAATACATTTCCAGCCATCCCAGATGTTTAGCTGCAAGCTCTGCATTGGAAATTAGACATCCTAACTCCAGTTTTAGGCACAAAAAGCTAAATGATGCTTCTTTTACTGGGAAGTCCATGCAAGTTAATGAACAGGAGGATTATGATGGTTTCCATTTTAGAGCTAAGGGGACGATGTTCACATTGGTGCTCAAAGAGGCTGTAACATGCTTGCCTTTCTCAGAGAGCATTTCTTGATGAAAAGAGAGAGTGCCGTGCTGTGACACAAGGAATCCTTTTTAGTTATATGTGCTTCAAAGTGCAACCAGCACCAGCAACATAGCCAATACAGAGATTTTGTTTATCTGTAAATATGTCTCACTGTTTTTGGTAACTCAAAGGAAACAGGTTTGTAACACCTGGGCTTGCTGTGGGCCACGAGGCCAGAGATTTGGAAGGCTTCCCTGAGAGGCTGGTCCCTGGTGCCATCTTGTGTCGAGACCAGATTCGTCCCCACCGGTAAGAGAGGCTGGTGGCAAGCGCTGGCTCTGCTGCAGTCGTATTTCTCTGCCTTGGGGAAAAAAATCATGCCTCCATGCCTTCAATAGTCAATACCAACTACTAGCTGCAAAGCACATCTCTATTGCCATTCCTGCTACCCTTGATGTGCCATCGCTAAGTTCCCAAAAGGTTTTTTTTTTACTTTAAATTAAATGAAGGATTACATGACTATTCTTTTAGCTTAAATTAGTCTGATGACAAAATAAGCCTGAATTTGTAGAATTCCTTTCAATGTGTCACTGGTCAGCTGATTTCTTAACGTTGTCCTTTGAGTTTGTTTAGATGGCAAGAATTGAGAGCTCACCACTATTTAATACAAGGGACAACCAAAAATATGTATCTGTAACAAAAAAGTACAGCAGATAAAAGATCAATGACACACACCTGCCAATCACTTGAAATGTTATGTCTTTAAAAGCTAGTCATTTGATGTGAGTGTTCTAAGTGCCTTGATGCTAAAAGAAAAAAATATCACAGAGAACTTATTTCAGTATTATGAATTTACGTGCCTAATTTTGGCCACACGCTTTGTAAGGCATGGAGCTTTCCATGAAAAGGAGCCTCTGCCTGACCCATTTAGGAATGAGCAAAGACATAAAAGAGCTTGTCCAGATATTCTTTGTGTACTTGAAGTGATTATACTGTATGCAGCACTGTTCTAAAGCATAAAAAAAAATCTGGCTTTATTTCAGTGTTTTAGTTCTGTATGTTTCTAGTATCTGTATACTTCCTAGTTTTAACTAGGCTAGCAAGCAGAAATACTGTAGTGCCAGCAGAGCTGTTCTTCTTGTCCTTTAATCTGACCCAGATGAGAAACTACTAAAGATCTCACAAGGAAATCCAATCTTTGGAAATTACCAGCATGAATTCTCAATCAAATAGGCCGAGGTAACTTCTGATAAGCTTCTGAACTCAGCCTCTGAGGCTTTTGATGTTCATTCGTAGTATATAGTACCATCTATAGCATTTGCTACTTCTACTCCCTGCAAGCTTGCTTCACCTCTCTCACTGCATCAGTTATTAATCCTATTTTTTCCCTTTTTGAGCGTGTAGCTGCAGCTCACCCCTAATTTTGTTACCTTGCTTTATTTTTAATCACATTTGCTGCACATGTAAGGTGTTAGATTGATAGTGTAGGAAACTAAAGTACTCTCTTTATTGAAAGGACAAGTGTAATACATGCATCAATGGATTCAATGAGGTAGTTAGGCTACCTCACCTGTAGTTAGGTTAGTACAAACAAGAGAAGGAACCTGATCATATGTAGGTGTCTTTGGTATATAAAACCAGGGTGAAAAAAATACTGTGAAAATAAGCCTGATGCCTTGGAATATAACAAAAATAACTCGAGTCATAACTGCCCATGCACCACCCCTAGGATTTAGTATATTTCATACTCCCCTAGAGCTGGCAAAACAAGTGAGTGTACAGCCTTATTTTATTTTAGTTCTCCCAGTTTATTTCCATCAGTAGTTCTCGGGGAGCAAATGCACCTGGGCCCAGAAGCCAAGCCAACACCTGCATGCTTTGCTGCATCAACAAGCACATACTGGTTCACCTTAACTGTAGTGTCTGAGGTGAACAACTGTATACCACATTCACCCTGCATTTCACTTAGATTTTCTAATAAGTATTTTCTTTCTGTGAGGATTTATCTTGCAAGTTTCAGCATATTAACCTAGAGAAGCTTCCTGAATTATTTTTCTCTTTCCAGGCTCTTTGCTATACACTCCTTCTAAAGCTGTTTCATACACGTACACTCTTAAGTGCGGCTGGGATTGAATGTAAAGAGTCATTATGGTGTTCTTCAGAAACCCATTGCCATATGAGGCAGTAAGTACACCCTTGTGGCTAGTGCATCCCAGTGGCCTGATTCTTCACTGTCTTGCACCTGCGGGAGTTATTTAAGCCACTATAGTTGGGTGTAAATCACTACTGAGGCTGAATGGCAGGATTTCACACTCTGCAGAGGCAATGATGACTAGATAAAAGGGCAAAGCAGAAGAAATATCAGAAATGGTTTTCCTTCTATTCCTGTCATTCAAATGGCAAGTTCAGAGGAATTGTTCTGGCCTACCGAAATACAACCACCCATGGGGTGGGTAGCTGAGCAGGAGGAGTGAGGACAGTTCTGGGGGAAGGCAGGGGGTGCTCTTCTGGCCCCAGGTTTTGGTATATTCAGAAAGGTTTGAATACTCGAACTCTGTAGTTTTACCAATAGTCTGGCAAGTGACAGGTGGCATTCAGGCACACATTATCCCTGTAATGGGACTGGCACCAATGTTGATTTCAAGCTACTTTCATGCCACCAGGAGAAAATATCAGATCCACAGACTCCGTTTATTGCAACAAATAGTATATATGCAAAGACAGGAACACAAGTACATATGGATACCCTAACACTATCATTAGCCACAAAGTTTTGAGAAAAAACTATCACTTGTGTGTCAATGAAGTGTGTATTGGCATGATATATGCAGCATTTTTGTTCCTGTGCCTGAGGATCCCTTTAGGGCCTGATCAAAAACAAGCTGAAATAATTGCAATGCTTCCCTTTGCTTCAGTGGGTTTTGGATCATCTTCCAAAGATGTCCAGCAATAATTAACCTGTAGGGCAATAATTTTTTTAATAGTGAAGATTGTTGGGTTCTACGTATAGACAGATCTCTAGTCTTGTGCATAGACCAGTGCTTTTCTCCATTATCCAAGCTAAGAAAACTTGTGTTTTGTATTTTGTGAAAAATAATTAGCATTTCACATACTTAGAGGGAACTGAAAATACATTTAATTATAATGAGTTACAAGTTGTTATTCACCGAGTATTTCCATGCTTTTATTCATCTTTCAAGCATAGCAAACAAGAAATTAATTACTAAAGGTCTTGCAAATATTCCAAGTTACACCTTAAATCACTTTCAAGAATATAACATTCCTCTGATTTCAAATATATAATTTCTAGTGAAATATTGGAATAATGACTGAGCTGGCCAGCAATGGAAGTCCTTCACTCTAAGCCAGCTATATCTAATTATAAAAGATGAAGGCTTTGGAAATTTACATAATTGCTAGCTCTGGTAGGGGTCGGTAACATATTTGCATTAGCTACTTATGCTTCATACCAACACTTTTAAGCACCACTTATCAAAAATAAGTCTACCAAGTCAGAGGTGTGTAGGTGGCTAAATAAAACCTGCTAAATATGGGTAGCACCACCTCTTTACGTCATGAATTGATATATGGGCTTTGACACACAGGGTATTTTCTTTGTCTTGTTTGTCGCTTACACATTAGAGTAATAGGTACATTAGAAATGCTCTTGATAGGAATTAATATCTTCTGCTCCTTTAGTGTGCATTTGTTACAGCTATTTACTGTACTTTTATCCACAGAATTTGTTTCGTTTAATTTGCACTCCAGAATTTCCCTCTGTTCCTCTCTCTGGCTCATTTCTCAAGTCATCAGCCTAGACAGTAGCAAGGCGCCTTAACACAGCAATATAAAAAACTTCTAGTATAAATATAGCTCTCTAATTCTTCCATGATTATTTCTCTTTTTCATATAGTATAAAAATTCTGCCAGACCTATAGGTATATGAGGTGAAAGATGTACAACAGAAAATGACAGACCAGGACATACATTTCAAAGGCTCTGTTTAGAAAAGAGTCACATTATGTTACAAACAGGTCTTTTTCTTATTGTTTGATGTCAGCAAGCGAGCTTTAAGGAGCCTGACACTGTTTGAACTTTTTTTTAATTTATTTTATTGTATACGGTGATTTGATGGTTTTTGAACTGTGGATCAATTTGGTGACATTGTGGCTGATCCATTTTATCCTTGCTTTGCTGGGCCACTCTTTCGTTCTGAGGCTCCAGTCTCCCATTTTCCTCGAAAGGCTCATTAGGCCTGATCTCTTTTAGCCTTTTTGCTTTTTCTCCTTTCTTCCCCACACTGGACTCTGGTTTGCTTTATTCCTTAGGTCCCCCTATAGGTTAAGCCTAAGCTCTTATCCCCTGTTCTCTTTAACTCACAGCCAGCATTTGATTCTGTTTTTTTAACCCTCTCTATGAATTACCCAGCCTGGGTGCAGTCCCATCATGTTGGAAACTCTGTCTGTGTGAGTCACAGCTTAATTTGCACAATGAAGGGTAATGATTTTACTCAGAGATACCTGACAGAGAAATCAAACTGAGCAATTTCCAGAGAGGCTGTTGAACAAAATATAATTTTCTGGGCTGATACAGACTTCTATACAGTGAATAAAATGTCCAAGGTCAAAAGTTTAAGGAGTTTAGTATTTTAAAGAATTATTTGCAGAAAGACTACAAATACATCACTCTTACAAGAATCTGGGAATGTAGATTTAGCTATTTGTTCTAGCACACTGTATTGTTTCTAACTACAACTCATATGGAGAAGATGAGATTCCTGCATTATTTGTGCTATATTGATGAATACATAGACATAAGATGATGCCTTTTAGAGCACACAGATGAAATACAATCAATCACATACTGTTCCTCAAGCTCTGCCAAAAAAATGCACGGAGAAAACACAGAGAGAAATCAATCCATTTACCCAGTTTTGTAGCAAAACAAAACATTTTAAAATTTGTAACTGCTTTGATGTGAAGACAAATAAAAATTTAAATTTCTGTCTTCTTTGCCTTTATTATGGTTTCTCAGCTGAACCTATATTTGCTTGTACTCCACTTTGCCATCACCTCCATCTTCCTGTCTCCTGCCTTAATGAGAGTGCCTAGTCTTTATTCCCAAGTTTATTTATTGCTGAATTTAGTTAAAATCTGTGTAGGACAAAGAAAAGTTGCAGGGTATTTGGTGATCATAGAATCACCAGGTTGGAAAAGACCTCTTGAATCATTGAGTCCAACCATTTCTACCTGCCACTAAACCTCGTCCCTAAGCAACTTGTCTACCCACTTTTAAATATCTACAGGGATGGTGACTCACCCACCTCCCTAGGCAGCCTCTGTCAGTGTCAGATGACCCTTTCGGCAAAATATTTCTTTCTGAGATCTAGTCTGAATCTCCCCTGGTGCAACTTGAGGACATTACCTCTTATTCTGTCTCCTGTCACTTGGGAGAACAGGCCAGCACCCTCCACTCTACAACCTGGGTTACCAAGGAGAAACTTATTACCATGGTCCCTTCACACTTCACAACGAACACTGTCCCATCCTGGTCAATTCTGTTTATAAAAGAAATTAGGCTTGTGGGAGCTCAAACCATCCCATTCAGAAAGACTTCTGAAACAAGTTTAAATTACCTGTGATTGTAAAGTGTAATATGATTAACAGATAAGATAAACAGAGCAATCGGGAATCTCCATAAACACTGGCTGGGGGGCAAAAATTAGAAATGCAAAGTATTTCTGAAGGTGTCCTCAATGTTCTCATATTTTACTGATCATACAAGACATTTGCAGTCACTGTCTAGTGTTGTAAAACAATAATTTGTGAAGGGAAATGCAGGCTTTTTGTTTTCTATGATTTGTCTTTACAAAATGCAAAAAAAGACTACAACTCCTGGTCAGCTAAACCAGACCAATAGCATCAAAACTCACTTCTGCTTTTCTTAGATTTTCACAGCAGTATAATAACTCTCAAAAATATATTTTTCAAAGGAGATACCAGATCAGTGATCAAAGTTCAAGATTAAAACAGAAGAAATCTGAGTGGTTTTTAATAGCTGTTCAATTCATGGGAATTGCAAATTATATAGGAGTTTTCAGTTATATGTTATTAATTTCTTTGCAGGCTCTGTGTGCTTTTCATTCTCTGAGCAACAATAAATATATATTTATATATACATATAAAAATCATGTACACACAGAATAATTTACCAAGGTCATCATAAACAGGAAGATCTCATGAAAACCCTAAAAAGAACTTTGATTTAAGACATTTACTTCTAAAGGTTTCTATTGCTCATCACAGTGGATACCAATGATGGGAACTCTCCCCTGGGTAGCAGAAAATGAGATGCGTCACCTTCAGAACTATTCAGTCTGATTTTCTGGTGCCTTCAAAGTTTTTGAAGTTTAGTTACTCTTATTTCATGAGAATTTTTCATTCAATAGAAATAGATTTTTCTTTTCCTATTATTACAGGGTTTTTTCTGTCAATTCAACAGGAAATTATTTATTCAACTTCTTTTCATGAAGTCATTCTTCAGGTTTTTTTCTGTTGCTCTAAATAAGCCTTTTTCACCTATATTTTTACTTACCTCTTTTTTTTATCTGAAATTCTATTTCTCATGGCAAGCTTCTTATACAGGGAAAAAATTATAATGGAAGTGCCAATAGTTCCTATGACTGTAATTCCTTTTCTCTAAATGTCTCAAAAGAAGGGGGAACTCCAGTGCTACAAAGAATGAGACCGAATTTTTGGACAAATAAACACATTTGTGGCTCTCTATAGATTATGTGACAATTGCCTTGATAATAAAGTACATATGTACTTCATCTTTTAAACTCTAGACTATATCAGGGCAATATGGAGACACTGTGCTCACCCACATCTCCTGGAAGCATTAGGCAAGACCTTACTTCCACATAAATTAATGGAAAGCTCAGATCAGTTTTAATGGGTACAGGACTCTCCCCACTGTGGCTAAGTAGCTAGTACTGAACCCTTTAAAAGGTCTCAGCTGGCCTATTAACCAAACAGCAGCTGCTTGGGCATTTCCAGCCCCATGACTGTGAAGGACAAACACTGCAGGTAGCTTCAGTCCTGGAAGGACTGAGTGGCATGAGGCTGGAGAAATGATGGAAAGAGAGCAGAGGGACAGAGAACACACATAGGTGGAATCCAGGATGGGTTGTACTTTTCTGCAGTTCAGATAGACTGTCTATAGGAAGAGGACAGTAGCCTTGACCTCACTCAAGTCTTAATTAGTGAATTAAGGTTTATGAAGCTAACTATGATCTTCAGATGAAAGGGTTTTCAAAATGGCAAGGGATTTGTAACTCACAGAGTGAGTTAAGCTTGTGTTTCATAATGCTGGCTCTAAAAGTAGAGGTCAGAAGTTGATTGTGGGATAATTTTGTTCCCATTCATAACTAAAGAGGAAAATGCATTTAGGCAGGAGCATGTCCCTTCTCTGAATCCCAGTTGCTGGCCTGCTCCCACCGTAACACCCTCACACAGCTTAGCATCTGCAGTAGAGCTATTCTCAACAACAGCAGTGAGACTGTTAGCAAGATCAGGCCTTACTGCCAGACTAAAACATTTTTTAGCATTTTGTTTAGTGGTATCAGTCTTTATCGGGCATGCAGTGCAAACCATGGAACACATTGATCACAGCAGCTTTTCCCTGAACAAAACAATCTATTTTCAGCCGTTGTTTCAAAGTGCAGGACTAAATAAAGTTCCAGGTACTTTAAATCTCTTTTATTGAATAAGTCTGTGTTGCTATAACTTGGGAACCAGTTTGGTTCAAGGGTGTATTATTGCATGTGAATGATAAACTGTAGTTCATGACCTGAGTCTAATGGTTACTTTATCAGTTGCAGTGGACTATTAAGTGACTGAGTAGCACAACTGATGGTGAAGAACAGATTTTGCCTCCAAGCAGCTTTCAGGAGTTAGATTTCGCTGTATCATGTTCAGAAAGGTCAGAGCTCTGGCCAGATGACCAGTATAGCAGTGCAGATGGCACTGTATGTCACCTGGCCGCTCTGGGCCTCTGCAACCTGCTGCAGAGGGCTTGGGTTCAGGGAAAGGTTATGGGCATATGCAATGCAGCACATTATGGACTCCTGAGCAAAATGGCTCTTTTCACAACCAAGAGGAAAAATCAGTACAGCAGCAATGTCCAAGATGTAATAGCAGATTGCAACCATTTTCAGGTGCTATTTAACCAAAGGAAAAAAGCTTTGAATACTAATTCTGATTACCTTGCTATATATAAAGGAAATGTTTAAATAAATATCTACACATGACAATGCTCCCTTCCACTCTGATACCACTTCTTTCCTTTTTCCTTCTCTAAGCCCAAAACATATAAACTTAAATGGTCAAGCTAAGAAGTGTGTTGGCAAGCCAAAAGTCTAATCAGTATATGTAGTTGTAGACTTGCATATACAAAACAGGTGACTTTGTTTGCAGTGGATCAGAACTGGTCAGAGATATAGTATGGTTCAAGTCACAGTAAACTCTTGTTCTTAAGCCTCAGAGCCATTCTTCATTAGAAATAATAATTTGCATGCATAGCTCAGCTTAAGTGTAAATTTTGCAAATGAAAGCGAGCATATCCACATTGAAAAAAAATGAAGAATACTCCGACTGAATTTGTTTCCTACGAGGTATGGTAGGGTATAGTGTATTTAATTCTAAAACAATGGATTCAGGTGACCCCTAACTAAATGGAAAAGTTATTCTTGTCTGTTTCTGTGGTACATTCTATGTAAAGCCTGAAGAGGAGACAAGACCATGTTTTGGAAAGTTTCTACTTAGTAACTGCTTATGTTGTTCATTATCTGATTGCAGATGATTAGGATTTCAGTGTTTGGATGGAGAAAACAATCTGAATCTAAATAACAGCAATTAAAACAAACAAAAAAAATGACTGTTTCAGCAAACACATTTGATTCAGAGGTGTGCTTTTGATGCAGTGGAATATATATGTGGAATCAATAACAATTAAAAGCTGGTAGTTGGCCTGATCAACTAAAAGAAAAAAAATCTTGGAGTTGAATGAAGATGGAAAATTCTTATTTCTAATAGCCAAGTTAAACCCTTTAAAATTGTTTGACTTACAATGTTAATGTGGAACTGGTGTGAAAAGCATGGGGTTTAAGTGTTGCTTTTTAATTCTTCCTAAACTTTTAGAAATAGATGTATTTTGAAATACAAAAACCCCCTACATGAACAATAGAAGATTCAATGAAGCAGTCTGAAAATGCCAGCATGAAGGCCTCTTGTCTACCCTGAAATATATTTGTGGAACTTAATTAAAATATATGAATAAATTTTCATTCCCCTAAACTGCATCATTCAAAGCTGAAAAGATGTTTACCAAAGAGACTTCTTCCTCCTCTAAAGAGCACTCAGGCCTGCGTTTTTCAAGTCAAGGGGTAAAAATGATGAAAATCTCAGGAGTTTTGGTGTCTAAAAGCAAAGATGAAGACTATCAAATTGAATCTAAAGATTATCATCTATATTCATCATTTTGGCTATTTTGATAGTATCAACGTGCCTGCTGCTGGATGCCTTGTTCTGGTCCCCTCATTTACCATGAGGAAGTGTTTGTTTAAAGGTGAAATCCTGGTTTTAGCAAGATAGTTTGTAACGGAAGACATATAGCCATCCTAATGAGTAAGAGAATCAAGCTACAACTCCTGTCTTTTGTGTAACAGTTTACTGGTTAAAAAACCCTTAATTTCACACTTTACAGTAAGTCATATTTTCTCTCAATGAAATATATGGAGTACAGTGACATCTATAGGAAGCTCTATGTCCCTACATCGAAGTAGATTTTTTCATACTATCATGTATACACCTCAGAGACTATTGTGATATAATTTGTACAAAATATTAGAAGGTAAATTAATTACCAACATTTTAACTTAGTTTAGGTCTCTCCAGAGAGTTAAAGAGAACTAGAATGCATTCTGTAAAACAGATACTCTCAAATGTGTCTGGGAAAACCGAAAGGTGCAGGAACAATTGCTATGGTAACCATGTAATGGGATTTGAAAAATCATGGAAAGCAGGAGGAGAGCAAAAGCAAGAACACAATACCAAATTTGTAGTAGTAAATGAATGCTGTCATTGTCACTGAAACTTCTGTATTAAATATTATTTAATACAGCAAATAAGAAAGCCACAAGCAGAAAACAAAACACAGCAAATTATCTGACAGAATCTCACATACAGATGCCACATTGTTTCTTTCTCTTTCTAGTGGCTCTGCACAGTGCTCTATAATGTCCCAGTGTAGCCAAGTCATTCCTTCCAAAATCAAAAGAAAGAAGGTTTCTAATACTCCTTTTCCCAGAAATCGCCTCACTGGAAATAGGAAAGGTGGTGTGACCCACACACTGCGTGGATCAGGGTATGTAATTGGGAGAATCTGGCTCCTGCAAGCACAAGCTGAATGGTCTTGAGGGTTTCCTTAAGATAATAGGGCTCCCACACTAGGTCATTGCCCTGAAAATATAATTGTTCAATTAATTCATGCAGTATTTGCATTTGTGCAATTGAATATGGAAACTATCCATAGGTCCTCTTCAGTATTCAGAGAACAATAAAGATGCATTTATTCTACTTAAAGAAGATATTTTTGTTTGTCACTGAGAAATCTTTCATTTCTGATTACATCTGCAGGTTTAGTTAACTTCTTGCAGTTTTTCAGAGTTAAGTAGAATGGTTCTGAATGGTTTTAAATTACTGCAGAACGGTTCTATACAAATGCTTTGTTCTGACTGTGAAAATTAAGCTTGATTTTAAAAGAAAACCTTTGACAAGAATTTTGAACTTCTATGTAAAGATCTTTCATCATGATCTTTCAACACAGATTTTCCAGATTTTAAGATTTTTTGGGGTAAACTGTCATGAAATAAAACATACTTAAAAGATACTTAAAAACATACTTAAAAACTCAAGCCAAAAACCAATTTTGATCTGAAAATATCATCAGCACACCATCTCCAAAGCAACAATGAAACTGGGACACAGCTTATGTTACTAAGAGTAAGAACTTCCACATTTCATAGAATCATAGAACTCTTTGACTTGGAAGGGACCTTAAAGAAAATCCAGTTAGAGCCACCCTGCCTAGGGCAGGGACATCCCGTTAGATAAGGCTGCCTAAGGTCCCATCCATCTTGGCCTTGAACACCTCCAGGGACAGGGCAGCCACAGCTTCCATGGGCAACCTGTGCCAGCGCCTCAACACTCAAATGGTGAAGAATTCCTCCTTATGTCTAGCCTAAATTTGCCCCTCTCCAGTTTATACCATTTCCCCCTCAACCTACCATTACAAGCCTTTGTCAACAGTCCCTCCACAGTTTTCTTGTAGGCAAATTTCAGGTACTGGAAGGTTGTTATAAGATCTCCTCAGAACCTTCTCTGAGCCATATAGGATTTCCTGGTATTTGGTGTCCTGCTATCTCATTCTTTAATCGTGTCACCAAACAGGTTGCAGTAAGGGTACCTAATGGTTATCTCACTACTAGGACAAATATGATTTTTTTTTTTTTCTTTTTTGTTCTTCCTACTCAAATGAAACCCTAGTCATATTTCCAGTAATTTTCTACTCTCCTTTTTACTTTAGAATTTTCCAAAATTCTCCTAAATGATTCCTCTAAGCCTCAGATTCATAGTACATTTTCTGATCCACAAAATAACCAAAGACATCTTTCAGACTATTGCGGAATTGCATGTCTATCATAAATCCCCTCTAAACACACTTAATAAATAAGGTACATCATTGTCATTTCCACCATACTATGGCATTTCTTAAACTACTAATCCTAGCTTCTCCTTCACAGGTCAGTGATAAATATAGCACAGATTTGTGAGGGCAGCAGAGAAGGAGAAAAAGAATAAACATGATTATTTTTCAAAAGGAAAAAAGAATGGTTCAGACATATTCAAGGAAGAAACTGATATGGAAGTCTGAGCCTTAATGGAGGATCTGAAAGACATCATCTTTTGATAAGGGCACCTGCTCCTTCACTGGACTAACAGATTTCACAAAACTGAATTTTTAGCATGTTTTTTGTTCTCATGTAAGAGTAATTAATAAAGTGGCAAAGACCTGCTATGTCCATGTCATGAAATATCTATGTTCCTTCAAAAATTCTTTAAAAATGTAAAATTAATTTAGACTTGGAATTTAAAAAAAAAAATATTTTCTGTCTTTAATAAAAGAGGGGAAAAACCCATTCCAGTAAATTTTAAAGCTTTGTTACATTTTAATTTTTTTTAAAAAAGTCAAACCCAGGACTTTAGGTTTTTAAGTTTCCTTAATTACCAGCTTAAAAGAAAAAGAGCTGCTATGAGTATCAAAACTCCCAGCAATGGTTAAGCGCAACCTGGATGGTTGCTGCTTGCTTTCTACCAATGGTTTCAAACTAAACTGACACAAGTTTCTAATTTAATCAAGTCAGCATACTCAACAGCGGAATGTTCTCTGATACATCCTGACAAACCAGGGCAACACTGTCTCACTGAAATTACTGTTACATGGCTCCTCAGCTGGTTGAAAAAGCTTCAATCAAAATGTTATCATCACTACAATCTATGCTTTCTAACACCGCATGGTATCCTTACAAAGAACACTCAGAAAATACTCAATGAAAGAAAAACCAACAGGAGGGGTTGTGAGTAATTTGGTGGATGTGACTAGAATTAAAATATCATCTTGATAAATGGAAGAAATTATTTGAAATCCATAAGATAATTAAGTGGAGAATGATGGAATATGCTACACTGAGGAAAAATAAATGGGAAGGCTGCAGCAGACCACAAACTGAATAGAAGCCAAGAAAGAAAATGCCATTTGGGAAAGTATTAGCCAGACTGCTAGAAACAAGGCAGAGGATGTGATTATTCAAATCTACTCAAGACTGAGAAGTCGCAGCTGGAATTCTGTGCCTGGTTTTGGACACTGAACTTGAAGGAAAATGTAAGGACAGTAGAGAGAATCCATGAGAAATCAATACAAATAAGTTGTTTAGAGTAATGACTTAAAGGATTAAATTTGTTTACTCAAGGTGTGATGGAAAGGCAGGTAACAGCCTTCTTCAGATAAACAAAGTACTGTTAAGATTAAGATGATGGCTTAATGGGCTTAATTTGCAGATCTATTAGTTAATGTGCAACAAACATTATACTTACGCTAAATGAGCAAACAGTTTTTAGCATCCTAGTTGCAGGGAATGTATAAGAATATTAGAAAATTATCTGTAAACAATGATCCACGAGTACCCTAGATCACCTCAAGCAGAGCATTGGAGGAGCTAGTATCTACTGTTTACTTAAAACTATCTTTCTTCTATTTCTATGAATATTTTCAGTCTACTACATTTTACTGGCTATTGCATGTCTTATTACATGCAATGGATTGCTCTCGTATTGCAAAAGAAAAAGCTGTCTCTGTGTAAATATAATAGCATCTCACTTAGCAGCTAGAACTGTTCAACTAAAAAGCTTCATCTTTAGTTCTGCCTGCAGTAAGACTGACATTTGGTAAATAAACAAGGGTTGAAGGTTCTGGCCATAGATTTATACCAGAGGGGATGTTTCTCAGGGTCCTTACTCAGTCAATACTAAACCCCTGAGACAAGGAGACATGGGACAAGGAATAAACTAATAATAGACAAAACCAGTTTTGCTCTGAAGTAGACCTCATTTTATGTGTTCATTATTCAAATGCGTTCCTACTCCTCAAACATCTAATTTTCTTTTATCCATTATGTGTGTAAGCCCTTTTCTCAGAGAAATTAGTTTGTATCCCATATCTTTACCCTGCTGAGATTCTTGGAAGACTTGATTTAAGAGGAAAAAGGGACAATAACAGTCACTAGAAGAAAAATATACAGATATATAATTTTCCACTACAAAATTAAATGTAAAAAATTATATTATGTGTTTTAAAGTTCTTGTTATTGAAAGGAAATGTAACTAAATCCCACAGCAATAAGTACCATGTGAATAGCAGTTGCTATAGTAACTTATTAAGTGAAATATAAAAAATAAAAAATCCTAAAAAAGAAAATACACTTTCTTGGTATGTAAGTTAGGGATGCCTCAGGGTAGCCTAAAGAACATCAATGGGGCAGCAAAAAAGTATTTTAAAAACTGAAAACAGGTAAAATATGAAGATATTAAGAATCAAAACACATATATTTTAGACTAACACTTTCAAATAAGAGAATGGGGAATGGGATACTGCCTAGGCCCCTGTGGGTTTCAGTTATTAGGAAAGAAATCTGAGTTTAAGTCTCTTTAGAAGAATGGAGAATGAGCAAACTACAATATCTTGTTCTTCCCTGAAGCTAAATAGGCATTTAGATACCAGTAAAGTAGATATGACTTTTTTACTGTTGAGCCTCATTAAAACATGGGGACTTTTCACATCCAGCCTCCATCCTTCATGTCCTCCACCCCAAAATCCCCACTGACAAATTTGGTGGAAAGAACTCTCAACTACCACAAAGGAAAGACACAGAGAAATCTTATCATTGCCTAGTGTACCTGCAACAGACACATAGGCATTATTAAAGTAGCTAGCCACTGGATGTCATTGTTATTCCACAGAAACATAACGAAGAAATATCTTTTAAACTGCAAAATCTTTCAAGTGACCCTAACTGAGAGACAACATACACCCTAGTTTCGAGCATGTGGTGTTCAAGGTAGCCTCAGTGTCCTACTTCCCATACACAGTTTAACTATTTTTAAATGGATGAATAAGTTGTGTGTGTCTATATATTGGAATAAACATCACATGAAAGAGTACACTCTCTTGGTCCTATACCTTATCTGTGTGTCAAAGACATTTAATTTTATTTTTTTCAAAGCTTTCTGCTTAGATTTGAACTTCTAAAGTCTGGAAGCACATATGCTTACTGCTAAGAATGTCTGTCCCACATTGGATTCAGGAAAGAACAATTATTAATTAATTTACAGGCTTCCCATGGAAGTGGTTGAGTCACCATCCCTGGAGGCATTTAAAAGACAGGTGGATAAGGTGCTGAGGGACATGGTTTGATATGAATGGTTGGACTCGATGATCCTGTGAGTCTTTTCCAACCTAATGATTCTGTGATTGTTGTCCACGCATGAAGCTGTTAGCTTGCTGTGTTTGCTACACTTCTACCCTTGCACCCAGGATTCAGAATGCATGTTTCTTACTCCAGTTTCAGGAAGTTAGTTGAAATCACTCATTATTTTAGCTCATATGTACCTTCTTTCAGAGTGTGAACAAAAACTGCAGCCCTGCATATGCGTGGCTGTGCAGACCTGGTTTTGCATCCCGGCTCAGTTTGCAGTGCTAGTGTTTTGCAGCTAATGGCTTTCCACACTACAGCAGTGAAAGACTGAAAACTCCTTGCCCTGATGGACCAAGATCCAGACAGCTTGACTTCCGCACTATACCGATTCCAGAATAAGTCTGTGTCATTCATTTCAGGCTCAGGGTATTATTAAAACCAGACATAGAACCACAGAGGTGGAAGGAGAATCAATGCTTGCTTCAGCAAGTAGTACTGCTAGCCATCTTACGAGAGCTCATGTTAGAACATGACATACTACAGGTTGTAGCCATGCACCACACTGAAAAAGGATCTGTAAGTCACACACTACTTACAGGATTCCTGTCAGTCTGGTTTCCTATTAGACCTGAGTTTAATTGCATCCTGTATCTTATTGCCAAGCCTGATATTATCATTTTATCCAACATTTACACCAGTCTCAGTGCCATTCTAACCTGCTTAGAGTTACATGTGTTCTCAATTTATTGAGAGCTGGACTGAAATAAAAAGAGAATTAATCTTGAGATAAATGAGCTCTTCTTTATTCAAGTTGCAGTATGGGATCTTCAGATTCAGGTCAGGACTTTTTAGTACCTGCTTAAGCAGGTACTAAACATCTGCTTACTGGTCCTCTTCTGTACAAGTAGTGCCTCCTGCAGATGGAATAGGGATGAACATAAGCTCTAGTTCACAAACCAGTTATTTCTCAGTTGATTCTCTTGTAACCAATCAGTTGCTGCAGATTTCTGCAAGTGGGACTGTAATGTCACACACACAGAGTATTTTAAAAAACAGGTGTAGTCCATTAATTTTTTTCAGTTTTCCCTTGCCCACTCTAGTGCTCAAAAGTGTAAATTAGAGGCAGATGTGGAGGCTGGGAGGTTTTCCAGTTTTTTGCATTGTGGACACTTGGATGCTTTCAGTCTTTCTCACAGCAACAGGTAACAACAGAAGAAACTCTCTGGGTGGTTAAGTAGCATGCTTTACTAGACGTTGCATCTCAGCTAGATCTAAAAGACATATGTTCAGTTAAGCCCACTCCAATTTTCCTGCTTGGATACAAGTAATATCCAGGCTTAGATAGGAGTATTCGATTAGGCTTGCATAGGTGAAAAGTAAGTCTGAAGGTTGGGATGCACCTGGCAGTTGGCAGAAAAAAAAAGCTGATTTCAGTGAGTTAGTGCTTAGCTGCAGAACTAAAAATAGGAGTCAAAAAGAGGTTTCATAACTGAGAGACAAAAGGTGAAGGAAATATTTTTTTCAGAAATCAGCAGTGAAAATTTATACCAGGAAAAGAAGAAAACACATTTTGATCTCCTACACATGTAGATGAGCCATGACTGACCCAATCCTAGTAATTCGGCCAAATTGTAGGAAAATGTTTAATTTCAAATTGCACCCAAAACCTAGTAAATCAGTAAGTTCCTTTCTACTGACATAGGTTCAGATCCAGGGAAAGCATGGCAGATTAGCTGCCCACATAGAGAAAAAGAAAGTTACCCTCTGGTAACTTTTCATGTTAATGTATTTACCTGTGAACACACAGCTCTGTGTGTGTGTGAGAGTGCGCAGGCATGTGTGTGTGTGCACACGCCCACTCAAACTTATTTTTCCACCATTCTTACTTGCAGCCACCACAGACCTGACCTACAAACTGTAGTATTCAAGAAAAAGGTTTATTTTCCCCTGACAGATGTCCAGGGGAAGAGGGCTGTCTGCCTGAAAAACAAATAAATTGCCTGACATATACTAGGTAAGTGGCACTGAATGGAGCTGTCTTTAGTTTCTCTTTCAATTAATAGAAAACAGCACCTCGGGGAATTTCTAGTACCATAGGAAAAAAGCCCTAGCACTGAAAGAACTAAAACAATGAGCAGTAAGATGTTATTATAGGAACTACTTCTAGAAAGAGGGCAAGAAGCTTCTTGGATGATTTTTAAGGCCTTCTATTTTCAGCAACATTTTCTCCCTACGAATAAACTGACTTGCAGTGAGAACATGTATTTATGCTGTCTCAAAAAATATAAAATAATTTCTCCCTAAAAATACATGGGACAGCAAAAGTAAACAATGCTCTATACGGCTTTGAGGTGACAAAGAGATTTTTCCATTCAGAAGTAATGGACCAGTCCTGACACATCATGAAACCCTGGCACTCTATCGGAACACCATCTGGGTTTTTTACTAGTGATTTAGAATACCAGAGTGATAGGATATCCTAGTCATTAAATTAATGCCTTGCTGCTGGAGATCGTCAAATCATGTAATGACCTCTGTATGGTTATGGATCTTCATTAGATAACCCTTTTCTTATTTTAGCTACATACTGTATTTTTACTTCATTTCTCTTCCAGTTAAAATAATTTTCTAATTTCTACATTACATGTATGTTCCCTGTCCACATCTACTCACTGGAACTCATACAGAGATGCACAAACTACCCAGACTGCAAAAAAAGTGTTAATCTTCACTAACAACTAAAATCCTGGTGCTAAATACTACAGTTGAGAAGGAGTAGCAGTGAACTGCTGTGGGCAGTTATCAGAATAAGTATTCGTTAGTGTGTGATAAGTATCTATATGACTGGTTAAAATACCTGCATGTTGTCAATGCTCTCATCTCATATTCACAAATTCCACAACAGTTCCCAGTTTTGATACTGAATTCCTGTGCTGTTTTGAAACAACCCCCCAAAAAACTAAACCAGTTATTCGTCTAATTCTCTGGTCAGAGATATGGTAAGTGCAGGGTCCTGCACTTGGGGCATAACAACTCTGCACAGTGCTACAGACTAGAGGAAGAGTCACTAGAAAGCTGTCTGGACATGGGGTTGCTGATTGATAGCTGACTAAACGTGAGGCAGCAGTGTGCCCAAGCGGCCAAGAAGACCAATGACATCTTAGCTCGTATCAGAAACAGCGTGGCCAGCAGGTGCAGAGAGGTTATTCTGCTCCTGTACTCAGCACCAGTGAGACTGCTCCTTGAATCCTGTGTTCAGTTCTGGGCCCCTCATCACAAGAAGGATGTTGAGGCTCTGGAGCTAGTCCAGAGAAGAGCAACAAAGCTGGTGAAGGGGCTGGAGAACAAGTCTTCTGAGGAGTGGCTGAAGGAGCTGGGGTTGCTTAGCCTGGAGAAGAGGAGGCTGAGGGGAGACCTTATTGCTCTCTACAACTACCTGAAAGGAGGTTGTAGAGAGGAAGGAGCTGGCCTCTCCCTCCCAAGGACAAGAGGGAATGGCCTCAAGCTCTGCCAGGGGAAGCTCAGGCTGGACATCAAGAAATATTTTTCACCAAAAGGGTCATTGGGCACTGGCAGAGGCTGCCCAGGGAGGTGGTTGAGTCACCAACCCTGGAGGTGTTTAAAAGACAGGTAGACAAGTTGCTCAGGGACATGGTTTAGTGGCAGATAGGATTGGTTGGACTTGATGATCCAAGAGGTCTTTTCCAATCTGATGATTCAATGATTCTATGATTTCTAATCATGCTTGACCTATCTGATAGCCTTCTAGGATGTCATAACTGGCTGGGTAGGTGAGGGAAGTGTGGTCAGTGTTATCTATCTTGACTTTAGCGAGGGTTTTGACACTGTCTCCCATGATAACCTCATAGGCAAGATTAGGAATCATGGGTTAGAATAATGGAAAGTGAGATGAATTGAGGACTGGCCGGATGGTAGAGCTCAGAATGTCGTCATCAGTGGCATAGAGTCTAGTTGGAAACCTGTAGCTAGCAGTGTTCCCAAGGGGTTATTACTTAGCCCAGTCTGGTTCAGCATACTCAATAACCTGCATGAGGGGTCAGCATGTACCTTGAGCAAGTTTACTGATGATACAAGACTGGGAGGAATGGCTAGTACACCAGAAGGCTGTGCTGTTATTCAGCGAGACCTGGATGATCTGGAGCATCTCTCTGGAGGCAATTTGGAGCATCTCTCTAAAGGTAGAGAGAGCTCAGTTTGTTTAGCCTGGGAAAGAGAAGACTGAGAGAGGACCTTATCAATGTTTATAAACATCTAAGGGGTAGATGTAGAGGCTGAGGCCAGACTCCTCTCAATGGTACCCAGCTGTTGCTGCAGCAACCGTGTGTTCCTGACGAACAGCCCATTGACGTGGTGATTCTTTCTCCCTTCTCTCTCTCTGACTCTCTCTCTCTCCCTTTCAGTTACCTTACTATTTCTTGACTGGTATCAATGTGTGCTGGATCGAATCCAAGTGACCTTGGCTGTGTTTGGGATCAGGTTGTGATCAGAAGAGATTGAAATCTGATTTCTGTAACTTTGGGAAGTTGTGCCCCCATATCTCAGCTGTGCACCTCAGTATTTTGGTCTGTTTGTTTTGGTTGAAGAGAGAATAAATGTTGCTTTTGATTTTTTGCCCTGAAAAGGCTGCATTAAAAAAGGTGTGGCCAGCAGGTCAAGACAGGTGATTCTGTCCCTCTTTATGCTCTGATGAGACACCACCTGAAGTACTGCATCCACCTGTGGACCCCTCATCACAGGAAAGACATGGATCTGTTGGAGCAGGTCCAGAGGAGGGCCACAAAAACAATCAGAAGATGGAAAACCTCTCCTATGAAGAAAGGCTAAGAGGGCCTACAAGAATGATGGGGACAAACTTCTTAGTAGGGCCTGTTGTGATAGGACAAAGTGTAATGGGTTTGAGCCAAAAGAGGGTAAACCTAGACTAGATATAAGGAAGAACTTTTTTACAATGAAGGTGGCAAAACACTGGAACACATCACCCAGAGTGGTGATAGAAAGTCCATCCTTGGAAGCATCCAAGTTCAGATTGCTCAGGGCTCTGTGTAGCCCAATGTAGTTGACAATGTCCCTGCCTACTGCAGTGGGGGGTGGACTAGGATGACCTTAAATATCCCTTCCAATCAAAACCATCCTAAGATTCTAAGAAGGAGGTGGGAATGGGCAGCCTGACCAAAGAGTTTACCCATTTTATGACTAACCATCCCATGAAAGAGATGCTTGCAGAAAGAGTGATCAGGACCTGTTTAACGATGTCTGTGCCCCTGACACGCAGTCAAAGACAACAAAGCCTGAACTTGGACAAATACTTTGCTTATTTCTGCAAACAATGACAATATGCTTCAGAAGCACTCAGTAAAATGTGTCAATCACATACCTTTGACAGTTTAGTTGTACTCTGGACAATTTTACAACTTTCCAGAGTTGTTTACACTGCCTGTAAAAAGCTAATTCAGCAAAACATTTCTTCAGTTCTCATTTGCTCCTTCATACCTTGTGACTGGTCTGGGGCAAAGTGGTCAAGAAGGTAAAAGTACTGAAAAAACCCCGCATGTATATTCAGTCAGAGCCTATAGGAAACTACCTGTATAGATCTCTAAGTAATACTGCTATAGCTATATATCCACACCCAAGGCAGTGATGATCTTAAGGATTAAAGTCACAATATACACTTGTAGTTAACAGAAAAAGGATTCCATGACTTTTTCAAAATTACTGTTGCCTCTTCGCAGCTACCACTAGATGGCATCAAATATCCTCTTATTTTGTACAACTGTTGTTTCCATTCCTCATGCAATGTGTGGTCATTGTTCTTAGGCCACAGCAATTGGTTTAAATTTAGATTTTAAGCTGCTTAATTTTATCATAACATTTTCTCGTGTAGGTTACATGTTACCTTGTAAGTGGAAAAGAATATTTTTCAATTATCCTCTATTTCCCCTTGTCTTTTACATACTTGGCTCAGAACATTGACTGGGTATGAATTCATTCAATATTTGAGAATTCAGGAGTCTCTAAACTGAGTTCTCTGTCTGAGTATCATCAGGAGGGGTCTAAGCTCAAGAGTGAAATCTTATGTGAGCATTCCTATTCCATTCCATTGGTCTAGGGAGGAGCTCTTCTTGCAAATACCTAATCAAAGATGACAGTGCTGTGCAGGAACCCCTGAGATTTGTTGGGGTTATTACATTCTTCAGTCTTTAACCTGGAAACTTGGATAATGCAGAACTGACTCTATTGGAACACAAGTTCCTACTCCTATAGCTTTTATCAAAGTTCCCTTCCATTCTCTACTTAATCTGGATAGATATGTCTATGACAACTTGACAACACCTAAGTTTTCCCCAAAATACATTTTCCAATAGAAATACTTTCTGTCTTGTTCTCATTTAGTTGGGAAATAAATAGCTTAACTATTTTAAAAAGTTTGGTTCTGCTATAGTCTGTATCTATTAGCTTAATTGAGAGCATGACCTTTATTTGAAGACTTTCTTTTAAATGACTAAGTCAAAAGAGTTTTGTCCTGTGTCAGGTGAGATATGTAAGTCTCTACAGGAGGAAGACTCAAAGGGATTGAGAAGGTGGTAAGAACCATTTCATTCCCTGCTGTTCCTATCAGACCACAGGCAGAATCAGCATTGTGACAGTAGAATTGCCACAGGAAATTTCCTCATAAAGCTTCCTAATACCAAAGCATGTCTAAGTAACAATTGCACTTGTACTATCACTTGTTATCATCCCATTATTAAAAGAAACTCTCACTGTGAGTTTGTTCTTAAATGACTCCCCTTTTAATTGGTACAAATTAGTGTTGCAGCTTGGAAAATCTTTTGTAATCTCCTGGGTTTCTTTACCCTGCAAGTGTTTTACATAGTAGGATCAAAAGTGATACTGCCTCTCTCTTAAGTTTTCAGTATAAAATAAATTCACAATTTTTTTTAAGTCAGCAGGGTTAAATATGTTTAACTCTTATCTATCATTGCTACCCAGCTAGGGTAGTACATGAAATATAATAACTATCTACTTCCAGTCACTTGAGAAGTATGAAGTATTTCCAGAATATGGAACTAATAATCATGGTCTACCTTTTGAAACTTTATAAATACTTTACCAGAACCAACCAACAAGCTTTATTTGATGCCTTATTGTCCAGAAAAAGATTGTGTAGATAATACTATTATATATAGATATACAAACACTTTTTTTTATTGCCTAATTTCAGCCGATGTATACGATGAGTACTTGGCCTGGAAACACTCACTTTCACCCTTAAAGTCTTATCACTCTTTCAAGTACCTGGTACTTAAGAAAATGTGTCTTCCCTCTCCTGACATCTACCAATTCAATGATAATTTTTGGTTCAGCTCACTTGCTTCTAGTATTCTGCTCCATTTCCAGAATTTATACTTCCCGTCTGGCCTCATTAATTTACTTATTTTTGCATTTCCTTTCACAGCATGCAAGCACCTTTGTCTTCTGAGTTTTGCAGTCTCATTTTCAGATTTTTATTTACCCAGTTTTTTGTTATGTTCTCTTTCTAAATAATTTTCTTTCTTTGGAAGATTTATCATTGTCTGCCTTAGGTCCTCTGAGTTAGCTGTTGTGGCATCCTTTATCCTTTCATGATTACAAATTACTTTGTTATTTCCAATGCTGGCTGGAGAACTAAACTTAGCATAAGCACATTCACACACACACAAAAAAAAATGCCACTGGAAGTGTCAGAGGAAAGACACATCACAGGTCATAGAATTGCACCTAAACAGCAGGTATCAGTAAAGCAGTTAAGGTTTAATTAGACCTTATTTCAAACCAACATCTAATATGTGTGCAGCGCTGAATGTAGAAACAGTTTGGAGCTCCAACTAGATCTGAATTTCTTCCTGTAAACAGTCAAATTCAAAACTGAGAACAGTGGCAGATGAAATTTTGAGGTTTTCACTTTTGAACTTGCTCTCCATTTCTTTGTTTTGACCACAACAAAAGGTGCACCAAGCTACAACAGAAAGTTGTGACTTAAGCAGGGAAGTATTAGGGATTTTTTCTTGTTTAGTGAAAAGCCTCCTTTGGAAAGCCAATAAAACACAAGTATCTGTGTCATCTATTCAAAACCCCTGGTTACTGAGATGTGCTTACATATGAAGGCCCCTCTTGGTTGGTCATTTTCTGATTAGGTGGGGAGCCAGGAAATGCCAACTTTCTACATCATTTTATGCTCTTTGCTTTAGTTTAAGCTCTGTAAGTTAAACATACGCTATTTCTTCTCATCTTTTCCAGTATAACTCCTGTCTTCAATGAACTAAAGACTGGCTGACATTTACTGTCATGAGCACAGTGCCAAGTACAATGATGGTCTCAGCTGTGGCCTCTAGTTCAAATAATAATAGTAGTAGCTCTAACAATGTTAGTATATGACCAAGAACAAAAATGTCTCACAAAACACATGAGCCAAATTGGGAGAACATATCTAAGAACAGTAAATTACTAGCACAGAATTCATTATTTGATTTGTCATACAAGTATTACCAAAAATTAATGATACTTGCCAAACATATGACTAGTACTTACCTAAGATAGCAAGCTGATGTAGGGATTTAAATGACTTATACGCTATGATGTGGCTGCTTAACATGCCTTTATTAAATCAGCTCTCCAAAGTGTCCAGTACAATGACTATCAAATATCAAAGCAGAGAAAACAGGCTCCTATTTTTTTTTTATTGATGCCTGCACAAGCAAAAAGAAATTGATTGTAATTATTGCAACTTACCTAAGTCTTCTTTCATAGAGAATGTCTACTGAAGATAATATGAAGTGCAGTACTCAGTTTAGTAATACTTCATTGCTGTTAAAAGTTAAAGAGCTGCTACTAGAGTGCAATAAAGATGCAGAACCTTCATGAAAAAAAATACAGCTCACAGGATAGAGTATTTTAAGCTCTACAACTACTTATTAAGCATGTAGGCTGAAATGATCCCAATGATTTTGACAATAGAATAAGCAAGAGGGCTACTTACTGCCTCATAGGCTTTGAAGATAGGCTTTCAATTAAACAAGTATAAAACAGTCTGAAGTAAATGTTCATGCTCAGTTTGTATCTATCCATTGAAGTATTTATGTCCTTTATTGCCTTAGGGTTGGTAAAGATTACAAATATGTGCAAATTTTGTTTTACTTTTAGGTTGGGGTTAGTTAAGAGTGACAGTCAGAGAAACTGAATTGCTTTGCACAAGCTTCTAACCCAGATCTTTCTAGACCATATATTCTTTTTCAGTAATTTTGATTACAGAAACAAAAAGGTGGCAAACTGTAAGCCCTCAGAGGAGCAGCTAGAACAAGTAGGCATAATGACCCAGCTAGAGGATATAAAAAGAAAAACTGGTCTTGTGCAGATTGTATTTTGGCATAAGTACAGCAGATCAAAACTTAAGCTGACAATTTTGAACAGCAGGTGGATTTGGCACAAAGCAGAAAACCATGAAAAACCTAAACGAAACAGTGGCAATACCAAACAACCTTTCCACATCTCTGTTAACATGCACAGAAATAGAATAAAGTGAGAACGGCTCCACAGTTCAGCTGAAGTCTGTTGTAACTGTTTTTAAAGCCAAAGCCCCAGATATCTTGATAAAGCCCCTTTTGGGTCAAATTGTGTTCTTAATATAAATCATATAAATTGCCTTAAATAAGGCTTTCTCAGCCTACGGTTACATGGTTCTTGGATGTCTTCCATTACCCTTCTGATCTTGTTTCCTGTAATACCTTTTTTGGGGATCAGATAGGTCCAGAGCACCACCTATTGGCTTCTTCATAGAACTAACACAAATCTCTTACAAATGAATGCATGTGAAAAAAAGCAAGAAAGCTTCATCTGAGAAGCGATTAACAGGTATGGGAACATAAATATCTTGGTCAGGAGAAATTAAAATTGCAAAATCCCTACATGCGTAAGCATAGGCTCTAAAATCAAATACATACTACTGTTCATCTGCACTAAGAATTATCTTGCTTCTTCAAGAGTTAGCAGCGAGACCATGTCCCAGAAGAAATAGTGCCAGATAGGCTTCTGGAGAATCAAGAGCAAAACTCATGGAAATAATCCTGAAATAGTAGTTGCATTTGTTAGATGATTGAACAGGTCTTTCATGTCTTTGGTTTTCTAGTATAAAATAGTTAACTAAGTACATTTAAGACTATTTTAGATATTATTCAATACATCACTCATCATGAAAGTTCCATGTGGGGAAGCAGTGAAATGAAGAAGTATAACCTGGCACAGATGTGTTTTCTGTGGCTCTGTTGTTTGGACAGCCCCATTTAAAAATACAGCACAGTTCACCATATACAAACCAAAAATATCCAACTGGATGGTTTTGACACAATTTTTTGCAACACTTCTAATCAGTTTTACTTCCTTTTTTGAATTTGCATCAGTTATCCATCTTTTCTCTATGACCTCTGTATAAAATGGAGAGAGTTGAGAAGAAGCTTCAGCCAGAAAAACAGCAAGCAAACTTTTACTTATTACATTTATCAACAGTATTGCATGGTATTTTCACAGATATTTCTCCTTGAACCAATAACAATCAAAGCTTTACCATTTAGGTGATAACATTAGGAGCAATTTATTGCTAAAGAAAAGGATGACTAATTTTTGTCAGGAACAATGCAGCAAAGAAACTATAAAGTAAGTGAATGCAAAGTCTCAGTAATAAATCTTTTGAAAACCCAGATATTAAAACAGCAACAAAGATATTGAAGACGTTGAAGAAGAAGATATCAGAAATACTGGAGAGCAACGATGCTGGTGAGGGGGCTGGAGAACAAGTCTTCTGAGGAGTGGCTGAGAGAGCTGGGGTTGCTTAGCCTGGAGAAGAGGAGGCTGAGGGGAGACCTTATTGCTCTCTACAACTACCTGAAAGGAGGTTGTAGAGAGGAAGGAGCTGGCCTCTTCTCCAAAGTGACAGGGGACAGGACAAGGGGCAATGGCCTCAAGCTCCGCCAGGGGAGGTTCAGATATCAGATATCAGAAAGAATTTTTTCACCGAAAGGGTCATTGGGCACTGGCAGAGGCTGGTCAGAGTGGTGGTTGAGTCACCATCCCTGGAGGTATTTAAAAGACAGGTAGACAAGTTGCTCAGGGACATGGTTTAGTGGCAGGTAGGATTGGTTGGACTTGATGATCCAGTGGGTCTTTTCCAGTCTAGTGACTCTATGATTCTATGAAAATACAATTAAACTTCTAGCAAAGAAAACCGAAGAGATTTTTACTATTTCCAACTTTAATGCATTTGATTTCACAGCAGTCATATTCCTTGGAAAAAAACCCAGCGGTAGATCAAATTCGGAAAGAGGAAAAACCAATAATCATCTGAATTGGCTTTCATGAAACTGATGTTCATAAAAAATAAGGCAGAACACTTCTACTGTGCAGATTCTTGGATGACTATAAATATGAGAGGGAGAGGAAGAGGTGGGGCAGAGATCTAATGTAAATAATATCTATTAATATAACTCCTTCCAGGTCTAAAAAAGTGACTTATGAAGTATATCATTGCCCAGGGGGTACATGAACACTGTCAGTCTGGGGCAGTGCTGGTTTTGTTCTCCTTTCCTAATCTCTTGATTTCTGCACTGCATACCTGTTAGTGAATTATTTCACTGATATCCTCTAGGTTTAATATTCACCCATCATTCAAAATAACATT
Source organism: Coccyzus lansbergi (assembly GCA_033558105.1). Classification (NCBI taxonomy): domain Eukaryota; kingdom Metazoa; phylum Chordata; class Aves; order Cuculiformes; family Coccyzidae; genus Coccyzus; species Coccyzus lansbergi. The sequence goes on along the minus strand of JAUMJK010000318.1, from coordinate 1,637,782 downwards.
GACGTTAGATCTCTGCCCACAGTGTATGGGCTAGAGTAGAGGAAAATTGCAGCTGATGGCAATAAGAAGTCAAACTGAAGACACGTGTACATGTGAAATACTGGGGATCCTGTTCATTCTCATGGACTCCAGGGCAAATCTGAAGGAATATAACCGAATTTCTGAATCAGAAATCACTCTCCTTTTTCTGAGCTCTACTTTGGTTTAGACGAAGGATCTATTTATTATTTTATATGTGAAAATATACAAACTTCATTCATTTACACAGTAAAATTTTAATTATGGTATTACAAAAACCCAACCAAACAGAAAAAAACAAATAAACCCTGAACAAAAACCTCACCTAGATGTATGGCCTTAATCTGCTAATGGAGTAAATAAATATGGTCCCACTGATGTCACTGATGTACCTGATCTTGTGATCTGTTCCTCCACGTTTATACAAATATCCTGGAGGGAGAAATGAAAGAGTGAGAAAACAGAAGAGGTGGTCGTGTGGGCAACACTGGGTAGACAAGTCAAACATTTTCACGCTATGAAGAAATAAAATGAAGGTTGGCATGATCTGTTTGCTTGAGATGCAGCTGAGAACTGGATCTCTGCAACTCAGGCAATCCCTGCCAAAGAGGTTCACTTGAGGATTAGGAAATCAGAGATAACTCCAGGTGCCTTCAAGCTTCATCAGACTCCTACCATCACCCCAGTGAGAATGCAAAACAACAGATACTGCTCCATGAAGAGAGGACATTTCAAGAAATAAAATTCTGAGGTGGAAAACCTCTACCAGCTGGGAGCAAGGAGGGAGCAAAGAGCAAAAGAGAAAATGTGGTTTCAAATTGCATGTGTCTGAATATAAAGCAAATGCGTGTAAGAACAATTAGCTTACTGCAAGTTGTGTTGGAAGCACAGCCCAGGGCCAGTGCATCCCTACTTATATTTGGGCAGCTGGCCAGAGACTACGAAGTGACTTTCTTCTAATTATTTTCTCTTTCTCATTAAACTGTATTTTAGGGCACCACAAAACAACTCTATTTTCTCTACATTTTTCTCCAGCACATACCCTTTGCTCTCAGCATAAGAATAATCTCTGCTGGCAAATAAAGCAGGTCCCCATTAATTATCTCTCTCTCTCTCCCCTCCTGCAGCTTTACTTGTAGGAATACTGCCATGACTGTGGGCTGTTTGCCAAGAGGCCTTACACATGCTTTTTTCATTATTAGACTACTATAAAATTTAACCATATAAGTCTCCTACGCTGTACCCTCCTGACGATGCCAACAGCCATTCTAAAATAGACTACTTAAGTGTAGAGACCAGGCCTTTTTGCAATTCATTAAACTGTGGTTTATTTTTGCCTTGTTAGTAGATGTGTTCCTGCTCCAGCTGATAGCCACTGGAGAAGGCTCATTTCTTATATGAGCATTTTAAAAAGCATCAGACCATGTCATGCTCAGTGCTTATACAAAAATTCATTTAGCTAAGTGGGAATTTTGCATGTCAGTAAAGGCTACAATACAGTAAGGAACAGATTTTGACAGTTGACATTAAAGGATTTGGGGTTAAATTACTGGAAAAATAGTGTTTTGCAACACTACAGCTTGCTTTTTACTTTCACCTCAAGTCACAGAGCTTAATGGTTCTACAAATACAAAACTGTAAGGAAAAAAACATTGATCCTGAAACAGTACACTTTGTCAATAGTCACAAAGTACTTTGCAGTGGAGTGTGATACCATGTCCCCTGATAAAATTCTCTTATTCAGGCTTCGATCATTTCAGTTTAGTCCTAACAAGCAATCTTTTACTTGCTATCATTAATTTCCCATCAATGGTAAAGAATCCACTTCAGAAGAAACACAGCCTGTTTTTCCAGTGTGTGAAGACAACACACATGGTTGGGACTCTGGAATTTATTCTCTCAGTGCAGCAAAAGATAGAGTAAATAACACTGTCCCTAATTCAACTTTCAGGAATGTCAGCCAGAGCAGTCAGGGAAGGGCACCAGCTGCCTGTCCTCTCATTTTGATCTATCGCAGCAGAGAGGCAATAGTCTCCAACAGAAAGGGAAAACCCTAAGCTCTCACGCACAACAGTAAACACCCATCAAGATTAGGATTCAAGCTTTGCACCAATTACAAAAAAGCAACAGTAACATCGTAAACATGACTTTGATGAAATCAGGAAAAGAATGATGGTTTGCATATGCTTGCTAACAAGTCACTTCATTTATTTTCATGTGTCACTTAATATCTAGGTTATACTAAATTTAACTGAACATACTGAGTTTAACAGCTTTAAAAAAATGATTAAGAGTCATCATCCTTGGCTAACATGTTTCTAGAAGCTTATGTCTACAGTAAGCTCTCAGTGCTGTTAGTGTACACACAGCCATAGCTGCTAGGGAAGAAACAGAAACATATGCTGTTGCCCATTTAGCAAACCAGCAGCGTCTGCAGTATCTCCAGGATCATGCAGAAGTTGCACACGGGCCCCTTCATTAAAGAAAATATTTTCTGATGGAATAAAGTAAAAAAACTAGCATAGTTAAGTTAATTTCCTGTCTTGTTGGCAGTGGTACAAGAACTCAGTAACTTTAGGTTGAAGAAGGAATAAAAATAAACTGACCACAACTGCACAAGGGCACAGACACCCTGTGCCCGTTCCCCATGTTTCCCCATCGTGCATGCATTGCCTAAGGATGTAAAGCTCAGCACAGATGGCCTTACATGATTGTCTAAATATGCTGATAGAGTCATTCTTTCAATGTCACTGGGAGTTGTTTTCCTCTCTTAAATCTCTTTCTTGCTTTATCTCTCTGGAAATTCCCCATCTTCTGTTTTCAGGCAGTTGCCCACAGCTTCCCACAAATTTCAGCCTGGCTGAGCAGAGAAGGATAAAGTTCAGCCCCAGAGGCTACAAAAGGTAGGCAGCCAGATCCCAAATTTCCTGGAAACCAGTGGAGAATCATTAACAACATCAATTTGAAATTAGGTGTTAGTTTCTTACTTTTTTCCAAGATGTTTTACCTTATCTTTATCTTGATCTTGATCTTGATCTTTATCTCTCACTCTTTAAAAAGAGAGAGAGAGAGAGAGAGAGAGGAAGAAAGAGAGAGAAGGAGAGTAAGAGAGAAAGCAAGCAGGGTTGCTTTTCTCATTTCATTTCTCATTTTCAGCCTTACTCTCCCAGATATTTTCCTCCCGGAAAGCATCTGTCAGGCACCAATCTAGCGCTCAGCAGGTGAAGACACTGCACCTTGCTAAGGCCGAGCCAGAAGGACTTTTCCTCCAAGAAAAATGAGTGCAGCGCCATAATCATCCCGATCACAGTGAGATGAAGATGTCCTTGCTGTGCTGCCAGAAGAGGGATTGATGGTGGGTCTCCCCACTCAAACTTCTGGAGAAAAAAGAAAAAAAAAAGAAAAAAAAGAAAAAAAAAATCCGATGGGCTACCTGACCTGAGAGTCCTGGGACTCTCCTTAAACTTTCTTCTAAGTGAACAGTGACAAGTGGGTCCATAAGTCCTCTCCAAAAATAGTACTGGAAGGTTTCAGAAGGTTTCAGAAGATTAATTGAGGACTACAAGAGAACATGCAGAATGTTAGAAGGTCAGTAGATTGACAAGAGAGGCAAAGGAAGGACCAACTCTGACACTCATCCTGGGAGCAGCTAGCAGGGCTCAGGAGTGCCTTGCTGGGCAAGCAGGTCCCTTTACTGGGCCAAGCTCCATCTGAACTAATGCACCTTGTGGGAAAGCACAACAGTTTTAAATGCTTGCTCCTGGGCTGTACCTGTCATCTGTGCATTGGCAATTGTGCCAGAGGGAGTAGCCTCCAGGGGCTTAAGGGGTGGCCAAGGCAAGGCCTGGGGCCAGCAACCATCCGTGACAGGCAGGGCTGTTCTTGCTGGGTGCTGTCCAGAAGCACAACACAAATTGTTTCTGTGCTGAAGTGCTGGGAAGGTAGTGGATGGGATGCGACCCAGTTTTCCCTTTAGGCAGAACAAATATTTTTGCAGGGCTTGTCGGAAGACAGTGGCTATCTCAGCAAGATGGTCTAGAAGAAAAGATCGCTGATGAAAACCAATCCCCTTGATAATATTTTGTAATTCCAAAGCCACATAATCTCAGGCAGAAACCCCTGCTTAAGCAGCCAGTCAGGTCCTCACTCATAAACAGGTAGACAGGGACTGGACTGAACTGTACTCTTCTAATGAATTTTGGTAGTGTTTCTCAGAAATCAAGACCCTATCAATCCCACTAACTCAAATAGCCTGTTTAAATACACTATGAAAGAATAAGTCAGCATGAATATTAGCTCATCTACACACATCCCCCCCCCAACCCAAAGAAAGAAATCCTTCTTCCTTGATGGTTTATCCGCAATAGATCCTGTTGTATTAAAAAAATGCTGTGCAGATTCAGCCACAACATCTTAAGCAGCAACTTTCAATAAGAATTTAAAGAAAGGCAATACTATTACCTGTATTTCCCTTGAGCCAAAACTGTTATGCGAGTAGCACCATTCTTATCAGCAGAGATATGGAGTGAGCAGGATTTTCTTCATGTTCAGTAATCAAACCTTCTCAAAGAGATGAAATTGGGCTCAGTGTAATGCAACAGGACAGACTGGAAGCCACAGTGGCACATGTGGGCAATCTGTACTATACTACAAATTGAGAACTCTAAAGCAGGTAGTCTTACAGCTCTATGGTAAGATTTTACTGGAGATGATGTTAATGAGCAATGACTGCCTGGTGCCAGTGTTACTTCAAATTGCTATTTTAATACAGCTCACATCAACAGCAGCACTGATAAACATAATCAAAATGGCAGTTTATTCAAGTACAAGACAGAAACACTGTCCTCACTTGAACAGGAAAATTTAGCAAGAGAGGTGGAATATTGAAAAAGGAAAAATACTGAAGGAATAAAATCCAGTATCATTTGGAGTTAAATCAGTATGCAGTGGTTACCATGTGTGACGATCTACGTGGACTCTGTATGCAATAGCATGGATAGAGTCATTAAATTTTTATTTTCTTGATTTTTGTAAAGCAATGAGATCAGTGTTCACCACAATGCAGGAAAAGCACTGACACAAATGAATTCTTACTGTATATTTTCAGAGACTATAGTCTTGATTTTGAACATGACATTAATTCAGCTTTCCCCCTCCCTCCCAATCAGGTTCTCATTATGCCATCTAAAACCTTGATTCAGCCAAGCACTTCTGTATGTGCTTTGTTGGAACATGTAATTACTTCCCATTAAAGCCAAGGACTAAGTAGCATGGTTAAGTGCTTTGCTGAATCGCAGCCTAAATGACGTCAGCTGTGCCAGTAAGTTACAGGTGCAAAAAGAAGACCATGTTTTTTAAAGTCTGACCTTTTTAAAGAAAATATTTATAACAGGGTGATTTGTGATTTTGTTGTGGATTTTACTTAGTTGGTGGATGATGTTATGTTGATTTTTACCTTTCATTTCTCTCAAATATTGCCATGTTAGTCTTCACTGAGACTCTACAAGATAGAGTAAAGTCTAGAGAAAAGAAAAGAAAAATAGGGTATTGAGATGACAAACATTACTCCAGTTTGTAAAAAGTGGACAGAGGAGTGCACACAGTCGTGTGACCTTGAAATTTTGTAATATGACAGACTGAGATGAGGGAAAATGTGCATTAATCTGTGAAAAAAACCCAACCAAACACACTCCAACCACCCACAGAAGGTTTCTGAACCAACTCATTCAGGAAAAACTTATGCAGTGTTTGTGCCTCTCTTTTAAGAGGAGCAGACTTAAACACAGATGTGTGCAGCATGGACAGTGATGAACAGCAACTACCTGCTCCCCATCTCAGCCAAAACCAATTCAGATCTGTCTGAAAGTCACAGGTAACCCCTAAAACTGTTCACCCAAATAACTTCCTTCCTGAGGCAGATTAGGGGTGTCATGGTACCTTAACCATAGGTGTCTTAGACACACTAGTAAGGATGCTCTTACTCAGTGTTCCAGTTAAAACCTTGTTTTGTGGAACTTGGCGTGATGCCTGCTTGCATTTGTAGCAGCAGTTCTGAAGCACGGCGAAAACACTGTCATAAGTTAGTTAGGCGGAGCTCATATCAGATAAAATGTGTGTTTAATGTGCAAAATATATGACTGACAGGACCTGAAAGTCTTTGAGAAGCATTGAGGAAAACAAATCAAAGACAAAATTCATAAGCATTTGTAGCTGTCAGCAAAAACACGTTTAGTTTGTTCTATTTCAGTCCTGATGCTGTGAACACAACTTTGGTCCCTTAGTACCTAGGTATCATATTCAGGACTCTAACATGGAAAATCTTATCTATGAGGAAGCAATGTCATGAGTTCCACATGACACGAAACTGATGGATGCACCCATATTACAGAGGTGACACAGGGGACAAACTGAAACACAAAGGAGTGGATCAATGGGATCAAAATTACATGTTTCAAAGTGGACAAATAGCTGTTGGTAAGTAGCCAATAGTGGCCTAGCAAATAGGAATGCCAATAAGAAATTAACTATCACCTCAAAATTTCAGCCACAAGCCACATAGGCACAAGACAGATATAACACAGATGACATGGGAATGAGTATCTTAAAAATATCCAAACAAACTCAAGAGTAATATTACAAGAGTTTAACCTTTAATCACTGTTTCCAGACCAAAATAGGTTAAGCAGCTTTTCCAAAAATCTCCAGTTGAAGAACTTAACATATATTCTATTATTTCAAAATGTGCCTCTCCAAAGATCTAGGGAAAATATACAGATCATTTAAAATTACACACAGAATTCCAGCTAATCCAATGGACACAATAAAAAGCCTTCCCAGAACCCTGACCCTAACCCTTCTCAGAAAAGAATCCCACCTTTTGAACTCAGTCACCATCACTCAGTCTGTTTCTTAAGAAAAAGCTTGGGAAAATAGCTAGATTCTTCCACTACCAACAAAAAGGTTAGTAATTGGCCCATGTCTACCATCTAAGGCCACAACGTTCAGTGACAAAAATTATTCCTGACACTCAACTTTCTTTTCTCATCCTCTCTCTAGCATTTCTGCTTTATCTGCAAGTTTATTTTGACAAATGATTTTCATCATCTGTTTGCCTTCATTCCTTGGTGCTCCTTGAGACCTGCAAAATACATCCCTGGAAGTAAGGTGACCACTATCTCCAGTCCTTGCCTTTTCTTCTTTGATCCTCAGGAACAGTCACTCCACATGATGAAGTAAGCAGAAACACTGAATATCATAGTGTTTTTCAGAGCCATAATTAAACTTGCTTGATTCCTTTCAACTAGCAGTGTTCCCATTTTATAGATGCATTTAGACAGAATAAGAGTTAGACAGAAACAGAGTCAGCAGAAGAATTTGGAACATAATGGAGGTCTCATTTCCCTTCCCTTTGACTGAGGGATTGAACTAAACAATAAGGACGGTCTATTTTGGCCGGTTTTCAGGTACAGCATCTCCAAGAGAGCCATTTTCATACCAAAGGTAAAACCAGGGGCATATGTCTGAAGAAATTTTTTCCACTCCTTCAATCAGTGGAAAAGAACAGGAACAGATAATTCGTAAGATGTTAAAATGAAGGTGGAGGGTCAGCTACCTCTCTATGCTGAGCAGCTGATACATTACTGTTATGCTCAGATGAGTTATCAAAGACTTTCTGGATGACAGATTGCAGATAATTAGAGAACCCTGCAACCTGAATGCTTATAATTCCATTATTGGCTTTTAATTCATAATCTGTACCTTACTGAAATAAACAGACATACTATACATTTAATACACATTGCATGACTGTTCACTCTTTCCAAACCTTCATTTGTAATGGGATCTGCAGTTCTCAGCTGCAGTAATTTATAATCATAATAAGTAAATATTGCATATAACTGGTGCTATTTACTGCATATAAAACATAAGTAAGAAATTTCACATTTTAGGCTGGTACCAGGCACAGAGAAGGATTTCTTCTTCACCTGAGTTTAATAGGTGTAGGGAGAGACTGAGAGCATAATTTCATTACAAAAGGCAGCAGGCAGGTCTGTGTTTCAAAGGAAGTGTTAACTTAATTCAGGCAGCAGTTCATGGCCTGTTCATTGCCCCAAGGAGGGAAAAAATAATTCAAGACTTCCATACTCCGATAGATAAAGTTAAATGTTTTTTCCACTTCATTGCCCTAGATTTACTGAAGCAAATTACCAACAGGTTATCTGCACTTTTACATGCTTAGTAATTTATGCCCAATGTAGGTTTGACACTGAAGTCCATGGTGCTGCTGAGCACTTGTTCTGTGATGCCTGATCTTATGCCTTGTCACTTGTACTGTTCTTGAAGGATTTCATTCCTGCAGCCTCTGCATTTTCCTTTTTCACTCATTGTCCGTTTCTATTGACTCTTCAGAAAGCCACTCTGATTCTACTCTTGATGACTTCTAAACTAATCATTAGGAAATCTATGAATCCCCACTCAAATTGAGCCCAGTTACTACCATGTCTTCTAAGAAGTATCCTTACTGAAACTATTGGCTTAGGTATCTCAGTCCTTCAGGGTGAGCAGGGTAAACAAAAAGGTTTGAAGTCAATTATGCAGTTTCTCACTCCACAGGGTGTCCTGGAATTGCTTTCCTGTGTGCTAAGGACCAAGTCCACTAGTCCAGTTTCATGTAGTGCAGAATTCAGGACAACTTTGGGCCCCTCAGGTTGGATCCCTCTCTGTAATGTACTCAATATGCTGGCTGCTTGCTAGTTGAAGGAAGGTCTGAGTAAACACCGCTAGATACAAATACTCACCATTGGAAAATAGCTGTAGCACTTGTTCTTGATTTACTTCCATTTCTCAGAAGTGGAACTACATTTGAGGCAGTATTTGGGCACACAGCATGCAGGTATAACCAAAAGCTGCATAGAGGAAAACAGCATCACAGAGGAGAGAAATACATTGCCAAGAGTCAACAAGTTCCACACTTCAACCCCAGAATTGCTGTGGAAAACTGGATCTCTGTCATTTATATAGACTGTTTTATATGTAGAAGATACAAAGATTTCAAGAATTCTGTAGCAGTTATTCTGCAGGTAGAAAGGTAACCCTATTCACCATTTCTTTGAAGTTAATCTTAGAGTTAGACATTTAGAAAGTACACAAGCTATCTCAGAACACAACTTTTACTATGTTTGCATGAATACACCCCTGGCTAAAAAGCCATCTTTGGCTAATCTCTTGTATTCCAGGGAAAAATATCTTCGCCACTGAAACTGTCCTGTGCATAGACTTTACTGAAGCTACCTTTGATTTCACTGGAAGTTGACTTTTTCTTGAATGCAGATTCTACCATCTAAGAACAAATGTGAATGTCTCCCGCTTAGTCTTAATGTATTATGAGTGCAATTCAGTTTCTTATGATTTATCAGCAAGTAAATAGACAAGTGGAAACTGGTACTCCTCAAATCAAGCAGTTTATCGCAAGTCATTTGAAGTTACAATATGTCCATCTGGCATTGATTAGAGCTAGCCAGAAAGTCTGCTACCAACTCTCGTTGAAGTCTACAGGTCTCTTTTGTGATTTACAGAGCACAATTTACTTTTCCTCTTTCTTCACACATCTTCCATTAACTCACTTCAAGCCTGGAATACATAAACTACATTCATTTTCTTAAGGTTCAGTTTCCAGCACAATGAGTCCTACAAATTTGATTGCGCTTTTGTTCCAAGGCAGCAGATTCCTATTTTCCTTCTTTTTTTTCAGACTGACTGCATCCTGCATTGATAAATGCTTATTTCTGATTCAAGGAACATCTGCAGTCCTTGGGAAACATTTGGTTTTACATGCATTTTGCAGTAAACATTCATCAGATAAAAAACAGAAGATGACTTTGTAAGACAGACATTCCTGCCTATGAATTGAGAATACGTTAAGCAATTTACTCTAAGGCCACATGTGTGTACTCTTTACCTCACTCCCTCTCTCTCTCCTCCCTGATGTACTTTGACTGGTTTTTCCACATGAAAATTCCCTCATTCTTATTGCCTAGAGGTCAGGCAATTTAAAGTAGGTTTCCTGATTTCTGAGCACGTGATCTGACCAGTCGGCTATGGTAAAGAAGGCAGAAGCAAATTCTTTTCCACCCTCCCATGCTTGCTGCTGAAGATACTAGTAGGTACAGGCATGCACAGGGAATTTGTTAAATGCTTCTGTCACATAGAAGTTCTGTTTTATCCCTGTTTGCAAATGGGCTAGCTGCATTTGTAAGTCTGCATACATGCACAGACACTTAATAAACTTTAAGTGTCAAGATGGAAGGTGATGCTGATTTTGGGGTTCAGTTATTCGCTCACTGTAACTTAGAAGCCTAAACCTTGCCCAATCCCCAAGTTACACAAACTTCTGTATATGGCCCCCTGAATCTCATCCTGAGCTCTGGAATTGCAAGATCAGTAGAAGAAACAGCAATGGCTTTCACTAACTGAGGTCAACATGGTCCCAGTGGTCATCAATGGTCCCAATGGTCATCAGATGTTATGGGAATATAAAGCCTGATAGTATTTCTCTTCTTGAAAAGCAAATGTTCCCCCTATCTTCCCTCAAAATTTACAGCCACTGAAGTCTTTCCAGCGTCTGCTTAATGGCTAGGTGCACTTTCAAGTACCTGTAATAGTGGATGATCTTAGGGGAAAATACTTGATTTTACATTATAGTATCACAACACAAGAAAAATAAATAACTATTTCTCCTGACTGCAAATAGAAATGAGAACATAATGGTGGCAGAGTGCTACCTTGAAACAGCTTTCTATGGGTTCTTGACTGTCATGCCAGGTAAATAAACAAACAAAAGACTGCAGCTGTACATAAGAGAGGGACCATTTCTTATGCAGACACAGTACTTTTCTCTTTTAGAGCAAACATTGAAAGTGGAGTATGATATGTAGCTACACTTGTTAGAACAAAAACCTGATTAAACAGGTCTGCAGTGGAAACATCTCAATATTGGTCTTGTTCTCACTCTGTCCTATGTAATTATGTGTTGTAATTACTTTTTATTTACTAATGATTTGCATATTGTTTTATCTCTCTGATTATCAAAGTGAAATGATGTACAAAGTCCTTACAAACTGCTTCATCAAAGAAGAGTGTCCCCCAAGATTTGCTATCCCTGGAGGAAGACTGCAAGCTTCATGACAGTGAGCATGCTTTGACAGACTTAAGGTCCCGCTAGCTCAGAAATTAATTGCTTCTACTGCCCAGTAGCAGATGTCTAAGAAAAAAATAGCCAATTAGTGTTTCAGAACACTGAACACAAGGACTGTCTCTAAACCATGATTTTAATAGTAGCTAACTATCCTTCATGAATTTGTCCAAATTCTTTTTAGACCCATTTACACTTCTGTCAAAGAGTATTCCAATTTAATTGAATATCACATGGCAAGTACTTTATTTTTTGTAGAGTTGCTGCTGGGGATACTTACTCTGTTTCAGTCACAAGAAAAAATGACCATTTTTTCCCACCATCTTCATCTTCTCTATGACATGCAGTTTTACACACCATTGTCCTCCTTCAGTCTTCTATTTTCAAAACTGCAATGCTCATTTAGCCTCTCCTTACAGGCTTCACCCCCTATCTTTTTTTTTTTTTAATCCAGCTATCCTGAAATCTTCTGAGATAAGATGATCAGGAGATCAGAATCATTTATAGTTATCAAGTTATCAAGATATGGGAGCACCATCAATTTATCCTCTTTCATAATGATTCTTTTGCATATTGTCATCAAACTCCTCCTTAATAACCCTTAGTATTCTATCTGTCTTTCTTTTCTGCTGTGAGCAATGATATGTTTACTAAGAAATATCGTCATTGACACCAAAATCTTTTATGTAACAATAAGTTAGACCTCCACCATTTATATGCATTTATAAATGTTATTTTCCATGTGTATTATTTTGCATTTATCAGAATTGATTTCCACCTGACAGATTATCACACAATTATGGGAACTTTCGGCAATTCTTTACAGTCAGGGTTAGACTCTCCTACTAGACTTCTGCCTATTCTTTTCATATTATAAAAGGAAGGAATGAAAAAAATTAACTTGGAACACAAATTTCAGTGGGATCATATATGTAATCTCTCCTTTAGGCAAAAACTGACCATTTATCCCCACGCTCTATCTTCTAGTTTTCAGCTCAGTATTAATCCATAAAAGGATCTTCCCTTTTATCTCAGGACAGTTTAATTGCCTGAATAGCCTGTTCTTGTCAAATCTGCATGTGCCATTTTGACCAGATGATCCACAAGACAGCCAATTAGGGCATTTTCCGGAGAAGATTTCTTAAAAATTATCCTTAATTAAATAATAAGGAATTATGCAGATTTGGTTCTGAAATGCAAATTCTTCTTTAGTGTTGTGATAGCAGGAGAACTACGGCAGGTTTACTGGAAACAACAATAAATGTGCAGATAACTGGAATGGGAAAAGAGGTAGTGGTGCTTTGAATCATTCTCGTTAACACCCTCGTCATAGGTTCATTACATATAGGCTATCAGTCTAACACTCATGGGCAGTATCTAGAAAACACCTTGGAATGTTTCTGGTGTGAACAAAAATGCACATAGCTCAGCTCTGTTCTTGTTAGTCCAACAACTCTTGTCAACAAATGATGCAAGAGTAAACGGAACTTTATTGCCCTCCATACCAAATTAAACTAAGTACCCATTGCTTTAATCAATACAGTTTTCTTTCTTTGATCATCCAATGACATGCAAGTCCCCATTTTTGACCACAAAAGAATGAAAATGGGCGTAAGAATGCCCTTAGTATGATGTAAGGTGTTGCAGTTCTCCAGAAATTTTTGCCTTGCATCAAGATTCCTCACTGAAAATCTCTTTTTGCATATTCTAATTTTTTTATTTACATAGGAAGGAAGAGAACATCATGTTTAACATTAGCTCTGATATCTCACAAGTTCAATTCTTACAGCTTTCTCTTCTCAGTAGGGATTTTGTAAAACCTTAGAGAATACATATCATTTACAAAGCAAAGGAAAGCAAAAATGCAACTCCATGAAACAGCAGCTTTGCCAATATCTACATCCTCTAAAAACAAAAGAAATAGCACAAAATGTTGAAGTTCAACAGAACATTGGTCTGATTTTTTGGGAAATATGTTTAATTTATTTTTATTATTTATATAATAATAGCAGCTAGGAAGCTTCTGTGTTAATTGGGGGGGAGCAAGAAATTCTCATATAAAGGTGATCTCTGAGATGCAGTGTGAAAATACACCTTGCCAAGGCTATTCATTTTATTGCAAACAAAGTCAGCAACACAATGGATCAACTACACTGGTAATTACACGAGCAAATACATTTCTTTTGTGGTCTTACATCTGAGTGCTTAAATACTGAAGTCTAAGTCCTGGTGCTAATCAAAGCTTAGACAAAGGAAATAACTAAGAAAGAGCAAATTATTAAAAGTTAGATAATGTTCAAGTGCATGTCTGTAGCTCTCGGAAACAAAAAGGCATTCCTAGTTCTTGGGCCACATTTGGTGCACCATAGGCTAATCTAAATGTGTTTAAAATTTACAACATATCAGTCAGTAAATTATTTTGTTTATACTTCTAGGCCCTAATATGTAGATTTCTTCTTTTAGGGATACCATTTAAAAGTTTAAACCAAAACAAAATCCCACCAAAACACTCAAGATTTTCTTTAATTGTAGAGGATAAATAGAATTTTTAGTGGCTTGTTCCTTCCTTGGCCTATTGACAGGAGTTCTAGCTATATTTACCACATTAGTATATAAAACTGTTCTGTCATCACTCTCCAGTCATGCTTTTAAATAAAGCTTACGTAAAGTACAGCCATTTTATAATTTTGGCAGATCAATACAGTCAAGAAAACAGCAGCCACATCTTTCTGTTAGCAATTGCTAAGATTATATTGGTGCTATTTAGTGCATTTAGGCTATTAGAACATCAGTGCTTATATTTTATATAGGTGGGGCTGGTAATGCCAGCTATTAGTAAGATTGCTTAACAGTTCCTATTTTAAGACCCTGTTTTTAATTTTTCAGTTGCTCATAACTTTGAAAACTTTCTTGTAGTCTAGACTGGAATTTTCCAACCTAGATATTTTGCAGAAATATCATAACAATTGGACTGCCTCGAAAATCGAGGTACGCTCTTTTGCCATGTCAAAAAATGAACTCACCATCACCCAACTTGTCTCAGAAATATACCCGTGTATCCAGGATTTTGAACCAGAATATGAAATTTCATAAGTAAAGATCTTGATAAATTCTGCTCCAATTCAGTAGAGATTTCTCAGGTTTCAAGTGAAGTTGCTCAAGGAATACTTCTACCACAACACTAAAGCCAAGGTATAGAAACTTAAGAGCACATACCCTGTGTCTCCATGTGAGCTATTGCCATGTTCAGATGCAAAAAAGACAAGAGAAAGGGGAAAGAAGATGAGACTACAGGGAAATGGGGCCAGAATTCATTAAAATGAAAATAGGGACTGATGTGCAGCACAGACTGGGGCTAGCCTTGAGGTAAAGGGAGAAAAAGACCAAGAATTCGAAGAGCAGGAGGCATGAGAAGAGATGTATCTGATATGACACTAATGTGCAAAGGAAGAACTGTGATCTACTGGGGCAAAAAACTGGTACCAGAAAAAGGACCAGAGTCCCTGGGGCTGTATGTGGCTCCAGGGCCACTGAGTAGCCAGAGAAAAAAACCCAAACACCAAAACCAGATAAATGGTTGAAAAACATAAAGAGTGAGACTGGATAGAGACAACATATGGATTAAATGTTAGCCAGAAGAAAGGGGCTGGATAGCTGGTATTTTAAAAGTACTGAATAATGCAGTCCTCAGAGCAGAGTTTGAATTCACAAAGAATGCCAGCACATGGTGGAGAGTAGGGGAGAAAAAATACCATCTAGCAGCTACCTCCATAGGCACAGTCCTACCTGTGGCTTAACTGATGTAGGAAAACCATGGAATTAGAGGTCAAATAAAAACAGCACAGGACATTTCCAGAGATCAGCTTTACATCCTTATAAATGTTCTTTGACTAAAACTTATGTGAGTGTGCATGTCCATATGCTGTTAAATACACGCATAAGAGTATTTTTGATTCCTTGAAAACAAGTGAAACAAAACCAATCATTTTTAAACTTTCTGATTGAAAGATTGTTTGTTTCCCATCCCCCCAACATCCTTGAAAACCCACTTGAAACATAAGAAACCAAAAATATACCTTATTTATCTCTGACAAATTTTTCGATCCACATTTCTAATTCAAGAACCCTTCTCAGTCCATTAAATTAGTATCACGCACTTTTCAGACCACAAATCATAGAATGGTTTGACTTGGAAGGAATCTTAAAGATCATCTAGCTCCAATCACCTTGCCGTGGATGGGGACATATTCCACTAGAAAAAGTCAGAAAACGTCTGAGATTACTTTCCTGTGCAGCCTCTTTTGATGTATGCTGAAGAACACTATGGACACAAAGAGGTTAATTCATGTCCCAGTGTTAACACGCTTTATGGATCGTAGTTTTACAGCAGCTGAGTAAATATTCCTGATAAATGTTCCTGTTAGCCTTGACAAGGGGTTCAAAGCATTTCCAGTTTCAAAGCTGTTTTACTATTGAGTGAAATATGGCAAAAGGAAAGAGAATTTAATTTAAAATTTTTATTTATCATAATTTCTCTGTCTCAGTCTTCTCTCCGATATTACACACCAAAGCCTTAGATTTTGCCAGCATTTTGCTTCTCATTTCTCAGCTGTGGTAACCTTGTGTTTTCAGTATTTTTATTCTTGGTTGGTCCTTTGTATATTTTCTATTCCAGAGCCAGTAGGGCAAGACTGGAACTTGGTAAATGTGTTCTGGAACTTATGAGGCTTGACTATTGCAGTTCTGATTAGGAAAAGTACATTTGGATTATATAATAATGTCATTTCTGTTAAAGAACAAGAGAATAAACCACTTAGGCTTAGATTTCTTAGGTTAAATACCTACACTGCTGTTAATTAACATTGTAGAAAATTGGTATGTATCAAATTTAGAACACATACCATATACCTATATTACTTATAAATAATTAAAAACCAATACAGGGAAATCATTTCCAAATTAATCTTATAACCTATGGAGTTTTAGAATCAAAGAATGGATAGGTGCTGGAAGAAGTAAAGAATTATTAACAATTCTTTGAAACATGGAAGACTCATAAGGAATATCAATCCTTATTTTTTGAAGGTACAGACCTGTTCCTGATATCAGGGAAAAAAGGAGTTACTTCCGTTTAACTCTGTCAGAGTGACTGACACCAAACTACATTATAAAACCAGTTATACTTCCTCAGAAGGTAGTTATCTAATAACTAAGATATTTGGAGAGTTTTAAAAGTGCTATTTAAAAAGAAAAAAAAATTAAAGAAATGTTTAGAAGATTGAGAAAGATATGCACATCAAGTATCGAAATCTTTGCTTTCAACTTCCTGCCTTGTAGAGTAGAACCTAAAATCTTCATGGAGGGAGTTATCTGTTTCTATTCAAGATTTCTGACATAATCAGCTGCGTTAGTAGGGTAGCCCTACACTGTACACCATATCTACACAATGACAGTAAATCCAGACCATGCAGAGCACAAACCGTTCACAAACACCACATACAGAAGCAGCTGTGCGCCTTTGTGACCCACATTTCTGGAGATACCAAATAAACGGACCATGACTTCGCTTTAATGCCTGCAGGAAACTTACGGTGGAAAGAGGATCCAGTGAGACTGACTATTCGCCAGGAAGACAATCCACCCAAATATCTTCACTCAGCAGGAAAGCTGTAGAACTAAATTTTAACATCTATTTACCTAGTAAATGCAACTCTTCTTTCTCCAGTCATTATTTTTTGTTTGGTTAGTTTGGTCTGGGGTTTTTGGTGAGTTGTTTCCCCTTTCTCCTCTTTGAGGCAGAAGGAAATGGAGTTGAGATGGAGTTGTATTTTGTGATCAATAACCCCGTCTCTGCAGCCATCCACTTTATTGTGCATTGGGGTTATTAACATATCTTGCAGAGATGCATTCACTACATTTTCAGGAAGCATTTCTAGATTTTTGAGGTACAAAGTTTAGGCAGAACTTGTGGAGGTGTGTAGGAATGTGAACATCATTAATTTAGAGAGCTTCCACTATAATGAAGAAAATAAGAGTCAAGAGTTTTTCATATTAATTTTACTCCTAAAGTCCATTTGTACCTTGTTTTTATGGCCTATGTCCTTTTCAGACTATGAAGTCATTTAAATTATTCACATATTTTCAGCATTAACAAATATGACATGATCTTGACATGATCTTGACATGATCTTAATGGATGTCTTAAACCTAATCTAGATTTGGAAATTCCTCCTGGATTTACGCCCTGTTCATTCTTCTCTAATTAGCAGTGCAGTCATGCTTTTGCTGCAAAGAAGGTTCTTTCTGCATGTGAAGACCATCTGGTCTTGCCAGCACACCACTATATCTACCCCAGATGGCAACTCCTTGGTAAGGCTAAGAGAGGTGATTATTCAATCAGACACACACTTCAATTAGTTACTGGTGATTAAGATTCAACAGTGTTGCTGCTTTTTACTGTTTCATTTGTCAAGACGTTCTATGCAATCTTTGCAATCATTGCACTGTTAAGCTGCAACAAGTTTGTTGTCCTGGTTAAACACCTTAACACAGAACATAAAGGGCTTTATCAACTCAGGAACTCAGGAAGTCAAACATATTGCTAAGTACTAACTAGTCCTAGTATAGTGGCAGGCACTTGATTGTCTGCAACTAAGAACAGGGCTAGAATTCTCTGTTCAAAAGGATGGTTGTCCTGAGAAGAGAGTTATAACAAAGCTTAGCAAACATTTGTGGGAATCATGCAATTAAGAGGAAAGGGTGAAGCAGGTCCAAATGAGGTCTAGAAGCAGTAAAGTTCTGACTATTTCTACTTCAAATAGATGTTAAATCCACTCTAGCATCACTCTCATACAGCCAGAGTATTAGTCGATATATTTTTGAGAAAAGGAAAAATAGCCACTGCCTTATTACTTTTAATGTTCTCTTACATCTCCCCCCTTCACAGTCAGCCTGAGCTGCTATATACCCTTTTCTATGAGGAAAGACAGCCAAATCCCTGCTCAGGGCTACAGCACAGGGCCACAGATGCACAAGGGCTCTGTAAATCATTTAAACATTCATGAGGAAAAGAAAGAAAATGCCCCCAAACTATAGAAATCTACTACATTGTCATAGTTTCGAAGGAGGTTTAGAGTGCAGCAGGGGTGAACAGTATTGCTGCTTGTCACCATATGACACTGATAAGACAGAAAAGTGACGGATTCAAGAGATTTATAAAGTTCTGGTGAGGGCAGACTCCACTACCCCCTGGGTAAGAGGTGACATACACACAGACACTGGTCTTGGAGGGATTTCTCACATTCAGATAATTTAGGGGGTTTTGTGCAAAGCATTGTGTCTTCTGTTTTCCCCTCCTTAGGATTACCATTACTCCATTCTAAAAACTCTTATTCCTGTTTTGAAGCTAGACATACCTCCTGTTGATTTCATTTTTGTAGAGTAACAAACAGACTGCTACCTCGGGTGACTAATTAGGGCTCTTCACCCATGCAGTCTGCTCTCAGACAGACCAACCAAGCTAGAATGTATTTTAGTGAAGACTGCCTGGATGTAGCTGAAGATAAAATCAGGTCATATGAACAAGAAGAAAGACCTAAGATTGCTTTGTATGGATTTGCTAAGGCACAAGAGTGAAGGGCGAAGGGGGCTGAACTCTCTACCACTCCTCTCATCAACTACACAGCATGTATTGCCACATCACATTACACAGTAGTATAGCTCATTTGTTCAGACTGGAACTGAATTTTCCCTGACAGTCACAGGAACTGTAACTACTTGACTTTTCAAGTGTTGGCCTTCTAAATACTAAAAAAACCCAAAAAATTTTATTGTAATAGTATTCATATTTCTACTATATATTAACCTTGCCAGAGATTTACTTACAAACTACAGTAACATTTATAACAACATAGATATTAATTTATTCAAACGCTATATGTAAAGAAAACTGAGACTGAAACATAATGACACTCAGTTCCCCCAAAGGTGAGATTGATAAACCTGTGGCCGCCAATGTAACTTTCATTTAGGCTTCTCGTACTACTCTTTATGATACTGTCTTTAACTGAGTGATTGATGGTTTTACAACTGATTTTACAGTAGAAATTATTTCAAAGGGCTCATTGCTATTCACCATTTCTTTTAGTGCCACCATTGGCTCTGTGTGTTCATGTATACTATCCAAATACCTGTTTGGCTACAGAATCTGGGAGTTTCTCATAGCTTGCCATGTGGATCTTAGTCTCCAGAAAAAAAAGTTTAAATCTGACAAAAAACCCCCCACATTTCTAGGCTTATTCTCAAAGCCCAAATGAAAAAAAAAAAACCAACCAACCACAAATGCTACCCTGCTACCACTAAGTAAAGAGTAGGTAAAGATCATGCTGTAAATACAACCTTAAATTTCAAATCTGGGACTCCTTCATTTTTTTTAAATGCAGATGGTGGATTATAAACAGACTTGGAAGAAGTCAACCATAAAATTGAACATAAGTTCCATCCCACAAAAGACCTACACAAAACCCCACAAAATCCTAACTACAGACATCAATCTCTACCTCAAACAGACACACACACATACAAATAATGCATCTAGATTTACAGCAGAGACTTTGTGTTTTAAAACTCTGTATAGACATCTATATGATTTACACAATGAAACCCACAGATTACTTCTTAGTAGACTCTCAGAGGCTTAAATCAATAAACATTATAGCCATTTTTAGGAGCAACCAATATTTATTAAACCTCCCAGTGGGAGAGAATAGATGTTTGTGATGGCTCCTATCAGTCTGTGCGCTATTTATACTACTAATGGACAAGGAAGACTGACAGAATTTGCAGTCATCCAAAGCCAGTTTTCTTTCTATTATTTGTTGAGA
Source organism: Coccyzus lansbergi (assembly GCA_033558105.1). NCBI lineage: Eukaryota > Metazoa > Chordata > Aves > Cuculiformes > Coccyzidae > Coccyzus > Coccyzus lansbergi. Next base: position 1,617,691 of record JAUMJK010000318.1, on the reverse strand, counting down.
GCAGGTGCGCTCTCTCTCTCTTTTATCTGCATAAATATGGGTTTCTCTTTAGAGATCCTTACATATTGGTACCCCTATAATACTCAAGCATGTACCACAGAGATTGTTTACAACGCTTGCCCTTTGAGCTTGGTATTAGAAAGATATAACCTACCCATTTGGCCAGATTCCCTGATGTCCTGTAAGAAGGAAGTCTGATGAATGCTTATGATAATTTACAATTAATATTTCTATGTAGATTTGCTTCTTAAATCCACAAGGCAATGGCAGAAGTTGTTTCCTACTTCTGCAGGAAGTAATTTCTGTATCAGCTTAGAAGACGCTCAGCAGTGCTTAAGGAATTGGACTTACTGGTGCTATTCAATCAATGGGGAAAAAAAAGCTGAGATTTTTAAAAATCATCTTAGTTTGAAAGCTTGTGAGTGCCATAATAACAATAAAAAGGTCCCAGGGGCTGAGATCCCCCTTCCCTTTAAAAAGCAGAAAGCTGCACAGGTCACGGGCTCCGTTTCCATGGCCCAGGTCATTCCAGTCATGACATAGGTGGAGCCGAAAACAACAAAGCAGCATTCATTACCAGAACTCTACTAAATCATTATGGCACATAAAATAGAGACAAGAAGTCACTGATATTCCTTTTCAAAAATGTAAACACAGAGTGAAATATGCCTTTGAAGAGCAGATATAATAATCACTCAGTCATCTCCTAAAGATGTGGCCCAGCAAATGCAGAGGCTATCTGTGTCCTTTTGTAGTGTGTTGACAGGGAGGTGTGGTTAAAAGTCTCCCTTCTCTGTGGGTTTGGACTTGGAGATGGAAGACACCTCCCATCCTGCTGAGCTCAGCTGCTGCAACAGCAGAAAGTTGTTCTAAACACAGTGTGTTCTCATAATGTATTGTTTCCTTTTCCTAAATGCATTACTTGTTGCTATTTAATTTCTCCCTTTAATCATCCTTCTGGATATCAAACTTCCTTCCAATATCCATGATCTTGTGTGATCTTTCTCACTTGCATAGAGTGAATGTAAAATACTATTCCATGAGAATGGGAGCATTTTTCAGCACTTATTGCTAGCTACCAGAATACAGTAAAATGCAAAACTGAGGCAACAGAGCAAAACTCTTGCTGCCTTTAGTGTATTGTGCCTTTCTAAGAAAGGCCATGGCATTAGGACAGCCAGGAATAAGAGGTGTTACAGGACATACTCTGCTCCTGCCTGTGCTATGCATGTCTGATAGCCTGTACTCCCAGAGTATTTTCCCCAGCCAAAATACATATCAAGCTCAGTAAACAAGTTTTACAGGGTTTCCTCCCACCAGCACCACCATAACCAGGGACCTAGTACAGAATCTAATTCTCCATCAGAAGATCCACGTAGAAGTAAAAAATCTATTTAAAAAAATTTCAACCACTTTTTTTCCCACTCAGTATTATTTCTTAATATTTCCTTCCTTTAACAGATGTTTGCAGGCTTTCTGTGAAGAACTGGGCCTGACCATGTTGTATTTAAAGAATGTTTATTTAGCAGAGAAGCTAAATAACCAGGAAAAGCTGTACCTTGCCCACCTACACCAGTTCTGTATCTGTCTCAGCATATTTATCCCTTCTGGGTTTTTTTCCGTTTCCCAAATAAGCACTACCAAGTGCCTGGCTCTGTAAAAGTCCTCCTTGTTCTATATTTGTCTGTCCTGAAGTGTCATCGACTTCCACTGATTTTAGCTAGTCTAAGTCTGTAAACAGTTGGTAATTGTATTCTTTATTTGCAGTTTCAGCCATCTATCATATTATAACATGTGATTTTTGGTTTTTCTTTCTTATTTTCTTTGCCTTCTCTAAGCCAATATTCTTTTTATTCTATAAACCTGCAGAACTCTGCTAAAACAATGACCCAAATTAAAAATAGCACAATCAAAATCTCACTCAGTCTTTGTGGTCCTTATGCGCTTTCTGTACTTACAGAAACTACAGAATACTTGGAATAAATTTCTCCAGTGCACAGAGAGTTTTTGTTATGGGCTCCAGCCTTACCTGACTCTGCTTACCTGCAAGGCAGCTCTCAGCCCAAGGCTACAACTGGCCTTGTAGTACCTGCTCTCCAGCATCACAGAATCACAGAATCAGAGAACAACCAGGTTGGAAGGGACCCATCAGATCTTCTAGTCCAACCATTCCTATCTAACACTAAACCAAGTCCCTCAATACCTCATCCACCCGTATCTTAAACGCCTCCAGGGAAGGTGAATCAACCACCTCCCTGGGCAGCCTATTCCAATGCCCAATGACCCTCTGCGTGAAAAACCTCCTCCTAATCTCCAGCCTAAATCTCCCCTTGGGGAGCTTGAGGCCATTCCCTCTCGTCCTGTCCCCTGTCACTTGGGAGAAGAGGCCAGCTCCCTCCTCTCCACAACCACCTTTCAGGTACTTGTAGAGAGTAATGAGGTCTCCTCTCAGCCTCCTCTTCTCCAGGCTAAACAACCCCAGCTCTCTCAGCTGCTCCTCATAGGGTCTGTTCTCCAGCCCCTTCACCAGCCTCGTTGCTCTTCTCTGGACTTGCTCCAGAGCCTCAACATCCTTCTTCCAACATCCTTCTTCTCAACATCCTTCACTCCAGCCTCCTCTTAAAGCAGAATAACAAAATTACAACTGCAGAGCTGAAAATAAAAAATTTGTGTATTTAAAAGAGAACAATAGGAACTGAATAGTTCTAAAGATTTTCAGTTTTTTAAAATTCCTCCTCATTGCCAATAAATGTGATTCCAATAGCAATTTAAATTATTTTCATTTTATTTCAATAGCTATCTTCACTTTCTTTTACAGAAACTTTGAGTATGTTGGAATACCTCAAAAGGAAAAATTATACAGTTTTGCCACTTATAGACACATGAAAGCATTTCATCGCAAGCAAGGAACAAAATTGTATGCAAATCTGCTGTGGGATGAGAAGGAAATGTGGAGGGAAAAAAAGTTGAACATCTCAAAATATTCTGTAGAAACTTCACTAAGAAATTAATTGCTACAAACTGAATTTTTATGTTAAAGGCTTTGAAGAGGAGGTCCAGAGTATACCAGGAGGTCTAGTTATGCAGGAGTATTGACTCATGTATTGATTAGTTAAATGACAAAATACAAACACTGGCCCATGTTTTCTTTTGAGGTCGCCTTGTCCCTAAAGCTTCTCTACCAGGGACTCACACAGAAATGCTTCGACAGGGGGACTGTAGCTGATAAGGTCCACATCTCTCACCTCCTGTTTAAGCCAATCTGGACCTGTGTATTAGCTTTTGATCTCCCTGCAAAGACTAACGCCTGAGCAATGGCACAGTGTTGAGTGTAGCATTGGCCTGTTTCCCAGGGCAGCTAAGCTGATTTGAAAATCATGTGAAGAACAGGGGCAAAGGCATAGCACACATGGGCTTGCCAACAAGAAGTTTCATATTCATCAACAGAAAACATTTACATTACCTTGTTGAAAAGATGCTAGTTTGGAAGCTGAAGAAAGTAATTTTCTTCAAAAGAATAAATTCCTTATGATTGCCGGAGAGTTCAAGTAAATAGACTAATGCCTTTCAGTGGATTAATAAAAATGGAAAACAAAACACTTCAAAATCATGCCTTACAAATTACTTTGTTCTCATTATGTGCAAAGCAGGTTAATCTCTCCCACATATTATACAAAATTTTTCCAAGTGTTCTCAAATGCTATGGAACAACTCCCTCAGAACCAAACAAATCAGTCCTTTCAGTGCCAACTAAGTCAGTCAGTTCTCCATCATCAGGGACGAGGAAAGGAAGATATCTCCAATCCAGGCAAAGTTCCCTGTGGGTGCAGAGCTGGCCGTGCAGCCTGGAGCAACACAGGCCAGCTGCAGAGCTCAGAGGTTGACAGATAACCCTGGTTCTTCCAAGCTGACTCCGTGCATCACCCCATTGTTAATGAGTCTCCCTGTGCTTAAATGGCTGGGGAAACCTGGATCACTCTACAGCAGCTGTTCTACGTCTGGAAATAAGCCTGATCTATTATTCACATAATGGATAGCCTGATGAAGACTAGATCAACCGGAAGAGGAGTGTTCTGTCAGCACTTTTAAATGGTTTTTTTAACTGTTGTACCATAAGAAAAAACATTTTTGGAAGCAAGAATTTTACCCCTTTTACTGTTACTTGAATTAGATTTTTTACTGCTGTGCAGTAACAAAAAATTATTTTTAGAAGCCAGAATTTTACTGCTTACCTTTACCTGTTGATTATAACTACTGTGTAATATAGTTTTATTATAGATGTACTGACCCCAAACTGTCTTCTGTTTAGAAAGAAAGAATGATATTTAAAATATATATTTATATAATAAATAAACCGAAATTACAGTAAATAGGTAAATTATGAATGAGATTTAAGCATTAATATTCACTCAACTAAATGGATCTATACCCTGAGAAGGTAATAATTTGGTGTTGAGCATTTTTATATGACAGGTTTTTATTTACTTGTGTATTTGTGCCTTCATACCCTACTTGAGGTGGGGGAGTGGGGAGGGGCTTTACTGCCCTAGGGAATAAACAAAGACACAGAAAAAGATAGTACCTCTTTCCGGGAGGTTACAGTCTGAAAAAATATAATAAGTGCAGAGCAGAGGTGCTTAGTGTGCTGTTGTGCCTTTCCAGCACATGAAGAGTAGCTAAGAATTTAGCTGAAAAACAGCATGAGGCTTTGAAAAGCATCCAGTATGCCACGGGGAGCATTTCTGCAAGACAGCTGTTCACTGAAACTGGTAGCAACCAGAGGAACCAATGATTATAGCCACAACACCTCTGCAGATCTCTCCCATGTCACATGTATAGGATCTGTTGCAGATGAGCACGGGGACTCAGCTGGCTATACAGCCAGATGAAAGCGTAGATGATGTTGTAAACATTAAATGGAGAGAGAATTTCTCATAAAGGTCTTGGTTATTAATATAATTTGAAATATATACAAAATTATCTTGCAGGCATTTGGAGAAAGTAAATTACTCAAATGACTTTATTTTCCTGAAATGGCCTTTCCCACCCCAAATGAATACACATAATTTTATAAAAGTTATACCTAACCAGTACTTTTAATTACACTTATTACAGGTAATTTTATTCAAGGTTCGTATTCTGAATAAAACACTGCATTTCCTTTCTAAACCATAGTTAATACATTATTGTATTTATGTTTAAATCTAGTTCTGCTGGCATTCTAGTAAATGTTACACAAAATGAACACAATAAACTGTCACATCAAGTGGGTTTCTTGACCATTTACACAATATTTCAAGGTAACTTTGCCAAAATGTTTAGTATCTCCCTATTCAATAACGTTGAAGTTGTAAATGTATCATATAAGGGCAGCATTATCAATCAGAGACATAAATGGGCTCAAAAGGCACACAATAAAGAAAAAAAAATCTAATTACAACCCCAAATCTCTTGATAATTTTCCATTGAAACTCTGAAAGTCCAAAACTCAAAAAACTGATGCTAGTATCTAGATTCAGAATGCTACCCAAGAGAATAATATTCTTCTCCAATGCTTCTATCCGCACAGACGTTTTGTGAATATAAACCAGTTTCCCCCCCTCTATGTTTTTAGCATTACTTTTTAAACAACACAAAATGGGAAGTAAAAATAAACCTGGTTCCATTATGCAGCAAATGTAGGCAGACCTTTAACTTCAGCATGACTCCATAACAAAAGCTGTCCACATAGGTGTCCCTATGCAGCCCTTTTTGCACGATCAGACTTAAATTAATAAAGACATATGATGCATTAAGTCACGCACGTTGCACTGCTCAGGCTTGAAAGTGCCTAATGTTGAATAAAGTTTCCCACCAGCTGTTTTTGTGTTATTTGGTTTGTGCTCTCATTTGAACTATTACATAATGTGTTGAAGTGAAAAATTGGCACAGAAAGGTACAACGGTTTGTTTTCTAAGGAAAAAGCAGTGTACCATTTAATTCCATAGACACAGGATATAACAGATCTTCAAACTGAAAAACAAAGAGATGCAGCAATACGGTAAATGGAATTATAGCATCATCAATTTCAGGAAGTATTCTTAAACTGTGAAGACAGGTCTTTATCACATAAGTGTCACAGTTAATGATATATCTAAATCAACATTTTTCTGCCTGAATTATCATAGACTGGAGTCATTATGTACACTGATTTACTACAACATATAAAAAGGGAGGGCAGAAGAATGATAATTGATATGTTGCATACAACTTTTCCTTCCAAAGACATCCAGTGAATGGTGTGAAATGTGTGAAATATGCAGTCAGAGAGATTAAATGATTGTGCTTGCATAGCACACTGGATTTATTGCAACAGCTCTAACATTTTGCCCATTGCATACTTGTGTGCACACAGAAATGCAGTCTCCTTTCAGAAGAAAAGGGAAGCATAGCAATTAGTATGCATGACAAATGTCCCAGTCATTAGGTTCTCACTGAGTTACTGACAAAACAGGATGCAGTACCATCAGTTGGTTTTGAAAACTTTTGCTGGTGTTTGGCAAAAGGGCTAGACAACTCCTTTCAGGAGAAAACCTCAGATTAAGATAGCATCATTAAGTCCATGAATTTTCCAGGAAAGAATTCTTACCTCTACTTCCCAAGCATTACCTGAAGTAAGTTCCTCCTCACTTCACTACCAGATTCTGTGGATCTGTCTTCTTTCTCTGCATTGTGAAGGAAACGTCAGTGTCACACTCCACTGTTAGAAAATTCACTTGTGGCTCAACCTTATGAGGTAGCAGACTTTCATATTAGAAAGTATTAGCTACTCAACTGAACCACGCCATGAACTGTGCAACTGCTACATTGACCCAGTCATAAAGATGAAAACAAAGTCTTAATCTGGCATTACTTGAGTCATTCTTCAGGAAGACACAGGACTTTTTAGCCTTTGGTCACTACAATGGGACTTGCTCCACCATCTACTTTTGTTACTCTAATCTCCATGGCAGACAGGTCATGGGCAGGATGAAAACAAAATCTGTTTTTTAATAAGTGGTAAGTCTAAGAGGTAGCTCCTTTAATAGGTAGGAAGGCCCAAGGGAACAGAGCTGCTGTGATAAATTAATGTTACCATGTGGTAAGTGAAAAAATAACTTTCTAATTTTTTTTTTAATGCTGCTTTATCATAGCATGAATGGGTTTTGCCTAGGGGTGATTGTGGTTTGGTCTTAGATACTAATTCTTAGTGCATGTACATAACAGCGCTTTTGGACAGGCAGAGGCAATGAAGTCATCCAGAAGTTATGATGGGACACAAAGCAAGTTGAACGGGTCCCTTGGAGCTGGGCACGAAAGATGAATTCACTGCCCACTCACACTCACCTGAACACAAATTCTGAAGTGAAACAAAACCAGTGGTTTCATTTCATTCCCACCCTCCCAGAAAAGGAGTTAAAATGGTCTGTGTGGTCCATATTTGTGCATGGTGATACCAATCTTCAGCTTAACTAAAAGTAGTCACTAGTAGGAAGCATCTATTCAGACTCAATGGAGAAACATTATCCAAGTAGAAACTACCTGTAACCTCATTTCCAGAGAGTTATATTTTGTTTCAAATCTTAGAGCACTGATGGGGGTGAGAACACTCAGAATCAGGCAGAAGGAGATGACACTTTTTTAAAGAGGTCAGAAATTCTTCAACATCAGTTTCCATGTACTCAACACCCTCTTTTCTATTTTTAAGCACCAGTCAGGCAGTCATTTTTACTGGTAACACATCCACACAGGTTTCCTTGGCATCCCTCAAATCCTGGCAGCATTACTATATGTGAATGCTGCACTTTCCCATCAATGGCCAAACTACTCTGCTTCCACTTCTTGTAATATTAGACCCTCAGAAAACACTTTTGTTGACTGACAAACTTCTCTTTCTTCTTCTCCTTCCTTGTAGTGCACTGGGATTAGAAGCCTTCACCTCGTTAGGGTTAATATTCCTGATTTCTCCACTTAGACAATTAAAAAACATTCCCATGGAACTGGCTTAAAAATACAAAATCCTAGGGAAGAGGAATGTGCAGAAGTACTTCAGCACCTTAGTTTAAATTCAGCCTTGTAAAAGCTCACATGAAATATTTATACTTTAATGTCCACAAAGTAGTTTAATCTGATCTGCAGAATCACAACTCTGGCAGTATAATATGTCCCATGGCCATACAAAATGCTGAAGTGAGCAGAACATGTCCTTATTCCTCTGCCAGAAAAAAAATCTGACCTGCAGGCTCTGGTGCAAAGCACTCACTAAACACACTGTGTAACTATTTAATACATGTGCCCTCTGGAAATGCTGAAGGCTTTGCTCCTTAGGTGCCTGTCTCTGATCCTAGCAACGAACACTGGTTTTTGGTTCAGTGACCTCATGAACAGAAGCAATGAGATCCAGAATTGCTAGCAGCATCACAGTAATCAGTGAAGACCAATGATTCTCCAGATATCACCCTAAGCAGAATTACGTGGAGAAATCCAACTATAGAACTTTTTAGTTCCTCAAAACACTTTGCCTGTCATCACTTCATTGAAACAACACTATTTATTTGCTTTCAAAAGCAACTCTAATTGAGTTATCTGTTGCTCAGAATAACACCATGATAAATAAATTATCACTTAAACACAATGGATTACTAACATTTCCTTTTCTAATTATGTTTACAACATATTACTAGGTCTTGCCTTGTTTAAAAGCGTACATAAGTTTTCCTCATCCCTGTAATCTAATCTAAGGTGAAAAGCCTGGATTTGTGCCAGTAAACCCCTTTGCTAATATACTGCTGCACTAGAAGAGTCCATCTGGAGTTACTGTTCTGCTTGATGTCACATGGCAGATCATACCTGCACGGAAGATGAAAGGGCATACAAGGCACATATCTAAGGATGACAGTTTTCTTTGTGATGAACCACAGACTCACAGCTTGTTAAGTAAGACTGTGACAGTGATAAAAGACAAAACCATCATTTTATAGCAGAATATGGCCTATCTGTACTTGACAAGCCATACTATCTCTGCTCACACACGCTAACGTCTCATAATGCATTCTCCCAAGTGCCGGACAGAAATAGTCCCTGAAGACAGCACCACTACAGAGTAATAGTATACTGCTTATCTGGGAGCACATGAATGGAAAAAACTGAAGTGTCCCTATTAACATCACAGATAAGGGGAGCTCTCAGTTTAAAATATTTTCAGTTTCCATTAGAGGTTCAGTATGTTTAAAATCCAACAATAAGGGCAATTCAATATCCTTAATTGTAAATTATTTTGAATCTTTCAATTTTGATTTTTTTTAATGTTGAGGTAAATTTACATAAATCTTTTGGGAGCCCTCCATACTGTGCATGCAGAGTCTTAGGCTGCACATAAAATTCTTTTCCCTTGATGTCTTCCCAGACAATGTCCAAACATCACTGGCTGGTCTTCACAGGCTCACAAGCAGTCCTGCCAGGTGAAAGCCCATGGGAACAGGGGTATGACAAGTGATTAAATGTTGGGCACCTCCAAGAGCAGGGGACATCGGGGAACAGGGAGAGGACACTGTTGCCAGAGGTGGCAGTAGATAACATGACACTGGTGCCTTACTGGGGGGGTATGAGAAGGCTTCCTGTGAAGGAGAGATCAGGGAAGAGCCATCATGAAGTAGATGTTTCAACTCGCAAGAAGATGGGAATATGTAAAAGGGCTATAAACCAACAGGGAAAATTAAGGAAAGAGAAGATTTCTTTTACCTCTAAGGGTACTTCTCAATGAAGTTAGGCCCTTCTCTTTCTTTTAGTCCAAGGCTTTTTATAATGCACACATGACAATGTTAATGATATATTGACTCTACTGTTGGTAGCAATTGCAGACCACCTGAACTCATTTTATATAGTTGTCCATGTGAAAACCTCTGCCTTTCTGAACTTTACAAGGACAGAGTAGCTCTCCTGCAAGTGCAGCTCACACGGAGGGAAGAACAGTGTGACATCATAAAACCAACAAAGAGATATTCTGAGAGATAACCCTAGGTGGCTGCAATATTAGTGATGATCCCATCATTCAAGTGCTGCTTAGCAGCAAGATACTGTAAATGGGATTAGTGTGGGCATTCAGACTGAGTACTAATCATATGGGTTAACCCGAGAAGTACACCAAGTGTTGTATATTTGAGACGCATTGGCCAGGAGTTGTAAGTTTTCAGAAGTGACAGAGAAAACCTGTCTGCCACTCTCCTCTCAAGTTCCATGTGCCACACATGTTCAAGTGCCACACATCTCCCTTGTATGTGCAGTCATCATCCTTATGAATCCTTACACCTGGCACAGCCAAAAGTCCTGTTCTCTCTTGCAGTGTAACCCATACATGAATACCTGCAAAAGTCACTGTTAATGACCTTCAAAATTTTCCTCAGTGACTACAAAATGTTGACAAGGGTCAAATAACCCATGTCTTAAGACTGCCACCTATCATACTGACTATTACCGCTTTTTCTGTTTGCTTGTACCCTCCTCACCTGTTGATCGTTTTTATCTTCATAACATAAACATTAAATTCTTTAGTATAAGTGTAATATAAGTCGGTAAAACTTATAGCATCGATATTAATCAAAATATTCAATAATAAGTCTTGTGATGGCCATTTCTATCACTATTATAGTTAGCTCATCATTTCTGATTTGTGTCATAACTTTCATTATGTAGATTTATTGATTTTCTTTCCCATAGTTGTTGACATAGTCAGATAGACACTTTCAAATTTTTCCTCTTATGGGCTCTGCGCTCTAAATCCTATATTGTCATTTGGGTCTCAGTACCTTCATCTCCATTTAGATATTTATAGGGCCTTCCTTACTCGTCCTCCTCCTGAACATTTTCTGAAGCATAGTCTGTGTCATTCCTTTGACACAGTTTCTCACAGCATTCTGCTGTGGAAACTGTCAGCCTCTGGCCTGGACAAGCGTACACTCTCCTGGGTAGAAAACTCGTTGGCTGGCCGGACCCAGAGAGTGGTGGTAAATGGAGTTAACTCCAGCTGAAGGCCATTTACAAGTGAGGTCCCCCAGGGCTCAGTGCTGGGTCCAGACCTGTTCAATATCTTCATCAATGACCTGGATGAAGGCCTTGAGTGCTCCCTTAGCAAGTTTGCAGATGACACTAAGCTGGGTGAAAGTGTCGATCTGCTGGAGGGTAGGGAGGCTCTGCAAAGGGACCTAAACAGGCTGGACCACTGGGCTGAGTCCAATGGCATGAGGTTTAACAAAGCCAAATGTTGGTTCCTGCACTTGGGGCACAACAACCCTATGCAGAGCTACAGACTAGGAGAAGTCTGTCTAGAAAGATGCCTGGAGGAGAGGGACCTGGGGGTGTTGGTTGACAGTGACAGAACATGAGCCAACAGTGTGCCCAGGTGGCCAAGAAGACCAATGGCATCTTGGCTTGTATCAGAAATGGTGTGACCAGCAGTTCCAGGGAGGTTATTCTCCAAGAGGGAATGGCCTCAAGCTCCACCAGGGGAGATTTAGGCTAGACATTAGGAAAAAAAAATTCACAGAAAGGGTCATTGGGCACTGGAACAGGGCTACCCAGGAAGGTGGTTGATTCACCTTCCCTGGAGGTGTTTAAGGCATGGGTGGACATGGTGCTGAGGGCCATGGTTTATTGTTTGATAGGAATGGTTGGACTGGATGATCCGATGGGTCTCTTCCAACCTGGTTGTTCTATGATTCTATAATCTTTCCATTCTTATTTTTATGCATTTCTTTATGGGTCTTCTCAGACCTAGAATCCATCTGCCCCTCCTCTGGTTTTGTTTTACAGAAAGTAACTAACTGGTATTTCCACATTTCCACTGGTGCTGTAGAGATACAGCTATAGGTAGTCTGATGTAGGTGTCTATCCTGTAAAGTCTTAGTCATGCATTTACCTGACTCTTAAGGATATGCAATGTTTTAGCTCTTCTAATTTTAGTGTGGGTAATGACCATGTTTTTCAAAGTTTTTTATCCTGAAGTAATGTGATTATGTGAGACTGCCAGTTTTCATTTGAAGAGAAACTCTTCAGACTTTAAAGAAGAATGTTCAAAAATCTGAATTACTACAGAGAGAAATAAATTTTTCTTGTTCTTATTTTTTCCTGAATTTTCAGCCTTCCTAATGATTTTTTGCTTTAGATGTTTTAAAATTGCTATTAGCTTTACTAAAGTACTTTTCTGACTTGAAGCAGACTGAATTTTTAGCATGTAAACCCATTACAAATATTCTTCTTATCACACATTCTAAGCATAGGTATAAAGAGCAAAAGCATCTTCCAAACATTAAGTTCTCAAGAATATGAGATTTTTGGTAACTCATTTTGAAATGTTATAGTTTATCTCTTGTTTTGTTTTAGCCAAGCCACCAAATGATATTGAAATTGCAATGAACAAATTGTTTTATGAAGACAATCATCATTTCACCCGAGAAAGAACTTATTTCATCAAGTACAGTTAGATTTTCTGTGGAGTTTTTAAGCTGCCTGCATGCCATGATTCCAGTCTGGATTGCAGGCTCCAAAATGCCACAAAAAATACTGTTTCCTCTGTATATTTGGTCTAGTGAGACAAAGAAACTGCTGAAAGTTTTGTAAGGAAGAAAAGCTAGAGTGAGAATTCTCACTTTTAAATCAAAAAAGCTGCTTAAGCACAGGAGTTTTTGGGGAAGTTTTTGAAGTTGAGTCGATGCTATAAATACACTTTTTTTGCTGACTGGTTTAGTAAACTGATTGAATACTCTCTCATGTGTGCTTAGTTTTAATATTTTGGGAGGTCTTAGTGTATATTTAGAATCAGGTAGCCTGAAACCTAAATTTGCCTTCAATGACCCTTGCTGTTGGACGAGCACAAACACAAAGAAAATACGCCTATCGACAAATGAACCCTTCCATTGACACTGTTGCAAGATATATATTTGTTTCAAGCAGCAACTAAAGTTACACCAGAGTACCAAAAGTCAGAGCTGTTTCCCACAAAGAGCAGGGTCTCCAGGCCTTTTCTGTGTCTCTCAGTGAGGCAGAGGCTGCCGCAGTGGCCAAGCTTCCCTCTACCCATTATAACATAGAACCACGGGTTCTGAATGTGCCACACCACACCTTTTATGGCATGGCACAAAGAAGCAATCTGCAACAGAAGAATACTTTTTTTTTTTTAATAGAGACAGAGGATGAAAGAAAAGCTTGTAGTAGAAGCAGTAGAGGACAAGAGTCAAATGCCCAAATCAATATATTTCCCACTTTTCTGTTGTTTCAGGTTCACTGCCAACCTGGAGCAGGAGCAATGCTGAATATCAGAAAGACTTGCCACATACCTGAGGAGTAGCCACTGGAATACATTTAAGGGGACTCTGGTTACTCCTTTATCTTGATCCTGATCACATAAATTTTCTTTCCAAAACATGCCTTGATAATACAAAATGTACACAAGGTTTTTTTCACACAGCAACAGGGTTTGAAAATTTGCAACACACTACTTACTCACATAGGCACTTAATGCACAGTGAATGTATGATAATCTCCTCCATGTCAAAAGCAAAGGTGTGAGCTTGCAGATGCTTTTCAGAAGTAGAGCTTCGCGTTGACGGCTAGCTAAGAGAATCCTCAAAAGGCGTTAGTATGGAGTAGCTCATAAGCTTTAAATTCACACCTCTTTTTTTTTTTAACTCTGTGGTAACTTACATTTACAGAAACATTCAGATATTTTGCTTCTGTGAGTCTTAGTTCAAAAATTGTTCCACCTCTTTAAAAATGTAATGTAATGTTCCTGTATTTTTCTTCTGCAATCCCTCCCCTCCATTAACTGAATTACACACTGCACAGGTAGTTCTGATACAAGATAACAAATGCAAATAATACATCTATTCAGAGGTAATAAGATGAGACAGTTGTCTTCAAAAAAATACATTGTTAACGTAAATCGTTGACATATATTACTAAAAAATTAAATATAAGGACAGTTTAATGTTAGTATATTAACAATATTGAAAGATATAGCTTGGATCTTGCACCTTGGCTGATATCTTGACTGGTTTCCAGACTTTAATAAATTAAAAACCAAGGGAATCATGCTTCTTGAAAAGCAGGAGCTTCCAAAACGAGCTCTCCTTGGCACACTGGGAAGAATGCAACAAGAGAAGCAATTCCCACCAAATTCTACTCTCATTCCAGATGCAGAAGAATTTTTAAAAGCAAGAATCTTGAGCCACAATTAAGATTAGAGTGGATCTCAGGAGATCTTTAGTTGAAACAAATCTCCTGCTCAGCGTAGGCTTCATCCAGTCCGGTATCAGCAGTCTTCAGGGATGATGACTACACAAAATCATCTGCAAAGAAACAGGTTTGTAGCTATGTTGTAAGTTTTTTTCATTCAATTTTCCCCTTCATTTAAAGTGCTTAAGGAGATGGAGTGCTAGTGAACTTACCAACCATTGTGATCTGAAATATGCTGAAGCACAGGGTAAGTGATGCTTACTTAAAGCTGGTGTCCTGGCTAGAAAGGACAAGTCCTAGTAAACCACGTAAACCAAAAGTCTTTCAGATTCTTTAGAGGGTCAACAAGAAGGTACCTGCATCACTTTCCACAATGTCTTAATACAAATTGTTGTCCCCAAAATTCCAGGCTTTTCACATAGCAGCAATCTTCCTGTAAAAATAATTTTGGGGACACAGACTTCAGTTAAAGATAAATGATCATCCAGTTGAACAGAGTTCAGTGACTCTAAGTAATATACAAGAAATAAAACACAGTAAAAAAAAATTACCTTGAATTTCTTGTATTTCTTTCAATTGCTGTGCTGTATTAGATTGCTACAGGGATGAAGTCCTTTAAATATTATTACACAGAACATGATTTGAGATGTTTAATTGAACATAGATCAACTGATGCTCTTTTAAAAAACATTCTTTGCAAGTTCTGCTTTGTTACTTGATACCTGATTTTCCAACGTGCTGAGCACCTGCAGCTTGCACTGACTTCATTTGCAGTTACCGAAGAAATCAGGTCAGATCACACTTGTACTCACATGGCAAGTCCACAGTTTTCAGGGTAAAACTGTACATTTTGAAGACTAGGACATTTTTCACTTTGCTACACCTTCTGTTAAGAAGTGTCTATTTATCCACAACAGATACCGTGGACAAATTTTTAAGCTGCCAACATCCTGGGTCACTTCCTGAGCTCATCTAGTTAGAAAAGAATGAGTGCTGTTGTGCTGGAAAGTAGGGAAGCAGTTTAAAAATAGGGGTCTGGTGCAGGGCCTAACCCTGGCTCCCCATTTATTCCCTTCTGTAAGACCATAGCAAGGAAAAATAAAATGTGAATAGATGCTTGCTCCTGCTGTGCTCTGGCTTCTGGCCAGGCAGTCTGAGAAGGTGTAATATAAGCAGCCACTCCTTTCTCGGGGTACAGGCACTTATTCACAGGAACAGGGAGAATGAAAGGGAAGAGGTAAACAAATTAAGACTCTGAGAAGAACAATTTCTTAGAGCTGCCTACAAGGTGACACGACTTTTCACCTACCCATTTGCAGAGAGACCATCTAAAAATCAGTACTTGTGCTACATAATCAGAGATACTTGGAGAGATAAGGATAATGCAAAGAGGTCTTTGTTTCAGTGACTCTGCAGTGTGTAACTGGAGATTAGGAAAATAATTATACATTTTAAAAAGAGCATATATGGCATTAATTAAGATTATAAAAATCTGACTACATCTGGGGCTACAAAATGATGCTATCCCAAATTCTCATGAATAGCATCCAATTACTGTCCGTGTTATACAACTGTTCAGCCCACTATGTGGCCACTTATTACTGAAGTCTGTTGCAGATCAGCATAAATTGAGCAGAGCACACTAATAGCATTTATTTTGCAGTGTAAGAATAAACAAAACCATAGTCTGATACAAAATTAAAATGGGGAAAGGGGTTTTTCCAAGTGAATTTTGTAAATGATTTAAAATTAGCTCAGTTTTAGTTTTGCATCAAAAACTCATGACTGTCACTGATACAAAAGAAAGTAAATGTTTTCAGATTTAAATGTGCAGTAAAACCAGTACACTATCACATAAAACAGTTTTAGAGGTTTAGAGGGCTTTTTTTCCCTTGAATGCAATAAAATCCAGACAGCCTTACAGAGATTGAAGTGTCCATTATTAGAATATGGGAAGTTTCTCTGAGAAGTCTCTGTGTGGGCACTGACCAAACAAAATGTCAATGAGCCCCTGCTGATGAGAATGAGCAGAGATAAAGTAGGGAGAAAGATCTGTGAGTCGGTAAATGTTGCAAACAACAATCATAGCAGATCAGGCAATTACCAGAAAAAGAAGAAAGCAGGTAAGTCCTGCAAATAAAATATGATGCCCTCACAAGCCATGGACATGAGAGGGAATGTCAGTAGACTACTGCTGGAGTTCACAGGATATTAACCTTACTGAATGGAGGGCTGATGATTACTGCAACGTCAAATCCAACAAAAACTCCTGTTTGTACAGCAAAATACTTATTTCCTCTGTAGAAAGGAAAACAGAGTGTTTGAGTAGTAAGTTTACTGTGAGAACCAAGGAGGCAAAATCAATGAGCCAAAACTTGAGAGAACAGTTGCAAACTGAAACAATAAATAGAAGAGATAGAAAAGGCTAAAACCATAGACTGAAGGATGAGAAAATTAAAAAAAAAAAAGGATTTAATGACTCCTGAGATGATCTAATTTTCTTTTCCTTCATGGTTAATTGTAAGAATTCACTGTCCTCTACTGGAGAAATATCAGGCTTCTTGAGGTGGAAAAAAAATGGTTGAAAAAGGACAAAAAGTTGTAATGAAAGGATTAAGTGTGAACAAAAAGAACCAATAAATAATTCTTCCCCCATTACAGGCATAATTTCTGTATGTGTTGGAATGGTGATTTCAATTTTCTTTACCAACTGAAAAATAATAATATAACAAGAAGTCACCACAGGGATTTTTGTCAAAAAGAACAAAGCACTCATAATAATAACAACAGGTCTTAATCCACAAAACACTATCTGCAGTCTAAAAGTACACAGCTGATGCTCAGCTCCTTTGGAAGTGTTTGTGAAGCACAAACTCCTTCCCAGAATATAGAACATAAAGCTAATCCTAAGCAAATAGACATTAGAATATACTGCTGGTATTTGCCTGCACTAAGTTTAAATTCTGAAGTTAGCTACAGAAAGAAAAATAAAATGCCTCCTGCTTTATGAAGATGAGCATATATCAAGAGTAACAATAAACAGATAGTCAAATTGAGTTTTCTGGAAACAATCCAGACACTCTATCTTAATCAAAGTATTTGTTTGAAGAGCCCTGACAAAGTACTAACACAGCTTACTGGGATAAAAGCAGTATTCTAAAATCAGAGTTAAGCCTTGTAAATTAGATACTATTCTGTTTTATCCAACAGAGCCCCAATGCATAAGTTCAGACTTTTTCATTAAATGTTCAACATGTGTCTTTCAAAACACATATTAGCTTAACAAGTATACTGTGTTATAAGGCATATTCAAGTAGTGCTTGCAAACAATGGCTTTTGTCAATGTTGGTTATTTTCTTGATAGAATTACAAAATCAATAGAGGGAAGTGAGCCAGTAGATTTAATGCATATTTAAATTTATAATATATCTATATTTAAATGTTAGAAAGCCCTTTGAAAGCACCTCAGTTTGTATTACACACAAAATGATTTGAGGAGGCTTGCATTAGACAATTACTATACATTAAATCATGAGTGAGGGTTATAGATATGTGTAAATACATCAGAACAATGTAAAAGGTTACCTAGGAATGAAAACATATATTAATAAAACAATTATGATTACATCCCCAAGAAAAACAATTTCAAAAATATTTCAGAAAAAGGAGAAATCTGTGAAGACAGATATTTGTGACAAAACTAAGCAATAATTCAAACATAAATATTTAGTGTAATACAAACATAAAACAGGTACATACTGTTCCATTTCTGTTAAAGCTCAATACCAGATAGATGTACAAAGGTAAGAAATACCTCAGAAAAAAGATAAGTAAACACGATAAAAGCTTAAAAAGAAATAACTGATGTGAAATGATACCTGAAATTTTCAGAAAAAAATAATTAAAATATAAATCCAAATGGAACTTAAAAAGAAAAGAAAGAAAATGTTTCTCATATGACTTTCTCCCAAACTTGCAGTTACCTTCTTAAAATCTGAGATATTTCAAGAAGAAAAATGCAGTTAGCAAAGGAAGAATCTAGACTAACACAAGGACACAGGCTAACCACATGGATATCAAATGTATATTTTGGGTACCTGAGACTAATAATAGACCCTCAAATCAACATATTGCTTCCTTTGGCTTCTTTATGTAAAATGTCACGATGATTTGTAGATGCTCTATCTGGAATTTTGCAAGCTGCAGCATGGCATTTTCTCCTTGGCCGGTGACCCTGACACTCCTTGCCACAGCAACACACTTGCAACTGAAGGTACAAGGGTTTCTCCTCTCTTTCCTGAAGATGCAGCTAATGGTGTGAATAGTGGTGAAAGCACTTTTCTTTGAGATAAAAGCTTTATGTTTAATGCTCTCTGATTGAGGAACCTAGACTACAATTTATGAGCTGGTCAACTCCAGAATCTGTTAGAAAAAGAGAAGAGCATCAGAATTTTCTCCTTTAAATTAAACAAAAGGATGCTGCAGAAAGAGGCAGTCTGTTCCTGTAGATGTGCTCTCAGCATGCTACAAAGAACCTTTTTAGGTTAAGTCTCAGAGCAGATGTGAGCAAAAGAACATCTGCTTCTGGGTTTACAGTCATATTTAGGAGGAAAATAAGCAATAGGACTACACAGATATCATCTGGTCTGAGCATCCACAGAAGGTGGATGCCTAAGGATTTTAAGATGGAGCAGGGAGTTCCTTATCAAATTCAGGCTCCTAATGGTTAAATAGCGGTCAAATGGATTTAGATAATAGGTATCTATCGAACTGTTGTTGTCCTTGCCTGGATCTCATCCAGGAGAGAGCAGAGTGTTGTGCAGTTATGTGCTCTGCTTTTACAGGAAAATCAGTGCCTAACTCCCATATTTTCATTTAGAAGATCCTCCCCCAGTATTTGTATAGCTTACCACGGTACAACTAATTATAAATGCTTAATTATATGCTTATTATAAATGCTAAAAAATATCAAAGAGTGTTTAAAAGGGGGAAAATGCAATTAAGTCTTGAACAAGAGAGTATGAAAATCAGAAAAAAAATCACATCTGTAGGAATTACTTGAGAGTGAGCTGTATTCAGGTGAGGAACAATCTCTTTACTAAAATGGCAGAAGCTTCAGCAGTTCTGTTGCTTAAAACAAGATTAAACATGTCACTGGTAAGTAGAAAAAACATGGTACTGATAGGCAGACTGATGTGGTGTGTCATATCTTCCTCTAATTGATGTCACTCTATGAAATCAGCTCTTTTCTGTTTTGAACATATGACTTTGGAGCAATTATAGACTATCAGAGAAGCGTGTGGGAACATGACCTGGCATGGGACTGATGTTTGCTTGTCAATAACTTCTGAATTACCATTTTTTACTCATTTGATGCAGAGTGATAACTCTATGTCTTGGACCTCCTGAAATTAATATTTTTTTTCAGAAGTAAATATAAGAATGAACATAGAACTACATGAGGAAACAACTCTTCTTGCAAAACAGTGATAAATCCTACTAGACAATCAACAGCACAAATACTTTATAAGGGTATGTCCATTATTCTGTCTGTGAGATTCAAGGGAGAGGAAATGTGGAGCACCAGCGGTCTTCAGAAACATTTATTCATATATTGGGAGGGTTTTACAACACAACAGGTTGACTGCCTAGCACAAAGTTGTTCTGTGCTCAGAATTGCACATTACACAGCTCAGGAAACTCTGTCCTTTCTGCAGGGACAATACCTCACCCCATAGAAAGTAAATCACTATGGTCTCATTCACCGTGGAATTTCACTCTCCTTATTTCTCTGTGAGATGAAGGAGAATAAAGGCTTCTGGACTGAGGCTTCTGACTCCAGAAAAGAGACATGACAAACACAGGACAGAAAAATTATCATATGAACATGGAAAGTCACTCCTTTCTGGAAATACATATTGTTTTCTTCAGGGTAAGTTCTTCAATTGAGGACATTATGCCCAGCAAAACAAATACATTTTAAAATAATGCATTTATATATTTAGATACAAAGATCAACAAGAATGTAAGGAAATAAATAATTGGCAACCATTAAATAGAAAGTTGGCTGACCTATTTCACTCAAAATATCTTCCCTAAGAAACAACATTTTTAATGAAAAAAAAACTTTCAGAAGTTATTCATGTCATTAAGACTTTTCACTTCTCTTTTTTCCCATGTTTTCTTCAACAAAACTAACATAATTTTGAAATTTTCATTTATTAATGAAAATTAATTTCAATAAATGCAAACTAAAAACTTGGAATCTATATTGATTTTGGAATCTATATTGATTAAATAAGAAATGGGAATAAAAGTGGGAAATAGTTTGTTCCTGAATTCCATGAAATGAAAGGAGCTTTAAAATGTCAGAACACGAGATGCATTTTGACAGGCAAATGTAGTTAACCATATTAGTAGTGAAAAGTTCAATGTATAGACTTCAAAAAAGATAAGCAAATAAAAATTATATTTTTCTCCTAATTTCTCTTCTTTTCTTTTTAAGTTCAATTTACCTTTTGTTTTGGTTTTGTATCCTGACTCAGTCCCTTTGAATGTTTGGAAATGGGCAAGCTGTAATCAGTTTTCATGTCAGATATGGAGATCACCATAACTCTGATAATAAAATATGTAACAATAAATTATTTAAATGAAAATTAGGAACCTGGTGAATACAAACCTACATATGAACATTTAAAGTTTCTATTTATTCCATTACAACAAATGCTTTGAAAAACATTGAATAATTATAGCCAAAAATGTTGATTCACTGTACTTGTATATTTATAATATTTATAGATTACTAAGCAGTATAAAGGATGGCATTTCCTTTGTAGAGCCCACTAAAAGACATGTAATCACTTCCTGAAGGCAATACAGATTCACTTTCAGAAAGGTATTATTTCACTTGAAATATATTGTAATAATTTTCTAGATAATTATCAAACTTGTAGGGAAAAAAATACCAAATAACCTCTAGGTTTAAATGGGATATCTGAATGCTTCCTTTGTTTCTAAAAGCATTTATTTTACTAACAGGAAGCAGAGATTCACAGAAACAAAACTGGTTTTTGACTTCAGTGGCTTTGGACAGTCGAATGCAGGCCTGTCATATGCAAAGTGTGCATCCTAAGAGGCCTAGACAGAGCTGCAATGCGAATGGGAGGGTACACAGCAGCACAGCCTCTCCCCTCACATTATACATTGCATGTGCACTGTCAGAAAATTTAAGGTATGACAAGTACATCTTCTTCACCCATTCCATGCCATCTTTCTTCTAAAGGCAGCAGTTATTGCAAGCAGTCTCCTCCTTAGAGGTAGAAGAGCATTTGACACAGATGTAACTGACAGACTACATAATAAAGACACACTGGAGATGAGATATATAAAAGATAAGAATACAGTCTGTTTCTTGATCTCATCATGCTTCTTTTTCAATATTAATGGGAGGAGGACTGAGGTCTGGGCCTGAAAACAGTACTGTTTCTTGCTCTGCCACTTCATTGAGTAATGAAGATTTCCAGAAACAAAACATTAGATGGGTAAATAAATGCCTGGTAGCTGACTTTTCTTAAAACACAATAAAAATGAGCGAGCTGGATATGAGACACCACAGCATCTATGGCTGCAGAAGCTTTGCTCAGATGCTCCTGTGCTCAGAGGGCCAGTGCATTCGGAGCTAGATAAATCCCAAGGCAATGAGAACATAAAACTTCCACCTGAAAAACAATCTATCTCCTCAGGAATTTTGTTTTCATCCTGAGCACATGACACGTTTGTACTTGTTTATTGCTGAATAAACGTGTTTCCTAATGAGTTTTGAATATATTACATACATCTACATGAATTCTGACAATTCTTAGGGGGTTGTGTTCACTGTAACATCCCATATCTCATGACAGATGTAAGATTCTGTGTAAATTACACATTATCTGAACCAGTACCCTGTGGAAAAAAAGAGTCAAAAAACTTGGATTTCTTTGGACTGGAAACCAAACATCTTGGGGTTTATATCTATACACACGTTTCTATTTTTGTCTTCATGGCTAAAGATAGTTTATTCTGCTAGTGATAACCAAGAGCATTGAAAGAGTATTCATGATCTGTAAGAGCTAGCCAAATAAAAATGCCCTTTATTATATTCAGTATTCACATCAATCACTAAGCAAACTATTCATAATCTTTCTGTGTTCTATAAATTCACTGTACATAATTGTCAGCAAACAAAAAAGAATTAAGGACTTTTTTCTAAAAATCTCAGATAAATTATCCACAAATATTTGTGTAATTAACCAACTCTCTTACCTGTCATATCTCCAAGCAGACATTAAGTATTCTCCTGTCTCCTTTCCTAAGAATATACTTATACTTTTTTTTTTCAATACGCCACAGTTATATGATTTTAATCTCACTTTCTTACTTGAGTTTAGGTACTTGTTTAGAACAAGTGATCTACAATCACATTTCTTTATTCTTATCCAGATAAACTTTCTCCTGCTACAAACAAAGTACTATTTTTATTCTTTCCTTAGTTCCCTTCTAGCTTCATTCCCATTAAAAATACCACTTGTAAGCATACCTTGTAAGGCAAAAAATACCCCAGAAACCTGATCTGTTTAACTTTCTGTCTGATGGGTTATTAACTTCCTTTGCTCAAAGGTGTTTATGAAGTGTTTTCCCACCAGCAGTATTGCTAGCTTATGTGCAGATCTTTAAAGAGAATGTTCTAAAACCTGTTTTCAAGCCTAAGGCAGTCGGGGATAGATTGAATTAGCTCAGGATATTCTCTGTCATATTTCTAGCTCCTAATCCAGGTAGGACCTTTATGCCATATTAATGTGATAAAGGCAGAAAGACTTCATCCTTTCCCATAAATGCATGGGCATTTTTATCCTTTCTAAAAGAATACAAAGGTTTCTTTTTTTTTTTTTTTTTGAGGAACTGAAGGGATCAAAGAAGGATTTTGGATTCTAGCAGCTACAGGAACTCAAGGGTTCAGGGAAACAGGAGGGCAGGTAATGAAACTTTTCCTGTATTTCATAGAATCATAGAATCATAGAACAACCAGGTTGGAAGGGACCCATTGGATCATCAAGTCCAACCATTCCTATCTAACACTAAACCATGTCGCTCAGGACCTCATCCACCCGTGCCTTAAACACCTCCAGGGAAGGTGAATCAACCACCTCCCTGGGCAGCCCATTCCAATGCCCAATGACCCTCTGTGTGAAGAACTTCCTCCTAATCTCCAGCCTAAACCCAACTTGAAACACAACAGTATTTGTCCTCCATTGGGCTGGTAATAGCAGGGCTTCCCAGTGTCTTACTTAGATTTCTTAAGTAGCATGGCTAATTTTAGCACAACATAACCTGGCATTCCTGCTAAAACAGAAAGTTTTGTCCTCCACCATCTCTTTTTCTAGTCTGATTTCAACCTGGACTGTAAGTATATGAACAATTGTGCTGGCATTCAGGAGTACACAGCACAGGAGCAAAACAGGAAAACAAAGAAGGAAAAGAGCAGCTTTTTTGCAAGCAAATAAGAATTACCGCCAACTTCTGAACCCCAGATGTTAAAGTCAGCACATCAAGGCCATGGTGCCCTGGAATCATGTCTCTTAGAGCTACCACATAAAAATATCATCCAACATGAGACTGGTGAGAAGCATAGTCAGGACCCTAAATTTCAGGAATGCATACTTCCAGCTCTTCAAGGAGTTAGTAGGACACCCCAGGAAATCATCCTTAAACACAAGTTTGAAGAATAGAGCAAACTTTTAAGGATAGTTTCCATGGAGAGCAAGAGTACTCAGTCCATAGATGTAGGAAATCAGGCAGAGAAGAGAGATGAAGCTGGTGAAGGGGCTGGAGAACAGGCCTTATGAGGAACGGCTGAGAGAGCTGGGGTTATTTAGCCTGGAGAAGAGGAGGTAGAGGAGAGACCTCATTACTCTCTACAACTGCATGAAAGGAGTTTATGGAGAGCAGGGATCTGGCCTCTTCTCCCAAGTGACAGTGGACAGGACAAGAGGGAATGGCCTCAGGCTCCACCAGGGGATGTTCAGGCTTGACATCAGGAAAAAATATTTCATGGAAAGGGTCATTGGGCACTGGCAGAGGCTACCCAGAGAGGTGGTTGAGTCACCTTTCCTGGAGGTCTTTAAAGGATGGGTGGATGAGGTGTTGAGGGGCATAGTTTAGTGATTGATGGGAATGGTTGGACTCAGTGATGCACTGAGTGATTCTATTATTCTATGATCAGAGGAATGACCCTCTTCTGGACTCGCTCTAACATTTCCATATACTTCTTATATCGGGGATTCCAGAATTGGACACGAGACTCCAGGTGGGGTCTCAGAAGAGTGGAGTAGAGGGGGAGAAACACCTCCTTCAATCTGCTGACTATGCTTCTTTTGATGTAGTCCAGGATGCAGTTGGTCTTCTGGGCTGCAAGTGCACGTTGCCAACTCAGTTCAAGCTTCTCATCAATGAGCACCCCCAAGTTCTTCTCCGCAGGGCTGCTCTCAATCACATTATTCCCCATCCCATCCTTCTGGTGTGACAACTGTACCATGGAGCTTGGTGTCATCTGCAAACTTGCTGAGGGTGCACTCGATCTTGCTGGCTGTATCGTTGAGGAAAATATCAAACAGGACTGGTCCCAGTACAGACTCCTGAAGGACACCACTTGTGACAGATCACCATCTGGATATAGAGGCCTTGACCACTACTCTCTGAATGCAATCATGCAACCAATGCCTTATCCACTGAATAGTCCAACCGTCAAATCTGTATCAGAGGAATGGAGCACCTTCTATACAGGAACAGGCTGAGAGAGTTGGGGTTGTTCAGCCTGAGGAAGAGAAGGCTCTGAGCCTTCCAGTACCTGAAAGGGTCCTAAAAGAAAGCTGAGGAGGGACTTTTTACAAGGGCATGTAGTGATAGAAGGAGGGAGAATGACTTTAAATTGGAAGGGAGAAGGTTTAGATTAGACATTAGGAAGAAATTTTTCACAATAGGGGTGGTGAGACACTGGAACAGGTTGCCCAGGGAAGTTAGGGATGTCCCCTCCCTGGAGGTGTTCAAGGTCAGGTTGGATGGGGCCTTGAGCAGCTTGATATAATGGGAAGTGTCTCTACCCAAGGCACAGGGGTTGGAATTAGATGATCTTTAAGGTCCCTTCCAACCCAAACCATTCTATGATTTGGTAATTAATTTTGTTTTGCTATCATGAGAAATAAATACTTATGTGGATTTAATGAAGTATGAGATACTTAAGTGCTCTTAGATCTCTATTATGATCTGACTGGAATCACTTGTATTTCATCATCAATACAGATTTTAATCATCTGATGCTTCATATGAGGGGTGTATGTCTATGTACCTTAGGTCACTGATTTGTTCCAATTTCTTCATAAGAGTCAACACTAGTTTTATTTTTCAATAAAGATTAAAGAATTCAGTTGCATAACAGAATAATAAAAAGTTGTACATCCCTGTTGAAATCAGCACATCCATGATCTTTTATTCCAGACAAGGATGCACTTTGTAAAATTATTCTTTAATTATCCTGTGAAGTTTAGTGATTTAAAGTAGGAATAAATTTATTTTATGTCATATTGTGTGGCCATACAAGAAAGAAATGCATGAATAATGCTTCTAATCCCTTTAAAACCCTAATTTGTCACAGTTTTCGACTGATTGTTATGGTCTTGGACATGCAATGAGTATTTGGAGCCACTGATAGCACTGAATTGTATAGAACTTAAGCCAGATTGATACAAAAAGTCACTTAATTTATTTACCTGCCCACAGGTATGATACTCCTTTCAGCAATTTTTATTCTTTTTTTACCTCATACTCTTTTCACATACCCAGGGAATTCCCATATTGTCTATTTTTATCCAATGTGTTGCTATGCTTCCTTTGTGTGAGATGTTCTAATTGTACAGTTTGGCTTTGACTTATTCAATTGCCACACATTCGTTCAATGATCAAATTTGAAGCCTATCTATTTTGCCCATATTTTAATTCTAATGCTTGCTAGCATTTAACTCTATGGGTCAGATAAAACTATCCCGTTTAATTATAGTGTAACTATGAGAAAATTAAGACAATAATTAGAGAATATGCCTTAATGAGAAGTGTCTTAATCATATTCCACTTTGCTGTTTACAGTAGTATTTTCATAGTAGTTAGCATGATTTAGTTGAAAACTACTTTAGAACTCGCAATGCTCTAATTGAAAATTGAATATTTAATCAATTTCTTTAAGAGTTTTTATAGAATAAAATGCAATCAACGCCACAGGATAGCATTTTCATAAACCCAACTCCTTGTACTCCTTACATAGTAATGTATAACTTGATCTTGAAAATAATCTTCTAGTAGTTACCTATTTAAATACCAATAGGAAAAAAAGAAGATATTTTCCAATTTGCTCTGTGCTGATATGAGCCAAGAACAAAAGCAGTAGTAACATATTTAAAAAAAAAAAAAAAAAAAAAAAAAAGAAGAAGATAATAAATCTGGGTCATACATAAAGGCATGGTAACAAGTACCTTAAGGTTTTAACTTATGCTTATCGAACTAAGTGGTAGATATAACCTGGCTAGCCCTATCAGCTAGGCTTTAATTTTTCTTGATTACTTAAATAAAGAGAACAATGACACAAAATCTAAATAATGCACGGCCGATACAGCAGTACCCTTCCTGTTGCTGTTATTTGTTTAGTGTATTCACGGGTAAGAGGAATATAAAAATTAAATTTCTCACATTTGCTATTTATTCATTCCTGTTTATTTCTAATGCCTTCAGTGGGTAACTGACTGAATTGGCAACAGCTTTGCTTTTTAGTGCAGTTCCTATGCAATTCATTCCAAAATGTTAAATTATCACCGCTTGGTTTCTTTTTTGGTTCCTGGGTACATGCCATTTAAGAATGTAAACACCCAGCAGACATGATGTAAACACGCAAGGATTTTAGTCAACACACTCTTTGGGATTCTCTTCGCATTAGGAAGGGCAGTGCAGACAACTGCCAGTTCCAATAGTTTAGATCTTTTAAAATCTGTGACACATATGCAGGAAAACTACATTTCTCTTTAAATAAACACTTTCTGTTAGACCTTTCTTACCCAGACTTGTATAGCACATTTATTTCCCTGGGTCATTTTCCATTTTACGTTACGAATCTGATAGCAGCTTTTCCCTCCATCAATAGCATTTCTATTTAAAGAAGAGGACTTGAAATCAGTATTGAAGGTACATGTTCTCTCTTCTCAGGGGAGTCAGTACCTGGACATAACTCATCACCTCTGTTAGTTTAGTAAGGCTTTGTTTAAAATTAAAGGAAAATCTGGCTCTGCAGGTATGGCTCTAGAGCTGCACTTAAAGGCAGCTCTGCTGTCTGTCCATGTGATTTGCCTAGAGGAATGCTATTGGCACCAGCATTGTGGGTCAAACTGTGGGTCATCCTTACTGTACTTGAGAAGACAAGAATCTGCCATAACACTCTTTAACTCGAGTCATCATTCCAGGATAAAAACCTAATGAAAGCTGACTAAAAAAGGACATGAATAAAACTGCTGCCTCTATTCAGATTTTTTGAGCCCTAGCCAACTCTGGAAGGCCACATTTACATGCTTAGCACACAATCACGTGCAAAGAGTGAGGGGAAAACACACAAAGCTAGCCAAGCTCAAATGAATAGCTTGTCTGAGCTGCAATTCATGACCTTCAGTAGCTGCCATGGGCCTTCATGGGTGATTTCTGCTGAACACAGCTGAGAGTAATTACATTCTTGTAGATTACTTGTTCCTGTGATCAGAATGATAGGTATTCTGACATTCAAGTATTAATTGCATTGTACCTTGCAGGTTTTTTAATTTTATGATGTAGTCAGTTTGGAAGCAAATACAAATATAATATTGACATTGTGATTATGGGGACATTGAATAAACATGTGAGTATCTAAAAGTTGGCACAATTTACACAGAAAATACTGCCCTTGAGGCACACATATGTATCTAGTTAAAATGTTCAGTGTTCAGGATATGGAAGTAGAGGGCTGTGACTGCTTTTAATAACTTGCTTGTTTGTTTCAGCTAATTGAAAATGAAAATATTTCAATAGTAGCAAGTAGACCAAGTTGAACATGTAGCTAGTCTAAGAAAAGAAATGGATCAAACCAGAACATTTAGGTCTTATTAAGCATTTTCATCAGCCTCTCTCTGCCACCTTAGATGGGTTCTTTAACTTTTTCTCCATCTCTAGAAACTATGCTAGATGTCAGATATCTCACTTTGTGTAAATCCAGATGCCTAATTACTGTTTCAGGCTAAAAAAAAAAAAAAAAGATTTTCTGTATCTTTTTATTGATCACACAATCACAGAATTATAGAATAGTTAGGGTTGGAAGGGAGCTTATAAATCACCTAGTTCCAATGCTCCTGCCATGGGCAGGGACATCTCACTAGATCAGGTTACCCAGGGCCCCATGCAACCTGACCTTAAACACTCTCATGGTGAAGAAATTATCCCTAACATCTAGTCTAAATCTGCCTTTCTCCAGTTTATATTCATTCCCCCTATCACCACAAGCCTTTACGAATAGTCCCTCTCCAGCTTTCTTGTAGGGTCCTTTCAGGTACTGGAAGGTCACTACAAGACCACAAGGCCTCCTTTGAGCCTTCTCTTCTTCAGGCTGAACAAGCCTAACTTCCTCAACCTGTCCTCATGTGGAAGGTGCTTTAGCCCTCTAATCATCTTTGTAGGCCTTCTCTGGACCCATTTGAACACCTTTATATCCTTCTTACATTGAGGATCCCACAACTAGACACAGTACTCCAGGTGAGGTCTCACAAGAGAGAACAAAGGGGCAGAATCCCTTCCCTTTCCCTGCTGGACACACTTCTTTTGATACAGCCCAGGATACAGTTGCCCTTATGAGCTGCAAGCGCACACTGCCAGCTCATGTCGAGCTTCTCATCAACCAGCACCCTGAAGTCTTCTGCAGGACAGCTCTCAATCATGTCACCCCCATTGTATACTGAAAACAGGGGTTACCCCAAACAAGGTGCAGGACCTTGCACTTGGTCCTGTTGAACCTTATGAGTTTCTCACAGCCCCACTTCTCCAGGCTGTCCGAATTCCTCTGAATGACAACCCATCCTTCCAGTGTGGCAACTGCACCACTAGGTTTGGTGTCATCTGCAAACTTGCTGAGGGTGCACTCCGTCTCGCTGCCAATATCATTGACAAAGATATTAAACAGCACCAGTCCCAGTAGAGACCCCTGAGGGACACCACTTGTCACAGATCTCCATCTAGACTTCGAGCCATTGACCACTACTCTCTGAATACAACCCTCCAACCAGTTTCTTATCCACCATACTGTCCACCTATCAAATTCATATCTCTCCAGTTTAGAGGATGTTGTGGGGGACTGTGTCAAAGGCTTTACAGAATTCTAGACAGATAGATCACATTCGTTGATATACCTGTGTCCACTACTTAACTTGGTTTGTATAAACCAGTTAATATCTAATCCCATGGCACCTTTTCATTTCTCCAGAGGATCAGGGAAGAATTTTTCCCCTTTATGACGCTAATTCTATAGTGTATGGTGACATTGATCTCCCTAGAGAATGAGTGTAATAAGGTCCCTTATAAATTGTTAGATGTGGGAGAGTAACATGAGAGTTTTAAACTTGTTGATTTACTGTATCGAAATGTTTTATTAGCAGTAGGTTGCAGCAGCAACTGTAAGCCTATCAATCTAAAAGAGAATATTGATAATTCCTGTCTTCATTTTTCTCTTCCTTTTTCACTTTCAAGGGTTCTTTCTGGCAGTAAAATGTTCACTAGAAGACCAACAGGAAAGACCATACATAACACAATCCTGAGGTTAATCAGGTCTAAAGCAAGTGACACAAATAAGACATTCATCCCAGGAGGTGACAGATGACAGAATCTGGATCTTAAATTAGTTCATGGAAGTGATATGAATAAATTGCTCCATTATGACTGTTTAGTCTTGTAAACATGACCATTCCAATACAAATTATTGAGGCACACACTTTGGCTATCACTTGTCCACACGCCCATCTTCTTTGAGCATTGGTTGGTGCACTTACCTTCAGAGTCTGTCATAGAAAATGAGCTAAAACTAAGTTAGTTTATTGTCCTTCACCAGAATTCGTCAACAGCAGCATATTCATTTTTTTCATATTAAGATGGGGAAGGCCAGTTTAAACTGTAGAAGGCAGACAATGTTCAATTGTTCCAGGTAATAAGATCTGCCTCATACCTGCCACCTGCATAGTGATTCTACTGCTCCTGATCATATTACATTTCATGTAATAAAATTAAAACAAACTCCTTGTGTCTTTATCTCTAGAGCAGTTATTCACATTCCCCTGCTCTCATCGCTACTAGAAAGGAAACCATGTCAGTGATGAGGACAGAGGGACCCATTAAAAAGGGAGAGGAACTCTGGTAACCAAGCAATGATGACACAAACATCTACTTGTGAGAAAGATCAGCAAAGTTCCTGTGTTATGCTAACACAAGGGAGCTATGGAAGAAGTCTTATCCCTGAACATAGGAAAAGAATTATAGAACTGGAAATACTTTAAAGTAGATTAATGAGTAACACTATAAAGCATCTAACTCTCATCAGTGAAAATCAGTGCTGATACAAAGGAGTTCTGAGAGCCAGGGGAAATGAGGCTTCTGTCTAGAGAATTAAGAAAGAAATACAAAGGGTACAAGCACAGGCTGTGTTTTTTTGTTTAATATTTAGTCTGAAAAGGCCTCAGATATCACAGACCAGTATTCTGCTAGCATACATGTGTATGACAGCTTTTTAAAACATCAATAATTTATCACTTATAGAACATCTCAAGCCCCAGGAATTATACTCATACCATTTATAAGTTCAGTCAATGATAAAAACGAATCTACATGGTTCAGGGAGTCATATGAGGTCAGCACATAGATATTATAGGCAGAAAGCACAAGCAGCAGAAAGCACAAATAGCAGAATTTATAATTAATCTGCACATTCTGGATAATCAGAAATTAAGATTCAGTTCATCTGAAAATATCAAATATACAGTCTTAGGATCCACATGATAATACAGTTGTGACTGTCCTCAGGAAGTATCTTATGCAACTTTCCACAGAAAGCAGCATCAGAGATGAGTTGTGAGGCCATCTTGTTAGGGTTTGCTCTGGTTAGTCCTTAAGAATTTCCAAGGAAGATTATCATGTCTATGCGGGATCAGCAGAGAAAGAGCTATTGTAGCACTAAATGGGATTGTATTTTTAGCCTCAAAGGATGAATACACCTGGACTGGGACCTTTGACATGGTCTGATAATGCATGTTCACTTTCAAATGAACCACAACAGTCATGAGTTTTAAGGAGTCAATGCAATGAAATCACTATTTGAGTTGATCACAATTTCTCTCTTAAAATAGCACTCTGATTTTGAGTATCCAGTTCCCAAAATGTCAGTATTCCACAGGAAATAAATAAAAAAAAAAAACAAAAAAAACCCAACCAACTATGTCTTACTAAGAAATTTTTTTAAAACCGTTTGGAATTATTTCCTATCAATATTCAATATAAGTTCATGGTTTGTTTTGTTCATGATAAATTGGGACTGAAGATAAAAACAAGGCCTATGTTTGCAGCAGAAGAGCTTTGCATCTCAATTTGCCCCTGTATCTGCCAGGATGTAGAAGTTCTGGAGTCTGTAGACTGGTTTGGATAGGAAGTCACCAGAGTTGCATGTTACTGTTCTAACTTGACACAAGAACGTGGTGCATTTTTAAATCCCAGATGTGCTTTCTCTACAGGTATTGACCCAGCAATAGGGTAAAATACCCGGGAAAATGGGTAAATGAATATTTATCGACCTCAGATGGCATGAAAATTAGTGTAGGTTCACACTGATTCTTTTTTTCCCAAGAATTGTGAAATTAGGCCTTCAAAATCACCTGTGAATAGGCTGATTACCAAGCTAAACCATAGTTTCCAAGTGACTGCTTTGGTTGCTACATAATATACAGAAGAACTCTTCTTTCAAAAAGCATACCAAAATAGTTTGGCTATGATACTGTGAAAATTAGTACTGTATAATTAGGAAAAATTGTTCATAATCATAAACAGAATGAACATCTGTAATGTTATCTAATACACACCTGTCTTAAATAAATTAACAAAGAATGATAAATAGGATACATGAAAAATAGATTGAGGTGTAAACATGAGGAAATCTTGCTATTTCTAAATATATTTTGGGGTATAGCAGTGCTTCTATCACACTTTCATCTGAAATTATTATTCATCCTGCCAAACAACTTGCAAGTGCTGGAAAAAATAAAAGGGGAAGGCCAAAAACGTATATCTGACTTGTATGGCAATGAAATAGACAAAATAGTAGAGATAGGAAATACAGGGGAGATTATTTAAATAAATTAAATTTTAGGCATTAAAAGAGCCTTTCAGGAAACAACGTGTGTCATTTGAGTATCTCTTTCTGTCATCATAGATTATGAGCAAAACTCTCACTTGCCAAGTACCTGCAGTTCGTATTGGCTTCGGCAGGATTATTGAATACAGTTCATAGCACTGATGAAATATCTCACCATTCATTTGCAGCTGCATCAATATAATTCTGGAGAAGCTAGTTTCAGACAGGCACCTGGGTTTGAAAACATGGCCTATATTACATGCGTTTTATCTGCAGAGACAGCAGATCTGCTCATATGCTACCTTTGTGGTGGTGAAAAATGCTGTCTCAGGATAAGGGTACCTCTTCAAATGAATTAGACTAACACCATTTCTTGTAATATATAAATGACCATGATCTCATGCTATAATATTATGAAAGAAAAGTGGGAATATTGAAAGAAAAATATGTGACCTGGATATATGCACATTATGTGTGAACAATGTGAACAATAGCACTGACAAATACAGTGTCAGGAATAATTATTCTATACAATTCTGGACTCTAGAAAGTTAAAGAGAAATGTTATTGCTGTGAGAATAACACTGAAAAAAATAAATGTGGAAAAATACAGTTGTAAGCAGAAAATATACATGCCAGGTGAAGAAAGCTTCACCGACAGAACTGAGTGTTAATAATATTAAGATTGTTAATAACTAAGTGAGCACAGCATAGAAACTGCAGTTACCTTATTTAGATGAAGTGACTTTGTAAAGGATGTTATCAGCACACAAGAAGAGCAAAGAAGGTATAGAACACTAAAAGTGAAAAAGCATACACTGTTTGCCAGGGCTTTCTGATTAACACAGAAACACAGGGTGCTACTACTAAGATATTTATGGGGAAAAAAATACCCTTTCATCAAGCCAGCATGGAGCCTTCAGCACTGAAGGCTCATGCTATTTTGATGGGGTTTTTCTTCCGAGTGAAATAGGAAATTATTTGCTATACTGCATTCTGGGACACTATATCCAAATTTAACAAGGTTACCATTCTCTGATTGAGGTCTTTGGGTATATATAACAATCATTCTTAGGAGCAGTGGAATCACTAGTCTGAGGAAACACTTAAGGTGGACTAAATATCTGAAACTGTGGTTTGAGTTGATGGAAGTAAAATTCTTTTTCCCACTAAAGTGTTTGAATTTACATTTAATTTTGGCTACTAAAATTTATTGTAAGTTATCTTTTTTGGCCAGTTTCAGTCTCTTCTCTTGTACTTCTTGACCCTCGGTTATAAAATAATTTCTTTGCCTCTCTTCTTTAGGTCAGACAGGTAATTTCTGATCTATTTATACTTTCAACTACCTGTTCTCTTTCTCCCTCTGCCTCTGAGGCTGAAAAACAAATAAATAAACAACTAAAAATACCCAAATAACTATAATCAGTAGATAAGAGACAGGCAAGACAGAAGCTGAAATGGATGGGAAACATTGGCACAAATTGTTCTAGGTAGTAGAGAATAAAACGTATCCAAAATTGTAGCAGATCAGCCCAAGAAAAGGAAGCAAAATAGAACCCATGTTATCTATTAAAACAAACAATCTGCTAAGATTATTTGTACTACCAGGACACTGGTGCCCAAAATAAATGACTTTATATGCTTCAAAACTGAATTTTGTTGATCTTAAAGTGAACCTGTGGTGGAAATAAATATACATACCCATCTGATCCTATACTGTCCATAGGAGACAGAAGGACTCACTGCCCCTTGGTGAATCTCAGGAAAAATATCTAAGATGAACCAAGCTCCTTCAGAGTTGCTGCTGTCCTTTTCACCCCTCCAGCTGTGCAGCAATGCCTCACTGTCAGTTGCTGCAGGACAGACGAAAGGGAAGAGGAGCTCTGCCTACCTACTGCTTGCTAAGCTAGCAGCATATGGAAACACTATTAGAGCAGGAATTCAGCTGGTATAGCCCAATCTACAGAAAAAGGCTGCAGATTAGAAACAACATTTTCATCTTGTGATCCCTCTAAAGTTAACCCCACCAGCAGAGAGGTACCATGTCTACAGAGCCAGCTAAGAACAATGATTCTATTTTGTGAAATATTTTGATATGGCACATTTTTATTTACTTCTGCTTAGAAATGTAACAAGGTCAAATTCTTGGTGAAAAGAAATTGCTACTGCACAGAATGTGCTGGATCTAGGTACCCTGAAGATCCTAGTACAGGCTAGCTTACCTCCTGTTTTTTTCTGACAATCCCTGAAACCCTGCTGCAGTTGACTAGAAGGAATCAGAAAGCTTACAACCGCAGGAAGCTACACATTACTGCTGTACCTTTCACTGGCATTAGGATGAGAGCCAAGAATCACCATAAACCATCTCCAAATACAAAGTGCACCTTTTCATTATTATTGATAAAAACACATGCTGAATGTGCACATGTAGAAAAAGAAACCTTAACTATGCAACTTACTCAAGGGAGAAGCTAAGAAAAGGTATGAACTTCACCTGCCTAATGGCAGTTCTATCAGCTAATGTTTGAATATACTGTGGAGAAGGCAGTGGGAACTTGGGTGCAAAGAGAACTAGTTTTATAAGTATATGGATCTTGTTAAAAGAATCTCAGGCAATCTTTTTTCATGCTTAAGCAATGAATGCAGACAAATCAGAATTTGTTCATTTTTCCAGCATGCTTCATATTTGTTAGGTATCCACTTCAGAAGAGACTAAACTTAAGATATGTGATCTAGCCATAATAATTCTTACATAAACTATTATTGTAAAATACTATCCCTGAATTTCTGTTGGTGGAATGATGGAAGACATTTCAGAGAATGCACTTATTTATCTTCAATTACATTCCCCATGGTACAAAATTACTCACAAATATGTGGAGCAGGGTACAACTTTTGTATAGCATTAAAATGTATCTATATATAAAAAGAGGAAAAGAATAGAGTAACAGAAATATGTTTCATATCTTGCCTGCATTCTTTCTGGAATAATGACTGCCAGAATGACAAACATAGCACTGTAATCTAGCTGGAAAACCTTTGAGAGGCACAGCACATCCTGGAGTAATTTCTGTCACTCTTAATTGGCCGGAGGGGGTCAGCAAGGAGTTAGTCATTACTGACCAAGAACCCAGGGAGACAAGATGAGCACCTAAACAGTGTAAAACCCCAAAGCAAAAGGCCACACCAAAACTGTGGCTCAATATAAGGATATGAAACCTGTGGTGAGACTGAGAGATATTGACAAAGTCACTAAGAGATAAAAGTGGAAACTTCATTGCCTGAATAATTTAAATCATAAATGAATAATACAAACGCAAATATACTGAAGGGAACCATCTACTGGAAGGTCATTGAGCAGATGGATATATTGAAGATTTTTGTAATTCTGTTTTCATGACTTGTACACACTACCTCCAAAATGATCCTAAATTGTGACCTTCTGAATCCTTAAGCTTTCTAACATAACAAACAATAATGGCAAAGTAATTATAACAACCATAACTTTCTATGAATCCTTCTAGAAGAAGTTAAGTTGCCTGCTGTCTTACTATTTTGCCATATGATCTTACCTTTTCCAGCCTAGGAAGACTGGCTCACAGAAGTTCTGCAATTGTAGATTTTGGATTTATAACTCATATTCTTGTCACCAAATTGCAGTCCCTCAGAGAGAATTACAGATAAAATATACAATGATCAAAATTCAAATTAAGTATAAAATAACTTTTTTTCTTTTGCACTACTGAGGGATTATCCTAGCTGTAAATTTAACTAGAAATTTAAAATTCCCTTTAGAGCATAACTTGGTGTGGATTCTTCTTTTGTCCTTTTGTGATACAAAAATATTGATAACCTTTCTCCCATTGAGATAATCTGAAGCTCTGAATACTACTAAGACCATATGCAGACACAATAAAGAAGTACACTTTAAGGCCAATAATAATTACATCAGTGCAATTTCATTGGCATCAGTGATCTCACCAGAAATAAGAGCCTTTTTACAGAGGGCAAAAGTTAAACACAAAATAACCATAACAGGCCTAATTCAAGGTGAATTTTGTAACAATAAGAAGAAAGTATTCTTAGTTTTCTATATAAGCAACTGTGTGACTGTAAGATTAAGAGACTTACCATCAACACAGCCCAAGCAGACAAGTTACTGCTTGAAAGGTCCAGCTCTGGCAGCAGCAACTGTCACCATTCACACCCTATGCCTCTCAAAGAAGCAAGAGTGATGAAAACCAAAAGGGGATGAATACGAGGCATAGGTCTGTTGAGGAATCAGAAACGTCGTCTTAGCAGAAAATGGGATTTGAAATAAAGTTTCAAAATTTCACTTGACAGGTCTGAAGACACTCCAGCCTTATTCAAAACTGGGACCATATATACAGCATAGATAACAGGGCACATGGGATACACATGATAAAATCAAAGAGAGAAAAGAAAAAAAAAAAAAGAAGAATAAAAACCCCAAGAAGTATTAAGACTTAACAGTATATTGCTTTGGTATAAAAAGTCTTTATTCAATGGGAAAGTGCTAGTAAACTTCTGTGCACAGGAGGGCAAACCGTGGAAACATGAAAATAATGAAATGGAAAACACAGGATCTTGTAAAGTAACAGCACATGATTAAAGATTATTTAATCTGGAAGAGGAAAGGCATTTTTCTTAGCAATACTCCCAGAGCATTAAAGAATAAAAGGCATAGTCAAGTATGATAAGAATGTTGGACTAAAACTGACTGTCTCCTTTATATTTTTTCACCAAAAATATGATTAGAGCTATTTCCTAAGAGCCATATTTTCCTAATGATAACATGTTTAAGATGTTGAAACAAATCAATAACACATCTCCAGGCACGTATTCCTCTAAATTCTTCTAAAGAACTTGAGAAGGAAGTAGTTAAAATGTCAGCAAAAACCTTGAAATCACTATTTCAAAATCAGCTGCTATCCTCGAGGCAAGGAAATGCCATGTATAATTTTGCTGTAGAGTAGCAGGGTTCACTAGGGAGCTATTTCTGGGCTGTGGGGAGGGCAGGGCCATGAGGGGCAATACCACAAGGGGGTAAAGGACAAGATTTCAGTCACACTGAATGGATTTTAGCTCCAGAGACACACTCCCTCGATATTTTTGTTTCTTGCAGAGCTGGCAACTCTACAACTTTATAGATCTCCATGGCATTCCCCGTTTCTTTCATTGCACTACAGAGGCATATTAATGATGATTTCAAACTTTCTTGCTTGCACGCATATTTTCCCAATCAAATGCAAATTTTGTCACATTACTTTCTCTGTGTTAGTGGTAAATCATCCAGTTTTAATATATTGTCCTCTTGCACTTCTCTCACTACTGGTTTACTAAAGAAAATTGTAAAGCATTACTCATAATGAATACTAAACACCCCAGGAGATAAAGATCATCTACAAGGCTGCATGGGAGGAAATCACCAAGAAGAAAGATTTTCTGATGCCACCTATTGCTCATGTAGTCACTACATCCCAGAATTATAGTCAATTCATCCTGTGCTAAAACAACCACATCACAGATCCTCTCTTTCAGCAGCAGTTATCTTGGTTTGGCTGAGGTTGTTTTGATCAAGCTCTATCCTAACCAAGGAGGGGGGGAATAAAACGGATTTTCCTTAAGATATATTCACATAATCAACAGCTAATTTTTTGCTATCATCAGCAGACAGAACCAAAAAAGACTTCCAGAGTCATAGAGTTATGGCCCCTGCTATTTCAGATTTGCAGGCAAGCATAGTGTGCTTCTCAAGCTTAATATGAAAAGACAGGGCTTCAGTGAGATTTGAATTCTCAATATATATATTTTTTAATAGCCAGGTACCTAAAAAACTGCACTCTGCACTCTACTGGCCTGCAATTTATTTAGTTTGCTTCTAACAGTTGAATACTAGAAACAAACACTGGTTGTTCAGCACAGGACAGATATTTTTTGTTATTGTTTTCTATCACTTCATTAAAGTGCTGGTTTTTAATATAAAAATGA
This sequence comes from Coccyzus lansbergi, assembly GCA_033558105.1. Lineage (NCBI taxonomy): Eukaryota > Metazoa > Chordata > Aves > Cuculiformes > Coccyzidae > Coccyzus > Coccyzus lansbergi. The sequence continues at coordinate 1,578,951 of JAUMJK010000318.1, read as the reverse complement.
GAATGAAGTCAATGTTGGTCATTATGACTTGACTGGATGTTAGTTATTACATAAAGTGTTAAATATGCTCCTCTCACCTTATGTAAATGAGTTCTACTGCTGGTTTAGGGGAACCTGAATACATTTTCAGGGCAATATATGGGTGGTCTTGGTGAAGACAAAGAGCAGAAAGAGAAAAATTCAGCTTGTAACCTCATCCACTGTTCAAGTGACAAGAAACAGGAGGAATTAGAAGCTATTGAAGGGCATGGAGACTATGATGTATTTGCCATCACGGAAACATGGTGGGACGACTCCTATAACTGGAGTGTTGCTATGAGGGGGTATAAACTCTTCATGCAGGACAAGAAAAGTAGGAGAGGTCATGGGGTCGCCCTCTATGTTAGAGAGTGCTTTGATGCATCAAGCTTGATTATGGAGATGACAGGGTTGAGTGTCTCTGGGTAAAAATCTGCCTCAAGAAGGCAGATGTGTTGGGAGTCTATTATAGACAACCTAGCCAAACAGAAGAAGCTGACAAACTCTTCTACAAACAACTGGGAGAAATCTCAAAATCACTAGCTCTTGTCCTTGTGGGAGACTTTAATCTACCAGATGTCTGTTGGAAGTACAATACAGCAGAGAGGAAGCAGTCTACGAGGTTCCTGGAGTATGTGGAAGGCAGTTTCCTCTCACAATTGGTGAAGGAGCCAACAAGGGATGAAGCCTTCCTGGACCTGCTGTTTGGGAATAGAGAAGGCCTTGTGACTTTTAAAAGAGGGTAGACGAGTTGCTCAGGGACATGGTTTAGGGGCAGATAGGAATGGATGGACTTGATGATCCTGGGGGTCTTTTCCAACCTGCTGATTCTATGATTCTATGAAAAATAAATAGAAATCTTATAAGAGGTTTATTCCCCAGGGCTGATCAGCCACAAAGATGTGCCTCTCCAAATATTATGGTTACAAAGAATATATGGCTATTATTCCTTTGATTCCCGCCATAGAGTGTACACATTATACCATTTGCTTCTGTAAATAAGCAACATTCACTTCCTAAGATTGATTATGTACCTGATTGCATGCCAATTAATGTAGCTGAGGTTTTGTACTTAATATACAGTCAATTACTATGCAGCCTTCTGAATACAATTTGTGTCTATATAAATGATATTTTCAGACATCATTCGCAGTTGTGTAAATCCAGAATGATTCCACATAGATTAAATTAAGTTAGCTCAGAAAGGTACCCAAATACTCAACAGACTGTGTCCCTCCTCTGATAAATATAGAGGATGACACATTATAAGAGTGAAACAAAGGCCACACCTGAGAAAAGCCCGCGGGAATAAGGAAACACCTGTTTGTGTTGCGGAAGAACAGGTGGGAGGCGGTGGTTTGCCGGCTCAATATCCTGTGCTTGTGATTACAAAGAACTGTGAGCAGGTGCTCTCTCTTTTTTCATCCTGTGAGTTTATTAAGAAGCCACCTCTGCTTTTCACTACCTAGGAGATGCCTTTTGAGCATCGCATGGCTGCCCAGCTTCCTCTCCGCATCACCTCACCGAGGTCCCCCGGTGCTCACCGTGCCCAGCGCACACCGTTCTCCCTGCCGGGTGGTGCGGGAAGCCTTAATTACAGCCTGACGATAATACTCGCTTCCCCGGGGAGCTTCCCGAGTTATTCTGCAGGGTGGGAGCACCCGAGAAGGAGCGAGGCGCGGAAGAGGCCGGCGGCGCGGCTTCAGCACCACGGTCAGCTCCGAGCGGCCGGCCCTGCCCTCCCCGGGCCCGCCAGGTCCCGCCCCGGGCCGGGCGAGGGCCGCGCTCGGAGCTTCCCGCGCCCCCGAGGCCCCGATGGGAGCTCGCACCTGCTCGGCCCCCGGGGAGCGGCGCCCGGCGCCGCGGGGCGTCCGCCCCCTCCGCCTCGACAGGAGGGGCGCGTCGGGTGAGGGGAAGCCGTCGCCCGGGTCGCGCGGCGGGACGAGGGGGCGATCCCCTCCGCCGGGGCGGGGAAGGATGCCGGGGGCTCCGGCGGTCCCTTCCCACCCCGCTCCCCGCCGTCGCTGGAAATCGACCCCCGCTAGCGCCTCCCCCTCTAGACGGGGCGTGTACAAAGCTCCTTCCCTCCTCCCCTCGCTCCGTTCGCCGGCCCTGGCAGCGCCTGGGGCTCCCCGGCGGGCCGCGCTCGGCGAAGGGGAGGGCGGAGGAGCTGGGGCGGCCGGAGGCGGCGGCTCCCCCCGCGCCGCCAGCGCCCGCGGTCCCCGCCGCCCCCCCCCCCGGCAGCCGCAGCGGCGGGGGCTGTGGCTGTGGCTGTGGCTCGTCGCCGCGCTGCCGGGGTGCCGCTCGATCCCGACGCCGCTGCTGGTCGCTGAGTTTGGAAGAGATTTATTGGCTGGCTTTGGCTACACCACGCTTGAGTAACCCGAGCTGCCGCGCGCCGTGGTGGAACCCGGAGCGGGGGGAACGTCACTCTCTCTAGCAGAGGAGCCACATTAGTCTTCCAGCCCTTTAACCATCACTACAGCGTCGGAAACCGCCGGGTCCCAGCCGCTCGCTTTGGAAAACTGGCGATGTTTGGTGCTAGAGAGCGATTACCCTTGTAATCTCTCCCCGTGTTTCCTCCTGCTTACCCCACCCCTACCCCCTGTCAGACAATAGCGTCCGCGATCCTCCAGGAAAAAAATATAGAAAAGAAAACAAGGAGGAAAAAAAAAAAAAAAAAGAAAGAAACTGGAGGATGGATCTGACTCCAGTAGGAAAAGCGTGTATCTAGAAGTGGTGCTAATGGGAAGAGATTTCCGATCTCCAGAGGACGATGATATGTCACAAAGGGTAGCTGGCTCGATGCTTTGGGCTGGAGCCGTATAGGAGCTCCTCGGAGAAGTCTTTGTGCACAGAAAACCGAAGACCTGTACAAACATGCCTGTTCGCAGAGGTCATGTGGCACCACAAAATACATTTTTGGGTACAATCATACGAAAATTTGAAGGGCAAAGTAAGTTCGCTCTTTCTATCTGTTTTACTACAGTAGTTTGATTCTGCTTGTGACTAAATGGACAGCAGCGCCAGACTATTTTAAGTTTGCAGCTTGGAAAGAAAACCCCAGAGATAAGAAGAGGATCCTTGGCAGGACTAGCATTGTTTCTGATATAGAATACAGATTACTAACTTGAATTGTTGTCTGGGGGTTTTTTGTTTGTTTCTGGTTTTTTTGGTCCCACTGTTTTAAGGAATAGTGGTTTTTTTGTTGTATTCGTATTGTATAGCTATAGAACTTAAATCCCTTTACCTTCTTTGGAACCAGTGAGATGGTTTTAAAAGCTGAGTGTACAATCCTGCTGCCTGTGCAGTGCCTGAAAAATAAGCTAGATTTATTATTGTTATTGTTATTCATTACCATTGTCTTTTCAAAACAAAGCAGTCAGACTTTGATTTAGAGGAAACAGGTAATCTGCAGAGGAGTTATTAAAGGGAAAATACTCTTACCTTGTTGTTGTGGCTGCTTTTTAATATAGCTGTCAAATATTTCTGCTTTGTTTATGGAAGCCTAAAATATCTATCAGACCAGTGCAAATGCATCCTTAGGGAGAGTCTGTGATATCTTTTCCAATGCAGCAGTTGACTACCCGTCGATGAGACTGAAGCTGAAGTGTTTTTCCCAGCGAGAACTCTGGTTTACTGTTAACACTAAGAAGGAACACTTGATGCTTAAAATGAGTTTAATTTAGAAACAGCAGGGTTTAGATATGTACATTTATTTAAATATTTAGCATAATTTTAGTATCGGTCTGGTGCAAACCCTTACAGCTATCTCTGGTTTATATACTTCCTTACAGTTAAACCCATATTACCAATTTAGTATTTATAATATTTGAGAAAAAAGAAATGTTGGGTTTGTATTCCAGATTTATCTAACTGCTAAATTAGTGTTGCTACTCAAGTAAGGTCTTAATCCAGTAAAGTGTGTATATTTTGAAAAGAATAAAGCACTATTTACTACATAGGCAAATGCTAGTGAAAGTACAGTGTGATTGAAAGACAGTAGAAAAGCAAGAATGAAATTATATTTTTCTGTCCAAATATTTCACTGTGTTCAAAGACATAAGAGCTTTAAAATATTTGAAGACTTGTATTGCTAACATAATTGATGTCACATACAAAATCTTTTATAAAGTAAGAGACCTATTAATGTGATTAAATCAGCAGAAGATAATGTTATTAACAGTTAATGTATCAAAGCTGCACATTTATAATTCTGATGGGGACAGTGTGTAATAGTGGTAAACAGAAACAAATGAAATAACAGTTGAAAACTTTCATACCTTTCCGTCAGGTGAGAGTTTGGGAAAGGGTAATGGACTGAGGCACAGAACTTCAGTGGACTATGAAAAATGCTTCCAACAACAGAGTATTTGGATTTCACCCATCTTCATATTCTTTTTCTTTCCTAACTAGGGAGTATTTTCTTTTTTAAATGTAACTTCTAAAAAAAATCATGTACAAAAGTTTTGTTAAAATTCTGGCTATAAACGTGCTGTCATTCACCTCAATGAAAATCCCTGCAGAGTAGATTGAACTGGTTGGACCTTATCCCAGGAAGCACTTTACCTGAGCTGAGCCCACTTTCTTAGGCCCCACTTCCTCCAAAAAGAAGCTGCTAACTTTTGATGGACTTTCCTAGAGTTATGGCTAACAGGATGGTGCTCATCACCTGTGTTTCAGTGAGGATAAGAGATAAAATTTTGAAGTCAAAAGGAGTTTTGCAAAAGACTTGCTTAATCTTGCTTTATTTCCTTAAAATACAACTGTCTTAATCATGCATGTATTCTAAATTTATTGCCGTTTCCTTAAAAACTATGGATCAACTTAGTTACATTAAATGACTGAAAATCTTTGCACTTCAGGCATCCCAGTGAAAAGAAGGATGGTTTAGCATCCACCCATGCAATCAACACTTTATGAGAAGTTGAAAGAGTACTAAAAATGCATAACTTTATTCTTTGCAGATAAAAAATTCATCATTGCTAATGCTAGAGTGCAGAATTGTGCTATCATCTACTGCAACGATGGGTTCTGTGAGATGACCGGGTTCTCCAGACCAGATGTGATGCAGAAACCTTGCACCTGTGATTTTCTTCATGGGCCAGAGACCAAAAGACATCATATTGCCCAAATTGCTCAAGCACTGTTGGGATCCGAAGAAAGGAAAGTAGAAGTCACCTATTATCACAAAGATGGTAACGTCTGGTTTTCTTTTCACAATTTTTTTGTGTATTTGGTTATCAGATGATTGGCGAAAGCGTGTATGATCTGCTGGCCAGACCCTTTGCTGGAGCAGTGTTGTAATTTCTCTGAATTTCAGTGAAGTACTGAACCAGTAAGGGAAGTATAGCAGTAACGGAATCTGCCCTGAAAACAGAGGGTGTATAGAGTGTGTGTATATATACATGTGTATGTATCACTGTGCGCTGCCTCTGACAGCTGAATGAAGCTAGCACCATGTTTGCAACTGTTGAAAAAAAGTTCTCCTCTTAGCTGGCTGAAAGCAGATGTAAATCTTCTAAACAGCTCTACAACAATGGACAAGGTAACACAAGCAGCATAGAGGGGACATCCTGTGAATGTCAATTTTTATCAACTGTTTTGTCTCACAGCTGTGAGAATGGCATATCAGTTTCAGGGAGCCTAACACTGCTAGCCTGACACAGTTAGAACTATACCTTGGTTTAAATACAGTGTTTTACTGAAATAAGTACAATGTTAAAAGTAACAAAAAAATGGCCTATCGGGAAGAAAAATCTAGCATATAAAAAAAGGGACAAGTATTTTTTCAGAGATGAGATACTGTGAAGTTGGACTACTTTACAACTGAACCACAGAAGTTGTCCTAGAATTAAATTTTGAGATGGCTAAATTACAAAGAGATTTCCTGTTATTCAGTGAAGACTCAATATGCACCCTAGTACATTGCTGGTACACGGAAGAATAGCTATATCTGCTATGCTTTTTGTCTGTTAAGAGCATGAAATGAGTAAATGACTGTATTTGCATATGAAAAAATGCATATGCCTGAAAACTTATTATGATACACAATAGCTTTATGTAGGGGTTTGGTGGTTGTATTTTTTTCTGATCACCCAGGGTTATTTACAGGAATATCCATCTTTCAAACAAATCTAAGTCATGGATAAGGGGTGTACCTTGTTCTGTCTCTTGTTGTACACACTCTTGAGAGAAGGAAAAGGAAAATGATATTCAAATGCTGAGCTTAAATTAGTTCTGGAGAAGTGCCAGTGTGTTGTTTGCATCAGTTTTAGAATCACATGCAACGGATGCTCTCACATTTTAAAGTCATAGAATTAAACCCTGTTCTTAGTAATTCTGTTGTTATCTCGGAGAGGCTTAAGTAATATTATATTTAGCTTAGGCTGGGATAATTCAGATAGGACTCAGGCCAACCGTTCTACCCACACTGCCAATATTTAAGTATATTCTTCTTAGCACATTCTCAGTGAAGTCCTTTATTGCTATCTCTGGTTCGATGGTCTGGAGCAGATTTCAGTCAAGATTTGTTGTAGCTGTACCTTGAACATAGATTTCTCAGAAGGCCTGACACCGTGTGTCTTTTGCACATCTAGCCTGTATTTGTGTAAACTTGGTGTGTGTTAAAAATAATATTGCAAAAGGAGAATGTTATTGCTAACTTTCACAGCCAACAGCCTGGAGCACTGTTTTGAGATCTGCTCATTGAAAAGTGCTTTTCATACTCCCAAGATATTAGGAGGGAGGGAAAGACGCTTAACTGAACTACTGCTTATCTGTCAATTATCATAAATATGAATTTCTTATAAATGCCAAATTCTGGCATCATGCAACACACCATAATCTGTTTTAGGCAAACCAAGTCAAACTGTCTGTAAAAATTGGCATCTTTTGTAAATAGTTTTGAATTTTGAAGCACGTTATAAATGAAAGTTATGGATTATTCAGTGCAAACAATCTTCTGCATAAGGGCTTTCAGCAACTTCACTTCTGTGAAAGGTTTATTGAAATTACTTATGTTTGAAGGTTAAGAAATTTTACAAGCTACTGAAACTAACCTAGATGGATTTAATTCCTTGCAATTTTACTGGTCAAAATGTGAACAGGCCTTGCCATGTGCACAATATCCACTGCTAAATTTAAAAAAACCCAGGTAGATTATTTTGAATTGTAAATGCGATTTTAAATATCAAGTCACTGATTAAAGGCAAAAATCAACAAAATACAAGATAGGTTTGAGACTCAAATGCATAACTCCTGAAGCTTGATCATTTGTATGTAGATTTTTGTTTCATTTTACATAATGTTCAGTGTCCTAACAAAATACAATAAAATGCTCTGAAGTTTATGTGGTATCATAAAAATGAAGCTCCCTATATGATGGATATAATAAATTTCAGTAAAGATGTTACACAGTTATTCTAAATTACTGGAAATACAAACTTCACTTTTCATCCTCAGTTACTTCACTTCTTCAAATTTCCAAAATTGATATGCTCTCCATGTAATATATTCTGTATATTACAACAATATAGGTTCTGAAGCAAAATAAATGTAAATAATTTTGAAAAAATTTGAGAGTTTAGTGCCTGGTTAGGGACTTATTTTCCACTATGTGTCATGATGAATACGAGAATATTTTAAGTGGTCAATATGGGTACAGTTAAAAACGTAAGTTTCTCTATGAGAGTAACCCAAGTTACTCCAATGAACTACACACTGCTTGAAAGTTTGATTTTATATTTCGTACCCACACATTGTATAACATTTAGCATAATACTGAGCATACAGAGGAGGAAGACAGCTCATGACAGGGGTTTGTGCAGACCACATTACACGTTTCTAAATAAATGTCTGGTGAATTGCAAGTAAACGCTATTCTACATCACAGTATCATTTACCCTTCATAAGCCACTGTTTATATGAAAAATTATTTTAATATTTCAAAGTAAAGCAAACATCAGTGGAATCCTATATCCTCTTGCTTATAAAGCTAATCTGTCATCAGAAGCCCATCAATGCAGATATCAGTAAGGGAATCACTCTATAACTTTTTTCTTTTTAATTCTAAATATCCCCTTACATAGTTTTAAAATGTCACAGCTTTAAAGTTCAACTTAAAAGGAAATTCTTCTACTAGAAAAACAGTATTTCATATGTACTAGGAATTAGGCTCCTGATGTTCTATACTGGTCCATAGTCCTCTCTTGCAGGTGAAAAAAAATGCAGGATTTTTGAGTTTTAAACATCATGATAATGCAAGACTGAATGCTGCTGTTTGTTCAGTGCTTTAATCTTTAGGCCAGATCACGCACCTGAAGAAATGGGACAGAAGGATGGGAAAAGTTTTGTAGCAAGTTGGTTTTCAGAAAATGGCAGTGGTTTGAATGTAAACTACTTTTAACGGGGCAAACAGAAGATACATTGTATCAAAGGCAAACACAAATTGGATGTATCATGGTTTTTTTAACACCTTACCTAGACTGGCCATATTTCCCTTTCCACTGTGCAGTGTGGGGAGGGTGCAAAGAAGAGGGAGAGTGTCCTTGTGATAGCTTTGTGTTATTGTTTAGATGGCATGGGGGTGGGATGCGAGTGTTCTTATGTACCCAGCATGCCCTGTTCCAACTACCCTGGTTCCCTGTCTTCGTGGAAGTTTTTGATGTTTGCAGCCTTACTAGCTCCTCTTGCTGTATTTGTATCAGAATAAGATTGTTAACAGAGCCTACATTTGGGTTAAATTTCTCCTCACTTTTTTTTCCTTTTAGAAGAGTATTTACACAATCCAGGTAAACTCTGTCCTGCTAGAGTGGAGCCACAGTAGGCACTTACATAGTTATCAAAAGACTTAATTACTACTGAGAAAAATGGTTATCAGGAACAGGTGGATTCCAAAAGTCTGAATTTATAGGTTCACATCACTCAAGAATCTCCACAAATGTCACTGGATGCACTCACGGAATTAAGGACTCAGTAGAATTTTTTTTTTTTTTTTAATATAAATATCCCTTTTTTAAAAGAACAATAGATAAATACAGACAAATTACAAGAACTGTTATTTTGAAATCTTGCCAATTCTGTTTTGAAGTCTTGCCAATTAGGCATTAATATCTGATTAATTAAAAAATACGTTCTGATATCTAACTAGCAGTATGGTATATTCTTCACTATCTCTCAGCTTCATTTTCCACAAATCACATAGCTGTATGATCTGTAGTTGAAAGTAAGACATTGTTTATACAGAATATCAATTCTTATTTTAATTAAGTTATTTGTGGTGAAAATGTTTGACAGCTTTTTCTTTGAGGACTCCATTTTGCAGTTTAAGTCATTATTGCATAAATCGCTCTTGACAGCTGTAAAATATTGCTTGAGGTGGTAAAGCTGTACAGCTTTTGACATGAAAAGTATAATTATTTTGGGATTGAGAATGGATATATGATAATTAGAAGGGATTGTATCACACAATACTATTTTTACTTCTTCTGGGCTTTGTGGACATCATTGGGCTATATCTAAGCTTACAGAGTATATCCATTAAGGGAGATCACTTAAGCTAACCCTATACACATCACAGGAGCTAGTTATAAGAAGCACGATACAGGAGAGTGTAGGTCTGAGCAAAGATAAGATTAAGCAATTATTTGCAGTGTTTACAAACCTCACAAATTACTCGCCACTTACCCAGTTTGGGAAATCTAATTTGCTACAATTGACTACAAATTAAACATATTTGTATTTTTAAAATGCATTAAGATTCCAAATGAATATTTTAAGGTCTTTTTTTTTTGATGATAACAAATTTAAGAAATGTGTAAACATACTGAGAAAATAAAATTAAAATTTTATGTATTCTTAAACAGAAAAATCGGGACTTCTTTTAGAAGGTCATCATCTTTTAGTCAGCATAGGCATTTTATCACCTGTTTGTGTTCTATAAATGCTGCGCATCTACCAATCAATTAAAAATGCAACTGAAAAGAGAGACTCTCACATGTCTTGTCAAGTCCCTTTAGATTAGCTCTAAGATGAGGGTCAGCAAGTGCAGTTTTGACTATAAATTCAATACATTTCTCAGACTTAATGAGAAAGGTCAATTAATCAAGTTGCTATTACTGTGCTGCTGTAGGAGTTCTTGGTTTAAGAAATACTATCTGACTGCATTTTGATAAAAGAAGTGTTAGCTCCCTTCAAAAAGCCATCCAAAACCCTATTTTGATGCATTATTTTTCCAAACATCCGTTAAAAACATCCACTTCAATCAAAGCTCTAATGTTATGGTGCTGAACTATCAGAAATGAGTGACCTTTTCCTATGCCTGTAGAATAACATTTCTACTTCAAGACTTAATACTTATCCTGAGAGAAGACTATCCCTCGCCCCATTCAGTATTTCTATTTTTGCAATAGAGAGCACCATCAGCAGTGAACCGATACCTCAATGATCAGAATATCTCATTTACCTATCCCCAGTCAGTTATGGCTTCCAAGCCTGCACACAACTATGAGTCACTTCTCATTCACATTTCACATGGGACACCTAATGATTATGATAAAGCAGCTCTCAGATATACTAAGTTGGTTTATTTATGCACCAATTTCAACTATACTTTTTAATTCCTTGGCTTTGCAATATTTTTCCCCTCGGATTAATATGATTTCATTTTCAATAACATGGAGGGGCTTACAGAAGATTTTTTTTTTTACCATTCTTGTATTCCTGCTAATAACAGCTAGTATCTGAAAAAAAAGGAACAAAAATTAATTGCCTTTAAATTTATTCTGTTTGTCATTTTTAAGGTCAGAAACATATGGTTAGATATAAGTAGTTTTAACAAAGAGTGAAGAATATAACTACTACTATTATAGCTATTGCATCTTTTGAAAAGAAAATTCCGCTGTGGTAAGAAAGATATTATGTTCTGGAGCCAAATGGCACTAGGAGGGTACAATATAATATGCATACTCGAAAGTTTTTCTAACCTGTTTATAATGATATCCTATGGAGAAGATTTTCATCTTTTACTTGGTGGATGAAAAGCTGGACATGAGCTAGTGATGTGCCTTGCAGTCCAGAAGGCCAATTGTATCCTGGGTTGTCCCAAAAGAAGCATGGCCAGCAGGTCAAGGGAGGTGATTCTGCCCCTTCTATTCTGTCCTGGTGATAGCCCACCTGGAATACTACATCCAGCTCTGGAGCCCTCATCACAGGAAAGACTTGGACCTATTATTGTGGGGCCAGAGGAGAACCACAAAGATAAGCAGAAGGATGGAACACCTCTCCTGTGAAGAAAGACTGAGGGAGTTTTGGTTGTTCAGCTTGGAGAAGGACTCCAGAGACCTTATTGGGGCCTTTCAGTACTTAAAGGGGGCCTGCAGGAATGATGGGGACAAACTTCTTAGTGGAGCCAGTTGTGAAAGGACAAATAGTATTAGTTTTAAACTAAAAGAGGGTAGATCTAGACTAGATATAGGGAAGAATCTCTTTACAATGAGGGTGGTGAAACACTGGAACAGGTTGCCCGTATTGGTGGTAGAAACCCATTCCTGGAAAAATTTGGAGTCAGGTTGGATGGGGGCTCTCTGCAACCTGATCTAGTTGAAGATGTCCCTGCTCCTGCAGGGGAGTTGGACTAAATGATCTTAAAGGCCCCTTCCAGCCCAGGCCATTCTATAACTACCTGATAAAGTTTTTTTATCCACATTGAATATGGTCCTTGGAGTTTCAGTGAAAGCTATTTTTGTTTTGACTTTTTGTTCTTTTTAGCAAAAAGAATAGAGGCTGTTAGTCTATTTTTTGGTGTAGTTTCATGTGATTTTATTGCATCCTAATTCCATCTTCAGTGTGCATCCTTTCTAATGTCACATTCTGATAAGAGAGTTATTCCACACTCTGAATTTGCATTATTGATTGGTTCTTTCTTTTTTTTCACCAAATTGGCCCATATATCAAAAAGAGATGCAGAGACTGAGTCGGATATTGTACCTGGCAAGATACATGGGGGAAGAGTAACTGCTTTTCTTATTAGCAGTCTTATGTATATTTGTTGTTATACAAAATTCAGAGCATTGCATTTCTGACAGTACCAATGTTGACATTGATGCTGTTCTCTGTGGTTTCAAGCAATGGAAAGAGAATAGTGGTGTGAATTAGATATTATTATAGTGGTTTCAAGTCCAGTTTTAAACTGTTTTCTATGTATCTGAGTTAATTTATGACTCAATCTATGTGCTAGACAGTCCATGTTCTTCTCAGCTTCCCAGACTAGTATGGAAAAAGCTTAATCAAGCAGTGTGGGATTCAAAGCAGTAAGACCAAGCTGACTATGGAAATTGCTAACAAACTCTAGAAAATGCATGTCTCAAAAGTAGTTGGAACTGTAGCTGTGAACCTAGATCTAGGCAGAGCAGATGCGTGACAATGTCAGTAGGGTAATGTGATTCTCTAGTTACAACTGGTTTCTCTGAAATTTCACATCTGAGGTGAGAAGTATTGGTGTTATAATTTTGTATAGGTTGAACTTTTTAGTATGGTATAGAATTCTTGTTTTAAATGAAATAATATACATATTTGAATAATTTCTTGGAAATTATATTTCATTTGGAAGGCAGAATTACCGCCATAACTAGTTAAAAAACGCATTTTTGACTTCCAGCATTTCCACAGATACCCTATTTTAATCTCCCTCACTAACTTCCTGGTACAATACAGCCTTTTCATTCCTGCTTTTCTAAATTCTTCAATTCTGTAATCATAGTGAAATCTCATCAATAAAGATCACCACAAAGAATATCAAAATTTAATGTAAATAATAAAGTCAAAGTAAACAGTAGAAAGGGGAGGTCCTGTTGTCTTTTCCCATTTCACTAACCAGACTCTAGTTGTAGATCTCATTATACCTACTTTCAATAATGTTCTGTATTATAGAATCATAGAATCATAGAACAACCAGGTTGGAAAGGACCCATCGGTTCTTCTAGTCCAACCATTCCTATCAAATTAATTCCTACCAAATAGCATTGAAGCGATATCCTCCAAAATAATATATTCCAGTTTCATTAGTAACAGACTTCATATCACCAAAACCTAAAGACAGTGTTTAAATATCAACATTAGTAACTATTTCATTGCTGATAGTTGAGTAGAAATGACCAGAAGATACATTAGGCCAGAAATCACAACTGCCTTCAGTACATCCCTGCCTGCTGAAATGTCTTGCTTTCCTGTCCTTGTTACTCTATAGTACCATAGTCAATAAAAATCCTTTTTTTTTTCCCATTCTGTCATGAGTTCATTTAAATCTCCAATTTGCTACATTAGACTGCAGTGGAAACAAGAAAGTCTTGCCTAAAGGTTCAGTTTCATTCAGAGAGACACAACAAGAGTTTACTTCAAATACCAGGAAATTAGGATTTATAACAATAGCCAAATACACTGATCTTTGATAATATCAGCTTATGAAATGTTGACCTCTTTAAAGCAAATGCATGGGACTATCTAGTAACTGAGTGCTTCTGCTCCCAGGAACACTCCTAAAGGACTGAGAGCAAGATATAAATACCTAGAGATACAGAACTTGGCTGGTGCACCCACAGCTTTCACAGAATTAAACTGCAAAGTTTAAGTTCTGCAGTAGTAAAAATCCTGATCTTTAAGCATTAGTGGACTGCTGGTAGAGCCATATTATGCCATTGCTATACTAGTATTAGCTTTATCTGTGTTGCTGTATACAAAGACCACAGGTTATGAAAGAAACATGCATAACAGACAAAACCCTCCTCCATTTTAATCTGCAGGGTAGGGAGGCAGAGATCACTTCTGAACAAGGATGGATATATATTAGGGATTTTATCTTTGTCTTACACCTAAGCTGCTTGAAAAGCAGTTAATCATCATGTAAATATGTTTCGTCACTAACACACATGTTATAAAGCGCGTATTCCCAGCTGTTCTGAGACCTTGGAGCCTTTGACCTTTCTTAGAGCTTTCTGTGCTGATTTTCATTCAAATCAATGTAAGTGTATCTCCAAAAATAGCTTGCAAATTTCCTCCTTTCAAAACTCATTTGTGCCAATCTGCTTTACTATTTCCTCACTGGAAAAAATGCCAGACAATCTCATTAGTATTTGCATGTTTATGGCTGCTGTACAGGAAAGAATTTCTTTTTCTGCTTTCAAAAATCATGAAACTCAGTAGTCCATAAATCCTATTGTCATTATATTTAAGGTAAAATACCGGGACAGGTCTTTCTACTTGCTTGAAAAATAACTTTCCATTCACAAATGGGAAAGGAAGAAAGAAAGAAAACCTAAAGTCCATGTCATTTAAGTAATGATAATAGAAGAAAGGGCAGTACGTTCCTTTTTTATCGTAAGTACACAGCATTATTTTCGATAAAATATACCAGGAGTCAATTTAACACCAAAGTCTATCCAACAGAAATGGTAACTCTTTCCTAAAGGACTATTTCTGGAGTAATGGACAACACAGCATATTATGTGAGAGAATAACAGCCTTGAAGTACAAAATCAGATCTCTATAAATCTACACCTGAGCCTTCTCTGTGGATTAATGGAGTTTCTCATGAATTAGTGTGAATATATATGATGTCAGTCCTGAGCCAGTCCATGCTGGTCCACAGTTCAGAGCACCCTTAATGCTTCCGTAAGTTATACTGATTGTCTCTGGCAACAAGACTGTGAGGTGGCACAGAAGTGCCTCTAGTGTTACACCTACAGAATCTCAAAGAAAAGTTTTGTAGCTCGATAAGGCAGAGTTTGAGTAGTGTTTGTGGGTGACTATAAAACTGTTAAGATGTCATTTCTCTTTCTCCTAAACCTTGCTAATCCCTTCTTTCTTGTCAGGGTTAGAACGGGGGTCTAAGGAGCTGCTCCCAAATGCTTTAAAAGTTATTTTAAAACTACTAACTACTACTGCAAGCTACAAGTAGTTAATGTCTGATATGTGTAATGTTTGTAGATCGGGCACTAGGTGCAAGTGGCATGTGCCTTCTCTGGTTACTGTTTATTTAAAGAGAGGAAAAGAGGAAGGAATACATTGTGCACAGGCAACTCTTCTTCCTGACAGCTGACAGGTACATAATTTTATTTTATGACAACAGCTTCACAAAACAAGAATATTACAGCTGAGGGAGCTTTTCAATAAACTCTTCAATTCTCACTGTCTTTTGACCTCATTTATATAAACAGACCCAGTTCATGCAGAAGCAGAATTGCCGGTAGCACCACTGTCTCTGCAGAACTCAACATATGCAACATATAATTATTAACCAGATAAATACATTCTATGTAGCTGCTTGTATTTCAAACATGATTTCTCTCACATGTGAATGTGCAAGAGAATTTGTCCATGCTTCACAAGAACTGAGTGAACTCTTTCCCTTTTAAGTAATATTTTGCTCTTAATCCCTATTCCTTTCACTTTGGGATCATTTTTCATGATCATTCTCCTGTATAAGTTGTGAGTAAAGCATTTAATTTCCATTTTCTGAGGAATTTAAGAAAATATACCAACTGGGTTTGGAAATTATGGAGAAACAATTCTACATGTTTAACCTGGATTGTTACCTAGAAATAGATTATCCAAATTTGCTTTTGTCCCTTAGGGACCATGGGCACTAAAACATCAGGCACAACTGAAGTATTATAGTTAAGATGTTCAGTTACTCCAAAAGAAATTACCGGTCTGCACTTTTGCATATAAAAGCAAATTCTGAACTAGATTTTCAATTATATATATTGTGTCATACATATATATATATATATATATAGAAAGGACATTACTCCCTCTCAAGAGGTCTAACAACCACTTTGAGGAGCTGCCAAAATTGCCTCCTACTCTATCATAGAATACAAGCTGATAGTCTATAGTTCCCAATATTTTTACTAATAAAGCATTATTCATGTTAAATATGTTCAGTCACAGGAAGCCTGACCTGAACAGCAATTTAAACTTACTCCTAATGAGCTGATTGACTAATGCAGCGAGTCTCTTACCTTGAAAGACAGATTGTTTTCAAAAAGCTCACGGTTCCAAATCATCAGTCTCTCCTTTATTTTTGCGCTGTGCTAGTCTCTTTTCTAAGACAGTACACCAAGGCTGCATTGTAAAAAAATGCCTCAAAAAACCCACAACCCCAACATGAACCAGTCCAAGAAATGGAAAGCAGAGTGAGAATTTGGAATTACATTCTACAATAGTTTAAACAATCTTTATAGGAATTGTGCTGAAGAGGACTTATTCTTAAATGAGTATCTCATACCACAGGCCAGGTCTGAGAAAAGAGACATCTTAGGATGATGCAGCTGTGGGCATGTCTCTGTCCTGTCTGTAATAAAGGATAATTACTAGAGAAATTACATCTTATGTTAGAGTGGTTACACACTACTGATCCTCAAGTGCTAGAAAGAGGTTAGAGACAGCTGAGGTTATTCTAAACAGCAGGCGGGGCCAAACTGTTTCCTCCTCTTGCCACAGGGTTAAAGAATGTGGAATCAAGTCCTATTCAATTTTTTCCAGTGTAAGCCTGGTATCAAGTTCAGCCCTCAGGGTTTCCAAATTTTATACAGAAAATAGAACTACCAGAGAAATGACAAAGTATAGGAGGTGTGGTTAAGAAAGTTCAGTGACTGCTAAGCTCACAATTTTTCCAAACAGGAAAAAAATTACCATTTGCAAGTCTCACATTGGATTTTGTTTTAATAGTAGTAGCACTTATTCAGGAGAACCATAAAGAGCCTATGTATCAGTCTTAAATTTTAAATTGCAAGAAAGATAAACTGGATCTTATCTGAGCATTACTTGTCTTTAACTGGTGCTACATGTATCATGCAATAACTAAAGCTTTATTTCCTCCCTAAAATAAAAATCTCCCACTCTCCAGACATTCCAACAACTGAAATTTCATCAGACTCTAACTTGATTCAGCTTTTTGGGTGTGTATAATGGAATCTGTCCTCCATGATCCCAAATATTTGTGAGAGTTACATAAATGTGCTAAGGGGAAAACACACATTTCTGCAAGATATAGTGCATCTATTCAGATTCAACTAGCTTATCTCTAAACTTGATATATTAAGCAGGGATATTCACATAACAGTTTATATTGTAACTTTTTCCTTCTCTTGGATTTCACCCGTTGTTTGTATCTTGTTTTTTAGAAACCGGCACAATCTGTATAAGAAGTAATGCTTTGTTTCACATGGAAATCTTTAAATAGTAATCATTCAGTTGTGTTTACTTTTGGAAAGCATTCTGTTAGTATGGTGCATATTCTAGCTAATATATAACATTTTACCATTCCAGTATAACAAAGAAGTCCTTTTGTTAGACCAATCTTTTATAGACACCGTATTTTCAGAGAATGAAAATAATTTAGGTCAGGAGGAAGCTCAGGACATCATCTAGTCCAGTCTCATGCTGAAAACAGGAGCAACACAGTATTCAGACTAGGTTGGTTAAGCTTAGACCAGTTGGGAGCCAGGATGGAGACCACATAGTCTCTCTGGGAAACTCTTCCAGTGCTCAGTTATGCTCATATTGAAACTGGTTTCTCCTTATACCATGTCAGGACCTCTCCCATTTTTATTTAAAGCATTATTTACCATTCTTATGCCATGCTTCTCAGAAAAGAATCTCTCTCCATCTCCTGGTAATTTCCTTACAGCTATTGAAAGGCTGTTATTACATCCCTTGACCTCTCCTCATAGGAAACATGCTCTAACTTCATATCCATTTTGGTGGCTTCTGCTGGCCTCACACAAGTTTATCAACATGTTTCTTGTACTAGAGATGCAAAGCTGGATGCAGTATTCCAGGTGTGACCTAATGAGCACTGAGGGAAAGTATCTAACCAAATCTACTGACTATTCTCCTGACGGTACAACCCAGTGTGCTTTATCCTTGTCACAGCTGGACTCAAATGTCTCAAGAGAACCCTGACTCAATCTTCTTCCACTACCTAGAGCTCTATCTTCCTTAAAGCTTGTCTCAAGATTCAAATGTCTCCCAGACTAAGGTGGTGAATGTATAGAGTACCTTAGCTGTATCTGCATCTGCTGCCACTAGATCACCCTTCTCACTCAGCAGCAACCTCACATTGTATTTGTTTATTCTTTTACTGCTAACAAAGCTATCAACATAAGCTCTTCTTGTTTCCCTTGGTATTCCTGGAGTTTCAGGTCCAGCTCAGCTTTCCCCTTCCCAACACCATCCCAGTATACCTGGGCAGTGTTTCTATATTCTTTCATAACCTGCTCTTGTTCTTATTTCCTTTATGCGTCTTTTTTTGCATTAGAGCTCGGTTGTGAGAGCTCCTTGCCAAGCCAGCTGGTATTCAGATACATACTCTTTTTTCTGAGTATTTGAATGGACAACTACTGTGCTCAAGTGAGGGCATTTCAGCTATATCTTCTTGGAAGTTTGAAGAACTAATGAGTTAATTTTCTTTTCTTTTCTTTTCTTTTCTTTTCTTTTCTTTTCTTTTCTTTTCTTTTCTTTTCTTTTCTTTTCTTTTCTTTTCTTTTCTTTTCTTTTCTTTTCTTTTCTTTTCTTTTCTTTTCTTTTCTTTTCTTTTCTTTGTTCAGTAGCCCATTTGTAGGTACTTTACAGAATTGGCATTCTGTACTACTTTTACAGATTTCTTTTACTTGTATGTTCAATATTATGTCAAGTTTTATACACCACATTTTATGACACTTAAGTATAGTAATACATGCATTAGGAAATTATGGTTACATTATACATTAAAGACGGTTGAAATTGCAACCTAGATATTGTTTGCCAGATCATTTCAAGATGTCATTACTAATGTGCTGCATGGTATAAATTTCATGTTGCTACACACTTTATTATGAGGAACTACATACTCACTGTTTTCTTGTATTGCAGACCAATCCGCCTGGCCTGTTAGGCATCTGCCTTGTTTTCTTTGGGAGAGCTTTTATGTAAATGTGTTTGAGTTAAGAAGAAAACAGACATTCAGATGCTTATTTTGTTTAATGCTAAAGATAATGACAGTGGAGGTCATATTGTAAATTTTAAAAGTACACAATAGTCTTATACTTGGAGATAAATGCAACTGCCATGGGACATCCCTGGCACACATTATTCAGCATTTCATTACCATCATTAAAGATGTACAGCAAACAGATATTCTAAGATAGAAACATTTTTCACATCATGTGGAATTCTTGTAGCGGCTTTCAGTAGTGAGGTAACCTCATTGAAATGCTGTCTCATCTCAGAAGAAAAAGTTTGTTGCTAACATTTCCTTATATAGGTCACAGCAAAAGAGAACTTGCTTCTCCATTTCTCTTCTGCTGCTTTTTAACGCATATTTTCTTCAAAAGGTGATTGATAGTTTAAATTGCCCTACACTGTTTCTTCTAGGTTAGTGACTAGGGGAGATAGAAATCTGCTGTTTCCCTCAAGGGTTAATACTGCCCTTTTACTTTAGGCAAACGCCAACAACCTTTCCCCATGCAGTCAAATACCATGATCAATATCAGAAGTGTGCTGACTACCTCCTGACAGGAGCTCAACACATCTGGCTGGGACTGGCCCCTAGCACACGGAGCATAATATGTCAGCAGGAGAGTACTGGGAATCCTGCAGCTTTTGTGGTACTGCACTGATGTCAGATCCATGGTTTTAAGCAGTATCCCTTCAAGTTCCCATCATTTAGGCATGTCATTCTGTCTGAGGATATTAAAAAAGATAACTGAGACATGGTATCACTTGTTTAAGTCAACCCATTTGGGTGGCCTGACAGTCTATTTGGATTTGTAACCCATTCCATGTTTTCTTTCAGTTCTTTCCATATAGACAAAGGCTGATAAACAAACAATATGACAATTAAAGCATATTTAAAGAGTATTATTAATGATTAGTTCAGCTGCTGTTTGAAGGTGTTGATAAGCTTCATTAATTATACTTCTAATGACTAAACCAGCAATGAATTTTTAAATATTATTTTTAACCCCCCAAAAATTGTTATTAAAATAGTTTTTCTTCCTACTGCTTGCATATTTGACACTTATAAATATGTTTCATGCTGCATTTTATTTCTAATCATCCTAATGTGATCTTTAAAAGTTCATTGATAAAACCTGCTTTCTTGAGTGTCTAAAAGAAACTGTCTCTTATTCTCTTCATATGTGACAGATTAAAGCATCTTGAGAGTGTAGAACAGTTCCTGGCATTACATTGCCCATGCTGGTTGTCCCTACAATCAATTAATTTGATGATGCAGAAGACAATAAATCTAGTGTATTCATTAGAATGTGCTATTATGTGAGGATTTCTGATTTGGTAATTACTTTTTTTATGTTTTTTATTTCAAGTCAGATGCACATTGACAGTATTATTGCAGTCATTTCTACATGTAACAGATACAGTATAGTATTCATGGTAGCTATTTGTGTGTGCTTCATTTCTGCATAGGGTTAATTAACCATGCGTAGCCCTGTGGACTGTGTCTTATTTTTAATTTAAAGGAATGACAATATACAAATAATTTCTCATTCTTGGACTGGACCAAATCATCATTGTTAGATTGCCCATTAGTAGCAAATTGCAAATGTTGACTTGTTTTTGACAAGAAGAACAGTTAAAGCTCCAGAAGGCTTGTGTAAAGTCAGAATGTGATCAAGAAGCAAGGCTTTTCTAAGCTGTGTTTCTGATACTGTGCATTGCTGAGAAATACAGTTATCTTTACAAACAGGTACTACAAAACAACTTACCCTTATGACTAACACAAGTTAAAAACTGGTGTTTACTTCCCAGTTATTTATAGTCTTCATCTAAAACAAAAGAACTGTAAAGCCAACCTCCTAAACCAGGTAAGTTTCATTTCTGAGAAGGTTTTGAATAATTGAAAAGCTTATCTGGTTTGAATTGGATTTTAAATACTTGAAAATATCTCATAGTTACATATTTGATATTTAGATATTTGATAAAGGTTCAACAAGTATATGCTTTTTTGAGACCTTGTTGAACCAATCTTTCTTCTCTCATTCATTTTTAGATACACAATATATTATATTGTACAATTTGCCAGCAACTATGAGAGCAAAATAACTTAGAGATATTTCAAAACTGAAGTAACTTCGTACTAACTACAGCCCTAATCTGTAGGGTTATGGCATTTTTATTCTTTGATATTACCATTTTCTCCCTGGAACCCAAGATAATCAAAGGAAATATAATAGGAAATTTCAGACATCAAGGCGGCGAGTTCAACGATGGAACTGACTAGGTCTGTTCACTGGGAAAAAGAAGCGCATGATTTTAAAGTGGTAATGCTAAATATAAACCTTTTTTGAGTTCAGGATTGACAATTCCATTAAGCCTACCTAATCGGCCTTTCTGAAGTGCAGCAAAAAGGGTAAGCAAATGACTGGCTAAAGGCTACTTTGCATCACCCCAAATTGCTCTTTTCAAAGCCTGCAAGGATAAATTCAGCTTTCCTTTCAATATTTTAAGCAGCATGGAGGCCTTCATGCATGCCTGTGTTGAAGGTTGATAGTATCTTACCATGTTATCAGAACAAAATACCAGAACTGTAATGCTGAACCAAGATCAGGGATCGAAATTAACATGCTATCTCATATGTATTATCTGCAAAGGAAACTTTCTAAAAGGGATTAAAGTATTATAAAGGTAGTTCATTGTTACCTGCCATAAAATTAACAGAAAACAATAATAATAAAAAAAAAGTTTCTTGAGTCTGACCTCTTCTGCAATGCTACCATTCCTTAGAGGAAGCTGACAATGTTCTTGTGTACAAAGTGTAAAATTTAATAGGTAACAGTGTACAAAGGAAAAATTTAATAGGATTGAACGAAGTTGAGATCTGGTTTAGTTGTGCAAAGTCACCAGTTTTCACTGGTGGTCAAATCAATTCTATTTTGAGAAACTTTAGGATCTCAGGGCTACAATCTTAGAGTCATTGAGAATTTTATCTATTCAAGCAAGTGGAAGAAAAGCACACAGAAACCTGTTGGAGAAGTTCCTAGTTAGGTCTAGCCATAAAGCTTATTTCATCTTTAATATTTCTACAGCATTTAGTGTAGAGTAAGGGAAATGTGGATTCCGAAGCATACATGGAATTACATTTTTTTCTTCTGCTTAAATTCTCTTTCAATACAACATAAGTAAACCAGTTTGTATTATTATACATTGAACATGAATCAGCTGAGCACACCTGGCAAGTAGCTGTTTACTCAGTTCTGTAGTTTGCTACTTAGTGGGAGTACTAGTGTCTTTACAAAGGTGCCCACAGTTCCTTTAGATTTTAAATGAGATATGTTCACATTTCCTTCAAGCCAGGCATTACAATGTATGACCAGATTTTCAAGAAAAGTTTACTGAATCAGAATACTCAGCTGTTTTTTCTATGAAATTTGATTTTCATTGTTTATGGAGTGTGAAAATAATGGCCTGCATTCTGTGCTTAAGTGAGAGCTGGTCTTTTCTGAAAATCTACCCTGAGCTGCAAATTTAGGGAAGTTGTAAATCTAATTTGCTGAGTACTTAACTGTTGTTTTTATCTTTATTGCGTCATAGAGGTTCCATCTTTTGTGATTTTAAAAATCACTAACAATATACTGCATCTAGTAATATCTGCAAATGATAACAGAAATAAATATAATATTAATATTGTCTTTTTCTTGCACATCTTTTTCATGTTACTGCTAAAATAAATATCATAGGTATGGTAAAACAGATGGAAAAATACAAATTCACTACCATTGTACAAATTATTTCTTCAGAGCAATGGGCAATATCCAGCAATAAATGCTCATTGGGTCTGGTATCAATGTTGATTTTGATCTTTAGTACACTTTATGGGAAATACAGTAAATACCTTCAGATATATATTTACTGCAGTGGTTATAATTACTCATAATCATGTAATTATGCTTAACTTGGATACCTTACACTGTTTATGAAACAAGGATATAGTCAATACTAGCCTATGAAATTGGCTTGGTTCTGTATTAAAATGCAAAAGTCAAACAGAAAGCCTGATGTAGCACTTGAATTGTTCAGACTTCAGGAGTAAGGATCCTCTAGAGAAGCCATGTATTGCAGACCATTCCAAAAAGGGAAGAAAGCAAATATAAGCATTGTAAGAAATATATAAGCACAAGGAGAAAGCACGGGCGTAAATGACTGAGACTGCATGAAATGTTTTAGTTCTTGGCAGAACTGTGGGGTAGCAACAACAGAAATATTTCCCTTTAGACTCTATCCTACTACTAACTTTTCATGTTGTGTTTCAACTGAGTCATTTCTGCAAATGATGAATCTCTCTGTACCTAGCTTTAAAACAGCTGAATTCAAAAGCAGGAAAACTGGCTTGGACATTTTTACTCTACCATGAAAAATGTAGATCTGAGGTCTGTTGGAAATGCAATTAATAATATCTTCAAAATTAAATTTTCGGGGGTTTGTTGGGGCTTGCACCAGTAAACAGGATCTTCATTGCAATTATTATCCCAAACATACAGGACTTGTAACCTACTTACAAAATAATGCAAAGCAGGCAGACAGCATGCAAAATGGCCACACAAAAATCTGGAATGGCATGTATCCACTAGGTGGGAAGAGAGCGTGAACAAGGAACACAGACTTTATGGTAAAATTAACACATATATTCCATGGGAATTGTTGCAAATGCCATAATCTAGATTGGAGCTGGTTTTGTCTTTATCTAGGCTTACAAGAAGAGTAGGAAGGTGAGCTAACACCCCTTTCCTTCATCTAGCTTAACTGAAACACACATTAGACAGAGGACAAAGTCAAGACTCCTTCTTGGAAGTGTTTTAAACTGTTCTTCTTTATCTTGAACTTCAATAGAAACATGGCTCTTTATAGGATAGAAAAATGTCAGATTAATTATTTTTTCAGGAACGGAGTAAAGATACAAGATGTAGAGCAGTGTGGTGAGAAGATGCTGTATGTAGAGTATTTGAATGCTAGGTTTTCTTGATGTGTTTTAGTTTGACTGTATTTAATCTGTTTTCTAACATGATCAGAAAAAAAACGTGATTAAAATAACTGGAGAGAAATTAGACAGGACTTTTTGATACTTCCTAGTTCTGTATTTCTGAAGGTATGATTTATGACACATACAGCGCAGAGAGACTGTAATTTCAGGCAGGGCTTTTATTTACTCAGTTTAACTACACAGCACTAGTTTGACAGGTCAGTATGTTTTTTGTTGAATGCTCATGCATCTCTTTCTGTATGAAAAGATCATATAACAATAACAAACACTTCTGCAGGAAGACAGGGAACTGTGCAGAATGGTCTCTGTGAACAACTATACTTTCCCAGCCGTAAAAAATAGTCACCAAACAAGGGCCAAGATTTCTAGGGCCAAGAATGAAAGGCAGCATAGTGAGTAATGCCTGAAAATTCAGTTCCATTCAGAGGACAGTTCTTGATCTTCTCTTTCCTTCTCCTTATTCTTCATCATGAGCAGGACGCTGTTCATCATCTTTGGTACCAGACAGGGACTACCAGGAGAGGCTAAAGCAAGGTGCACCGGAGAGCATGCTAACAGCTGGTTTGGGAATCAGCTGTAAATTTCACAGCTGGTTTTTTGAACCAGCCTGAACTACTTTGAGTGGTGCCTCTGGCTATGCAGCTGTATCCACAGCACACAGGTGCCGATATGACCCAAATCCCCAGCACATATTCATACACATAGATGTGAATGTGAAGGACTATATCTGAGTTAAAAAAGCTGCAGTAAACTTAAATCCTAAGCACCCACCTTACTGTTTAGAAAATTATAGTTCCAGTTTATGGCACTGGAAAGAGGAATAAGCAGCAGCCTGTGCCCAAGGAAACTCAGAGATTTCAATAGTCTCAAACACGCTGTTAAGCCTCAGGTCTTCTGAAACTAGAAGATGGTCAGTGTCTAATAGTGCTCCTAACAGAAGAAGCAGTCTTGCTTCACTATTCTTGTCAGCACAGCCTAAGAACATATCCAAAAGACCTTTTAAACCCTTCTCACCATACTCACCTCAAGGGTATTCTGTTAGGAGAGGTCTTGCACAGAGATATTTTAATTCTTCATATTAAACTATATTTTCCTATCACCCCTCTGATGCATCAAAGCAATAAAGATGTTCATTTGATGGAAACTGAAGAGTATCTCTTCATTTGGATTGCTTCTAAGTGCAAAACAGCTTTTCTTACAGTCACCAACATAACAAAATTATTTCCAAATACTTGTTAAAATAAAGTGTTGACTATTCCCATTTAGAGGACTTGTCTCTTCCCGTTTGTTAATGGTACAGCTTCATTTGCCTTTTGTTATTTACAAACTTCCTTCAAATACAGGTATTACCTAAGAGAGGTACATAATTCCATAGGGTACCTAAGGCAGGTCCTGCAAAGAGAGTTATAGGGAGGCACATGCCCTGCAGTGGAAATGCAATAAAATGAACAGGAGTTCAACAGCCTGGATATAAAACGAAGACCCCCCTCCCACTGAGCTGTTACAAAACCAGTGAAAGCAAAGTATGCCCTCTTATGAAATCACATCTGAAGATATGACCTCAAGTTATGCCAGGAGATGTTCAGACTAGATATCAGAAAGAAATTTTTCATAGAAAGGGTCATTGAGCACTGGAACAGACTGCCCAGGGAGGTGATTGTGTCACCATCCCTGGAGGCGTTTAAAAGACAGGTAGACAAGGTGCTCAGGGACATGGTTTAGTGACAGATAGGAATGGTTGGACTCAATGATCCAAGAGGTCCTTTCCAAATTGGTGATTGTATGACTCTATGATAGCAAAAAGGCCAGAAAACAGAGGAGCCAAAGTGCAAGCTTGGAGAAAATCAAGCATTATTTCAGCACATGGAGAAGGCTGCTGTATGTTTCAAGCCAAAGCAGTTGGCTTTAAACTGCCAAAATATGAATTGAATATGACCAAAATGTTAAAAACTTAGAGTGTAAGAGACCTAAGATCATTTTTTACTTAAAAAATATTTGATTTTGGTTGGGGGGGACGCAATAAAAAAAACCCATTCATGGAGGAAGATAGACATATATACAATTAAAATATTGCTTTAATTTCCTAATTTATAATTTTCATTAATATCAGTAATTAATAAGGCTTTATGAAATATGGAAGAGGAGAATAAACAATATCCAAACTCAAATAATGATCCCAAATATCCTGTATTCAAGAAAAATATGGCCATGGAGTGTGGGAAAACCTTAAAAATTATCATGTTTCAAACTTAAAATAGTTTGGAAATCTGAAGTGTTGTTAAAAGTGTTAATCCACTGAGATTCTCTGAAATTCAGTAACTATAATAGCTGACATATAATAGAATTAAAGGAGAGATAAAATTTGCATATCTTGTAGTTGCCTTTGTATTACATAAAAATAAAGAAAAACATTATGGTGTTTTCATTTAATACACATACTTATAAAAGAAGATGGACAAATAAAAAATTAAGATTTACCCATCATTGTTTTATGATTTAATTCTAAAAAATTCATAATTACTTCTATAAAATTTTCGGAGACTTAAACATCTGCCTTTCTTCCCCAGAGACATCCTTCTGTATTTATAAATCCTTAATGCTTAGACTGTATTTTAAAATTTGTTTATCTAAGTGAAGGTACTGATACTCACTGTTTCTAAAGGCATTCTTAGTGCTGCAAACAGGAGACTAATTTCTGACTACCTTTTCTAGTTCACTGTGCTGTTTAACGTTCTCTCCTCCAGTCTGTCTTTTATTCTTGTCATTTGATTAGCTATGTTTTGTTTTAATCCCAGATGGAAACACCAGTGTTTTCCTAACTGCACAACCATACAGGCTAGCACAGGACAAAATTAAATCATTTGAATTTCATGAAAAACTGGACTACAATTCCCATTGTAAAAGTATTTTTTACTGCTTAATTCAGTATTTCTTCCACTGCTCCTTAAATGTATGTTCTCAGGAGCAGTATAAATTAGTCTATTAGGTAAGCCAAAGCTGCAGACAAATCTCTGGCTTTTTAATTGAAACCAAAGATATCAATTGGTCCTTGCACAGCTTTTCCCTATGAGCTGTGGAAACCACACATGTGAAGGCAAATAGTTAAGTTATGATCAGTAGTCACAATTGTTTGAACGTTATGTACAGAAACCAAAGACTGAGCACAGATTCACAGAATCACAGAATAACCAGGTTGGAAGGGACCCATCGGATCTTCTAGTCCAACCATTCCTACCTAACACTAAACCAAGTCCCTCAATACCTCATCCACCCGTGCCTTAAACACCTCCAGGGAAGGTGAATCAACCACCTCCCTGGGCAGCCTATTCCAATGCCCAATGACCCTTTCTGTGAAAAACCTCCTCCTAATCTCCAGCCTAAATCTCCCCTGGCGGAGCTTGAGGCCATTCCCTCTTGTGTCCTGGCCCCTTCTTTGGGAGAAGAGGCCAGTTCCCTCCTCTCTACAACCTCCTTTCAGGTACTTGTAGAGAGTAATGATTCATACTGAGAAGGTTTTCTTCCAAACTTAAAAAAAGGTAAATTAAAAAAAAAACAAAAAACAACAGTGTTTGCACATAGCCTTCCTATTAAAAAGTTTCAGGTAAAATTGTTCACTAACAACTAAAAAGAGATATAATGTAGTTCAAAAAATCTACTTAGAAACCAAGTTACCATTCCACCCTGAATTATTGCATATCATACTTAGGCAAACAGGTGGTGGAAGATCAGCAAACAGCAGATTAAGAAGCAATGTCTGTATGAAGCATTCAGATACTTCAGGGATCAGGATGGAATTTAATTAGGCACCTATATACATGTTAATTGCTCTTCCAGTCTTCCACTCTTGTAAAATGAGTAGATGGAAAATTCAAGAATCTTTATCCTTTGTACCTTTATGCAAAGAGTTGGTGCATGGTAATACAAGCTTGTCTACTTATCGTCATAGCATTATGTGTTGTACCCATTTAAAAGATGGCAAGGCTTTTACTGCAGTGCCCCAGATCACCAGAACTCTTTTAACAGTTGCTTCAGTGCAAATTTTGTCTTAAAAACTCTACAGCCCAAAGAGAGTGTTAGAAGTGCAAAACTAGAATGTGACCTGATACATTCATGCTCATCTCTGAGTAGTTCCCAAAATAGTGACATACCTATCTGATGTGTAAAAGAACAACTACTGTGTGCTCACTAACAGCTTGTAAGAGAATTTTTAAATATTGAGTAGGAGGAGAAATGACAGCTGACCAGGAAATAAGGTTATGTTACGTTCTTTTTAAGAAGCACCGTTCTGAACCAGTTCCACAAAACTCTAGGTTAATGAAGCAAACACAAGCCTAACATTTTATCCCAAATAATGAATGTGTAATTCAGTATTATCGCTAATACTGCATTGCAGTATCACTTCTGGGTTTCTGTCCAAGTCTTGGTGTGGGACTTGAACTCGTGGCTTCCTGTACAGCTTAGAAACTGTCTATGAATTCAGTCATAAAGGCTTTCACTGTGCTTTGAATTATGCAGCAAAATACATACTACTAAAATGCAAGTAATAGGAATGTTTTACAAGTAATCAAGGGCCTAAATAGCATAGAAAGCCAATTAAAGACTGCGATATACCGCATTAAGCATTTTTTTCTCTTAAAAACATTTACAGTATTGCTGCAACAATATAAACATATACTAAATTACAGTGGGCCAGATTCTTATTTATCCTGTTTTCAGATCAGTATAACACTTAGGCAATTTTTTTCCAGCCTATTCCAGAAACAGAAGTAGACCCATTAAGCTTAAATTACAAATTGTATTATTGAAATTCTATTACTAATACTTAATTTAATGTTTCTTTTAAAATGTAGCAGCTCTCCTTCAAGAACTAAATACTGATGTGGATAGTATAACTAATGTGTTGGCCTAGGGTTTAAATTGTAGTGTGTGGGGCTAATAATGCTCTATTTATAGTAAAGGTAACTATTTTGAATTCTACAGATGCTATTACGACTGCTAACAGCTACTTAAATCTGGAGGTATAATTTGCCTCTGCATCCCAGTATCCAGATGAAAATGAGAGAGAAAACTGAGGAATCAGATATCATACAGATATCATACAGATATACATTACAGATATCATAGTGGCTTTATTAAGTATGGTCTGGGAACATAAATGTCTGGAATAGCTGATGAAGAAGCAGCACAAACTAATGCCATCTTAGTGTGCTGTTTCTCATACTAGCTAGCATTGGCAAATCTCAACATTAGTCCTTTTTGGAGGCTGTCGGAGATGTGAAAGCCACAACCAAAAGCTGCTTCATACACATGGAAACGTCAGAAAAAAGCCTTACTTCTACTGGACATCAGTTAAGTGCCAGCCACTCGAAACAAATGGAGTAAAAGTCACAAGCTATAAAGGCATAGTAGCAGCAGAAGAAATCAATTGCAAAACAGGTAAAAAGAGAACCTGGGGAGTTTTTATCTTGAAACCTCTGCTCTTCGAAAGCTTTCTCAGGTAGAAGGATATGGTGTAGTTTGCTTTCATTTGCATTCCTGCCTACTTTTCAGACTCATGCACACAAGAACGGAAAACATTTGTTGGCTTTTACTATGAATGAGTGTGAAGAATGATGTGAACCACTATTTGGTAGTTCTTCTGTTTGGTGGACTGAAAACTGTAGGGAAAAAAAAAAAAGCGGCTCTGAGTCAAGCCAGAACAGGACTGTTGGGCTGAGGGGAAGAGGTTCAGTACAGTGAATGTGACCAAAAATATCCAAAACTAGTGCCTCAGGGTAGGAAAGTTGAAAACCTTTTTTTTTTTCCCAAAAAACTGTGAGAAGAAATCTTTTTGGACACAAATACCTCATCGGTTCTGCAATTCACAATTGCACATCATGAAATGAAGCCATCTAAAGAAAATATTTTAAAATTCATATCCACTCTCTTTGGCTGAAAATTTCCCCAAATTAACCCAAAGTCATAAATACCTTCTGGTTTGCTTTTGCTTTAACTGCAAATTTAATGTTTCTTTTGAAAATAATATATTTCTTGAATTTAATTTTAAAAATACTTACATTGAACCTTAGAAATATCTCTGGCTTAAGTGCTACATACAATTACTACTGCTAATTATATTATCTGTATTTTTATAATACCAAAACAAGCAACTTGATAGTCTTTCCTCTTTTGAAAGTCTGGGAGGTCCAGGTACAACAAATGCAAATGCAGTACGTCTCTCTTCCTATGTATTTGGCAAAATTTGAAATTACAGAGCCACTTGTAATGCTGTTATAATTGACCGGTGCCGTTTGGACAGACAGTTGGACAGATTCTGTATAAGTATTATGCATATAGAAAGTGCTGGACATGAAAGGGAAGTGGAACAGCTTGATATCAGGTTTCTGGCAACTCTGAGAGTTAGAGCAGTCCCTGATATAACCCTGATATAAGATTAAAGCAGTGCTGGAGGAATCTGGTGGGATGATACATTTGTACAAATGCACAAATTCCCAAAGTTAAACTCCTGACTTAACTGTCTTTGTTTTCTTGCTAATTCTGCCCAATGTTTTTTAACTAGGTCTTTAGATATGAGGATTGTAAATGCAAAGTGTTAGGGATGTTATGCCAGCAGGCAGTCAGGAAGATCAGAGGAATAACAGCAAAACATGTAGAAGTTTTGTTCTTTACTCATTAACTACAACTGTGATTGAAATTACTTGTCTTGAACAAATCTCTTCACATTTCTTTTGATTTTCCTGGAAAAACTGTTTTGTAACAGACATTGTTAGGTGAAGCACTACATGCAACTGGAGTCTAATTTCTAGACTTACAAAAGGATTAGCCTCATCCAACACAGATTCAAGTCACTTAGGCAAGAGGCCTTTCACTATGACAGGATAAGCTCAGAATACAACTTTAAATGCCTCCCAAGCTTTTAAGCAGCAGCTCAAAAGCAGTTTCTATCTGCTCCAGTCCAAGCCTGCAAAGTCCTGTTTATTTTATTTCAAATGACAGAACATATTTTAAATAGTCTTCTGCGATCTAAGCGCAAACCTAAAGATATCCATGTGTAGGTCTATTTCAGTCAGCATTTCTCTGATTTGAATGTACCTCTGCAGTAACTCCACTTCACTTGTTCCAATTATGTGCATTAATATAACTGGAATTAGCACTTGGGCTCAAAAACTGCATACAAGTACATTTTAAGTTAACCCAGATCGGTATTTAAAATCAGAGATACAGCTCAGGAGAGAGTTTGCCACAATGGAGGCTGAAACATTTCTTTGCTTTTAAGTCTGTGATTTGAAAAATAAAAGAGATGCTTGGGCTTGAAATTGTCACATTTGCATTTGCTTATTAAAGAGGAAAAGTGTAACTGATCAAAAATTAACTATACTCTTACAATATCTACACTTCTTTCCTTTGCAGATGTTGCCAGTTAATTTTAAGCTAGATTTGTACCTTTGTATACGTTTATGGTACAGTGCACTAATGAAATACATTCCCTGTATTCAGATTTTTAAAAGAACTCTGGTTTACTTTGTAGTGAAGGATTTAGGGGCAATGAAAAGAAATTGCTGTGGTAATCTTTAAGCATTTAAAAATATGACAGAAAATAAACATGTTGATAGAATATTCAAATATTCAAGACAGTTTGAATTCAAGGAAATTGTAGCAAGAAACTCATGTTACACCTTCTATTTTAATGGTATAGGTTCCTAGTTACATCATCTGTAATAGTTTCTTTTGCTGTTATAATAACCATAGCTATATGTTTTCCTTTATTGTTACAGAAAAGTTACTTTTTTTAACTGCAGTATAATTATATTGCCTAATGAATAAATTATATAACACATTTAATCCTGATTGATATTGCAGTAAAGCAAAAATTATTCCTGCTACTAATTAATGAGCACTTCTTTATCTACAAAAGATGATTTAACTAATCCAATGTATAGATTTTCTTGAGGCTAATTGTTCAGTTTAATGAACCAGATATCTCCCACTAAAGCAAGTGTCATGTGCCCTTACAGCAGCTAAAAGAGTTGTAAATCCTCTTGCACAATAGCAGTAGTTATGGGTCAAAGCCTGTCCTGAACTGTCTTCTGCTTGTGCAGTCTCCTTGACTTTAATAAGAACATGCATGCAGAACACAGCCAAGTTTTCTACTACATTTTGATGTGAGATTTGATTTTTTTTTCTTAATTTATGTTCTGTTCAACTTTACATAACTTCAAGTACCAAAACTAAAATAAATAGAATGAGGAAGCTCTGCTATATCAGAGTCTGTCTGAAAAAAAAAAAGCCCAAACAGATAGGAAGTGAGGATCTGTTAGAGTGAACAGATAGATCACTGGCTAGTAAGCAGGTCACAATAAAAGCCTTTTGGATACACAATATCTGTGGTTCTTTCACATTTGGAGCCACTAATAAATTTAGCAGGAAAGAAATCCATTACAAAAACAAAATTCAGCAAAGCAATTGAACACAACAGCAGTCTCAGACACACTTGATTTCAGTTGCCTTTATTAACGCATGGGAGAGGGTGAGTTAAAGACAGCTGATAGTGAATTGTAGAAGCATGGTGGAATGGGGTAGAGGAACTCATCCATAAACAGCAGGGCGAATGCAAGATCAAAAGAGCAGTTATTTGCTTAGTCACTTTTTCCTTCTCATTACTCACTGGAGTGTTAGATCATCCTCTTCCAGATGTTAGTTATGACATTCAGGTTTTTTCTAAATATTAAGTCAAAATGTCAGACATAAGATGGAGGGGAAAGGGAGGGGAGAACACCTAAAAAACAAAATCAAACCAAACCAAAAATTGCACAGCCAAAAAGCAAAAAACCCACCCCAAAAGTAAGCAGACTAATTTGAAATAAATATCATGCCTGGAAAAGTGGCAAGCTAAAAACCTAAGGTTACCAATTAGTGATTTATCATGACAGTTATGTTTGGAGGATTCCCTGGCATCTGTTTGCCTCTCATCATATAAAGATATTGCCATATTACTTCTCATCTATATCACCATCCCTTGCAACAGCATTAATAAGAAGGGAATGTAGTGAATATTTTTACTTAAGTCTTAGGCAAAAAGCCCGGTTGAAATTTACAGGTTTTTCCCCTTGGCATCAACAGAGCCGTAATTCAGGTCATTTGTACATTCTAGACTATAATTTGCTGTTGGATACATTTTTATTTAGATTCACTGCTCCTAAGCTTTTAAAAGCATTCCCAGGTACATTCATAAGACATTTCTGCAACTATGAAACGTACCGTTGGCTTTAGCCAACTTGCCGTGTACTGTGGTATCAAACGTTTTATTAAAACCCATCTGTCTTGGGTTTTTTTTATTTACAATGCACCCACTCAAAGAGGACTGAAAAAAAGGAGGTGAATCTTTCCTGTTAGACTTTAATGGAAACTTGTGTTTCTCCATGGAATTCTTCACTAATCCTTTTTGAAGGGACTGAAAACATTTGAGTTGGGGAATAGGAAGAATTTTCCTAAAATATGAGTTAAAAAAAATATTCCTCTAACTCTCTAGCAATATATTCTCAATTAAAACAGAAAATACACTTATTTACTCAACTTGCATGCAACACCTTGCTTTAATTTTGTTTTCAGCATTGTAATTTTCTTTATGAGGCATAGTCACAGAAACACTATCCTCATATACTTTAACCCTGGCCACATCTCACATCTTTCTATTTTCCCTTTCATACTAAGCAACATCAAGCACAACAGACACCAAATATTCTGTGACAGCCCGAGGATTACTGCTTCTTTGTCACATGAAAAATTATATAAAATGTAAACAGATTACTACCTTTGTATGTTTCATAGTATGGCAATGTTGCCAGTATTTTTATGCCTGAGTATTTAAAAGGCATCTGAATGATTCGTACAAGCTAATAATTTCTATGTCTATGTCAAGGAACACATCCATACTAAAGGAAAGGTTTTCTAAATTTTTGCTTCAGTGTGTGGTTGGGCACAGCCAAACACAAGGAGGAAACTGGAAATAAAGCACATTTGTATTTTCCTGATATTTTAGGAGGCTGGCTGATAAAGTCAAAGAACAAGGACAGAATTGTAGGGCTGTGATACAATTTTATATTATTTGGCTCATCATCTATGGTGAGGTTATATATACATAATTGGAGAGAGAAATCTGACATCTTTCAGCATGTTTGAACTCATGTGGAATGGGCCTCAGCAGACACTCTTTCTAAAAGCACACAGAAGCATAAAGAGGAGTAACTGTCACACATCCTCTTCTAAACTTTGCTTAATACCTCATAGAATCATAAAATTATAGAATAGTTCGGGTTGGAAGGCACCTTAAAGATCATCTAGTTCCAAGCCTCCTGCAATAGGCAGGGACATTTCCTACCTGATCAGGCTGCCCAAGGCCCCATCCAGCCTGGCCTTGGACACCTACAGGGATGGGGCACCCACAACTTCCCTGGACAACTGTTCCAGTGCCTCACCACCCTCATAGTGAAGAAATTCTTCCTTATGTCTAGTCTAAATCTGCCCTTCTCCAGTTCATACCCATTGCCCCTAGGCCTATCACTACAAGCCTTTGTAAACAGTCCTTCCCCAGCTTTCCTGTAGCCCCTTCAGATATTGGATGGTCGCTAGGAGGTCTCCTCAGAGCCTTCTCTTCTCCAGGCTGAACAAGACCAACTCTCTCAGCCTGTCTTGATATGGGAAGTGCTTCAGCCCTCTGATCATCCTTGTAGCCTCTTCTAGACCTGTTTCAATATCTCCATATCCTTCTTCTCTGGAGAATTCCAGAACCGGACAGATGGGACTCTCTTGCCATCCAAAAATCTCTGCATTTTTTTGTGTCCTGTTATCCTGATTTATCTGACTCCTCTTAACCAGCTGGGGAAAAAAATGGTAGAAGTATTTTTCTCTCACAAAGTCTTCTCCCTCACCCAAGTGTTACTGATGTTCCCTGGTTATCCAGCAGTAGCTTTACATATGTATAATACTTGTCTTTCTATCAAATGTGAAGTCAAGATTTCTCCTTAAATTTGTGTGCTTTCATTGACAGATTTTCTCATCTCTGTCTCCTCTGGATTACAGACCTTTAATAAGTGATTAAAACCGGGTAAAGAGTTTGATATTAAACAACTAGCATGACTGCCTGTGGTCTTTGCTAGACCTTGGAAAGTAAGTGACAAGTTTGTAGCAATCTAAGTACAAAGAAACTCAGAAATTCAAAATCTAACTTTATTTCCAAAAGCTTTTACTTAGTGGACAATAAGTCAACCGAACACAATTTCTCAATACCAGCTGATTAATTTTGATATTCACAAACTGTGTCCACAGTGCTTTCCCTCTCATCTGTGTATTGTTACCTGAGATAGTTTACCTTTGTCTTCATGTAGAGTTTAACACTCATGAATTCAGCCCAAGTACTTTCTTCAGCCTGAGTAACAGGACTGTTGCATCATAGTCCAACTTCCCAAAAACTTACCATGTGATATAGTAAACTGAGATACCACAGTGTTAATGAAAGATTTGAGCTCTGCCAGCACTGATCGTTACTACTGACTTACTAGAACAACATAAGGCCAGCAGGTTGGATCCTTCAGAGAGCTTAACGAGACTATCCTCATTCAATACAGAAGGCCATTCTGACCTGCCTTGAGCTGACAAGCTAACCTTTTATTTCTGTTTAGCTGTACTATTAACAGATTCATAATGCAACCTGGCAATGTGGCAATGTGACTTTTCTTTAGCAAAATATACATTTCCCGTGTCCTCTGTTACATTCAAATAACCATATTGCAGTGGGTGAATTGCTTGTAAATAGCATTTTAGGGTGGGCGTGATAAGATTGGTTCCAGGCTGTCATGCCATACTGTTTCCTTGCAAACAGCTTTTCAGTATCTATGTGCAGCAAACTTCACCTTTCAGATCCCAATGGCTCACAGCAAGTGACTTTTCATAAATGAAGTGGTACCACAGCTATTCCTATGGCTCACTGCTTGTCATTGCCTTCCTGTCTGTGATGCACACATTGCACTTTGAAACTGTGTTGCTTTTCCTACAATTTCTTCTGTATGTTTGCTGCTCCTGCATTACTGTTTCTTTTTGTGTACCACCCCTTTTCCCTTAGCAGGATCATAGGCATTCCTCCCACTGTCTCAATATTATCTTCTCTAAATTGAAAAAAGTAAATTCTTTACCAATCGTATTTATGGTTAAACTACTAAGAGTAGTTTAAGAGTCATTTGGAATACATTTAGAAATGTTTTGAATGCTTATGCCCAAGTTCAGCATTAGTAGAAGTTATTTTTTTGTCTCAGAGGTTATTTTTCTTTCTCTTTCTCTCTCCCATGTATTCTCCCCTGAACCTGCAGTAACGGTGTCAGCAGTTCCTGTTTTAGCTCCATTTTCAGTACATTTGATTTTTGAGCCAAGTGTAAAATAGGAGAGTAGGAGGAGTTTTATTTAAAATATGTAAGACATGATCTTTTCAATGAGCCACTTGTTTCTTTTACAACTACTACAGTAAAGTAGTATATATAAAGTATACTTCCATGCATAAAAATAAATTTATTCAGAGAATTATGGCAGCACTTATAAATGTTTAATGAAACTCTAGGTTGCTCTTTCTTCTATGTCTTCCAGCTTATATTTGATAAAGTATGAAACAAGAGAGTTCTTGTGATCTTGTTTGTTCACAAATATCTGTCGCTGTGGAATTAGGCT
Organism: Coccyzus lansbergi; assembly: GCA_033558105.1. Classification (NCBI taxonomy): domain Eukaryota; kingdom Metazoa; phylum Chordata; class Aves; order Cuculiformes; family Coccyzidae; genus Coccyzus; species Coccyzus lansbergi. The sequence continues at coordinate 1,542,182 of JAUMJK010000318.1, read as the reverse complement.
CAGGTGTAAATACACAGTAAATTTTCGAGTTAAAAAAATAATCTGTCTGGGATGTGTCAGGGGGAGAGGAAAGAATGTTACAATTACATTTTGAAGTATTCTCTTCTCTACAACTTCAGTGCGTTAAAACACAGTGATACAAAAGATAAGATCAATCTTGGTACGTCGCCCAAATTTTTTTCATGCATTTCCTTATTTACCCTGGCAGCAGCTTTTCAGACAGAGGTTGCTCTGCAGGCAGAGTCAGGGGAAAAAAAAAAGTGTTTTGACAGATTGTCGAAGGGTGATATATTTGGCATTCTTATCTGAAGTCTGCACTTAGAAGAAAGGCAGCATGAGCAGGTGGTTTCCCCACACTGCTTCAAACACAGGCGATAAAAGTTAAATAGGTCAAGATACGTACAATACTCATATCTAGGAACACTAGAAGTTTGTTTTTTCAAACAAACATCTAGTCTCTATCCTCCACTGTCCTTTTTTTAAGGACTGCTAGGACCACAACCTAGTTACAGCCAGCTGAGTAAAACAAACTGTGTGCTGCCTATGCTAAGTGTTATTTAAGACAGCGTTCACTGCAGGTGGAAATAACAGCTGTATCTTCTGGGAATTGTACAGAAAGTTAGGTATGCATGAAATCAGTTGGGTCCCTAGCTAATTGTATCAAATCCCAAATCAATTAGCGATTGTGACATTAGCACACTTAAAGCTAAAATTGGGCAGAAAGTTGAGACATTGGCAATGTGAGTTTTCTTTGCTATCTATGGTGATACACTAGCTGATTTTTTCCATCCAGGCATTAATTAGCATTTCCTTAGCACATAAAGTAAGGAGATAAAGGCAAGAGAAATAACAGAGTCCTGATGTTCCTTCAGGATAAGAAATTCAACCTTTTAACCAATGAAATATGTATAAAATGATCTTCGAACGTTGTAACCTTCCCCTTGTGACATGATCACAAATGCATCTGATCCATTGCCACTTTTTCCAGTCATCAAACCATTCAGAAAATTAGTCAGAACTAACCTCGTTTAGCAGTGAAGAAGCCAAGTGGATTTCTAGAAGGTCACAGTACCCAGCACTGCCCCCTCTTCATCCTACACTGGAACTGCAAAACTCAAAACATCTTCACAACAGAGGCATAACCCAACATGCTATTTCAAGCATGTGCGCATGGGCTGCAGCACTCGGGGCAATTGTGTGCTTTATATGTCCTCATAATCTATTTTTGGATCTTTGCATGATTACTGCAAAGACCTCACTGTTTTTCCTTGTTAAATATTCGCTTATGCAACCTTCCCCCTGCAGGCAACTGGGCTCATATGATCCTTACTTTATATGGAATTTCAGTCCCATATGTTGCTCCTGGCACTTTTTGCTGCTCTACTGGCACCTCTGCTACTTGCCCTTTAACTGAAGCGACAATTAAATCATAGAAAAACAAATCTTAAGCTGTAATACAAATATCTCCAAGCCTGAGGCTAAAGAAATGAAGACCCCTTGTAGATTGTATTTAAAAGTTACAGACTGCATCTGGCCACATAACAATATTGCTATTCCCTAAATTCCATCAGAATTTCAGGACTGACCTCCCACAGCTCAAGGAAAGCAGGTTTTTCCTGATGGGTAGAATTGCTTTGATGTTAACACAAGTGCAAAACCTTCAAGATTAATTAGAGCTCAAAGTATAAATGCAACAAAGGGAATTCCCTTCCCTTCTGTTCTTTCCCAGTGGAAGGAGGGAATTCCCTTCCCCTTCTGTCTTCTCTCTGTGCAGGGAGGGAATCCCTTTGCTATTCTTACTCATGATGACGCCACTTTTCTGTCCCCAAGAGCAACAGGAAGTTCATTGTTTTTCCCTTGTTTCCCCTTTTCCCATAAGAAGATCGAAGACTTCCCTTTCTCCCCATCATTTCTCTCCCACAGGTGAAGAGGGATTCCTTTGCCTGCTATTTTCTGCCCTCACTGTACCAGTTTTCTGCTTTAATGTTTCAGTAGGAGAACTACTTTATTTCTTTTCCTTTTTTTTTCCTTCTCAGAGTGCAGCATTTTATCCTACAAAATTATGAAACCAGACACCCGCTTTAAATTTGGTTACTGGCAACTGCTATCTAAATATAACCATATTCACTTAGTACTGCTCTCTCCACATTTAAATGCTAATTAATAATTAATATAGGGAATGGGGTATAAAAGCAAAGCAGAAATGTAGAATCCATATTTCTTTAAAGGGCTTTCTCTTTAGTCTAAAGGACACCCTCTACAGTTTTTAGGGCAAGAATTTGCATTTGCTCTCCCCACCTCCTCCACCCACCCCAGAATTACTGAATACAATGAAATAGCAAATTATTTTAAATTCACTTTGGTCTAGAGTGATGGCCCAAAGACATCACCACTAAGGAAAGGATTAAGCTTCATTTCAGTTGTTTGCCTCTGAAGCAAGCTTTGTCTTTCCTTTCACAGGGTAATAAGTTTCACCCGTGTGATTAAAAACAAAGAATAATGGATGCTGATGTGAAGTTTGTTCATTTACTATAGTACTTGTTGTTGGGTTTTAATAATGCAGAATATTGCAGAACATCACTGTTCTGTGATACCTTTGGTAAAAATAATGAGGTATTATTAATGTGAAACCTCATTGTAACATATGCCCTGGGCTAATCTTTCTTTGGTAGGATGTGGCAGGTACATACTCATGATTTATCCTTTCCAAAATATTAAGTGAGCTGCTAAGGAATTAGTGAACATAAAATGCATTTTCTCTGGTTTTTACTTTTTTTTTCCTAACTAGTTTTTGATATCCATGGCATACCTAATAAATTTTAAGGGGGGATTTCTAAAAACCAAAGCAAAGTAATAATTGAAAGTAAAAGGAGTAATTAAGGAAAATAACTTAAACCCCATAGGTTATCAGAAGCAAGAGACAGGTTTTTCCCTCGAGTTTTCTTCTCCTGACACTGTTCCCTGTTTCTTTCTGTAGCCATGGAAAAGCCTGTGATATTACTAAAAATATCATTAATATTTCACTCTAAATATTTATAGGAAAAGATAGTCTCTTAGGAGCAAATCCTTGTTTAACTAAAATTACAAGTCTGTTGATTCCATATACTTTCTGCCTGGATTAGTTGATTAGGGTGTCCGGTCTCACAGATGAAGCACTGCTTGTGTCACAAAACCTCTGCCATATAGTCCTCATGCTTTAAGGACTTTTACAGAAACAAACAAAAATTGTGACAATGTTGTCTTTGGATATGTTGACATCAACTACTCTTTCATCTGATATCTTCAAAAAGGCATTATAGGAGGGGTATCACAAATACAGTAAGAGCAGGTTAGTAGAACAAGTAGAATTAGTGTAACCAGACTACTTTGAACAGTCTCATCTTAAAAAATAAATCATATTTTAGTTTCATTTTGTGAAGGTAAATAGATACAAATCTTGCACAACTGAAATCCAACATCCTCTATGAAAACAAAAGATTGGTCAATTATCCAGTTTCAGGGAAACCAATAATCCCAAAGTGACAGCAAGCACCACCAAAGAGAGCAAGACAAGAGCCACATAAGTCTGAGTGGTAGCTTTTTCTCTGGGAGCTTACTAATTTTGACATTCATAGTTTCACTTCCTCCACTTGAGACAGAGATCAATATGAACTCCTCAGTACATTTTAAGCATCTGCCTCAGCCAGTCTCAGCCTGCTAGAATTCAAGGCTCAAATGATTTTATTTGTGAGTAGGCTATCTGAATCAATGTGTTACTCAAAAAAAGTTAGGATTTAGAAGTGAAGCCTTGGATAAATTACTATCTTTCACTGCACTGTTACCTTTACATTTATGAGATCTCAAGCATTTTTACAGCTCATTTCAGTAAAGTTGTACTCTATCTTTCTCTGCCATAACTGATTATAATGAAATCATACTAGAGAACATTTAATGTAATTTTAACTTGGCTTAGTAGTTTTGTTTTTGAAAATGAGAAGAATCCCAAAAGTTATTAGTTGGGCTTTCTATTTACTGCTAAGATACCATGGCTTTAAAAGGCTTTTATTTAAACAAACATTCATAATCTGTATTTCTTTTCTAAAGTCCTCAGGTTTTACAATTGCTCCCTCTAGACCTTAAAACTTAGCAAAATCAAAAATAATTTTTCTTTCTTTTTTTTTCCTGGTGCTTCATACAGTGAAGACGAGGTGAAAATATGGGAAGGTCACATGGATGTTGTCTCTCCGGAGACACCTGGTTAAAGTTGTGCAAATATTGTACATGCAAATATTGTACATGCAAATATACCATAAATTTTCAGTCTGACTGTCAGCAAAATAAGTATCATTATCAGCCCTTTACAGGGTGCTTTAGAACTTTTAGAGCCACAGAACTAACTGTAATGCTTTCTTTTCAGAGAGAACTATATAAAAAAAAAAGGGCCATCTCAGCTAAGAACCTATTTGATATGCATTTCTTTGCTCCTTCTAATCATCTGTTTATCTAGTCAGATTTTCTTAAAAAAGCATTCTGGCAACTAATATACCTACCTACAAGTTATGACAGGGCATTCAACCTTGTGGTGACCATCCGTGACACTGCTTTCAAGAACAGCTCTGCAAGGTGCATACGAATGTAAACTAACTGAATAGTCATCTTTTATGAACAAATACTTGTGGGTTTTTGCATATTATTCAGCTTTTCTTAAATTATGTGGTTGATAGGATAAAAAGGGCTGAGACAAAGCCACAGTGTTTTCAAAGAGATTTACAGAATGAGGAAATTTCACACTACATTCTAACGCTAACGCAAAAGGCGAGCTGCATCTGTAACAATGCCTGAGGAGATATTGCTCCTCAAGCATAGGTTCTGGTTCTTGAAGTCGGATGAGCTATGAACCCAAACCTTCCAGTACACAAATATACAAACCCCGAAAAAACACAACTGCATTCTGTTTCTTACACTAGGATTCAGTATCTCATATCAGATGTACCCTTAGGAACTGATCTCCTGCAATCACACCCCTGAGAAATGCAGAATGACAGAATCACTAGGCTGGAAAAGACCAACTGGATCATCGAGTCCAACCATTCCTATCAAACACTAAACCATGTCCCTCAGCACCTCGTCCACCCGTGCCTTAAACACCTCCAGGGAAGGTGAATCAACCACCTCCCTGGGCAGCCTCTGCCAGTGCCCAATGACCCTTTCTGTGAAAATTTTTTCTTGATGTCCAGCCTGAGCTTCCCCTGGCAGAGCTTGAGGCCATTTCCTCTCGTCCTGTCCACTGTCACTTGGGAGAAGAGGCCAGCTCCCTCCTCTCCACAACCTCCTTTCAGGTAGTTGTAGAGAGCAATGAGGTCTCCCTTCAGCCTCCTCTTCTCCAGGCTAAACAACCCCAGCTCTCTCAGCTGTTCCTCATAAGGCCTGTTCTCCAGCCCCTTCACCAGCTTCATTGCTCTTCTCTGGGCTCGCTCCAGAGCCTCAACATCCTTCTTGTGCTGAGGGGCCCACAACTGAACTCAGGATTCAAGGAGTGGTCTCACCATTGCTGAGTACAGAGGCAGAATAACTTCCCTGGACCTGCTGGTCACACCATTTCTGATACAAGCCAAGATGCCATTGGCCTTCTTGGCCACCTGGGCACACTGCTGGCTCAAGTTCAGTCAGCTGTCAACCAACAACACTCCCAGGTCCCTCTCCTGCAGGCAGCTTTCTAGACAGGCTTCTCCTAGTCTGTAGCTCTGCATAGGGTTGTTGTGCCCCAAGTGCAGGACCCGGCATTTGGCCTTATTGAACCTCCTGCCATTGGTCTCAGCCCAGAACCCCCACACGGTAAAGGCAGATAAAAGCGCGCGGGTGCGCTCCGCCCTCCCCTCTCGCCGCCGCCTGTGAAGGAGGCAGCTGCTCTCACTATGTACAAACAACAGCGCCGGTTCCCGTAGCAACGCGGCCGCCTCGCGGAGGCTCCCGGCTCTCCCTGCTCCTCCCGCCGGGCTCCCCTCCCCCGCCGCCTCCCGCGGGGCTCGAGCCGCGCTGCATCCCCTTTTGGACAACGGTCTCCGGGACTTGCACTGGTCTAGCGACGGGGAGCCGGGGGTGATGGATGCGCCTGGCTCTGCGGGCGAGTAGCCGGCCAAACGGCCTGCGAAAGCTGCTGCTCCTGCCTTGGAAACCGCTGTGAAACACCCAGCAGCGGAGTGTGCTGAGAGAGGGACAGTTCACATTTAAAACAGTCATGTAAATAGTAATTTACTTGGTGATGCAGAATTATAACATTTAAAACTAAGTGCTATTTGAAAAAAAATGAACTGCGGACAACACCATGGGCGAGGGGTTTTTCTGATCTCTTTTTTTTTTTTTTTTTTTTTTTAAATATCCAGTGTCTGCAAATTAGGTTTTGTCCACAAGCTTGTTTCTTTCCTGAGTGGCAATCAATTATCAGCACAGCATCCCTTAATCCACAATAGCTAATATTTGTGTCAGCTTTTACTGGCAAGAAGCCACGAAGAGAGAAACATTTCATTTGTTGACAGTGACAAATATATAGAACCAACATAAAAGATCCTCTCAGACTCAAATTCCAAAAAGATGGGTTTTTTAATGTCAGTTATTATAATCAGATTGTTCAGATGGTTATAATAATTAGCATTAGAGATTTTATACATAAAATATACGTTTTCATGAATCATGTTAAAGACCAGAAGAATGTACTAAATTTTTATGAACTTGGAAGATTATGTTTTGAACAAGATCAAGACAGATTTCATGTGCAGAATTGGATTCTCACAGCTAAGTGGAAACCCTACATTATACTCTTAATTCATTGTGAACAGATAATTTTTTGATATCTCCAACAAAAATATTTTAATTTATTCTCTCCTTTAAACTGATAGTTCTTATCATTAACATACTCATGTAAAAATATTCAGAATCAGTGTTCACCATGTATTACTTCATTATACTAGTGTTACCAAATGGGAGGAATTATAGGTTTTACTGAACAATTTTTTTCACAACATATCAAGACAGAAATATTGCACTGCATGAAAAAGAAAAAGATGGTAACACTTTCACTGGTATTTAAAAGTTTGTCCATCCCATCATGAGAGACTACCATCTGTTGGTAGGAAAGACTGCTAATACCATATCAAAACTAGGCATATAGGAAAACTAATACTCTGGGCAATGTACACATTTGTTGTGCTGCTTTGGACTGACCTCTGACTGGTTGGCTCTGCTTATCAGCAAGAACTAAAGGAAAAATGGATAGTATCAACTGAGTGAGTCCTTCTCTGTACCAGCATTGTCCAAGAACTTAGCATATACTCAGTCATGATATTTTTTTTAGACATTCATTGTGTCTGACATCTTGAGCTAGAAATTAGATGCTTGGCCTCTGATAAAAGATAATAGTGGTAGTCATACTTTTTATATACCATCCTTTGCTGGTAGTTATAAAATATCCCCTCAAATGCAGTTAGTTCCAATTTGCTTAAACAGTACTACAACAGCAAGTGCTTCCACAGATTTTTTTCACACAGCTTAGCCATCCAAATTTCCTTCACCCCTGTGACTTTCTTCTCAACACACAGTAAGATAAAATTTAGATAACCAGTTATCCTTACAGTCATGATGAGTTTCAGCAATTTGAGCTGTCGTAACCAAAATGTCCTTGATTGTATAACAAACAACATGCTAGCCTGTCTGCCTACGTCACTAGAAAGCTTTCAGCTGTTGCCTTATGTTGAAGAGAAGAGTTTGTCCCTAAAGTCAAGATATATGACATACAGCCTTGCTGCCCAAATTAGGTACAAGGTACCATAAATTCTTCATTTTATTATGCATCAGTAAATTTAATCTAAGGGGTCATTGACCTATTCTAGAATCATAGAATAACCAGGTTGGAAGAGACCCACCAGATCACTGAGTCCAACCATTCCTATCAAACACTAAACCATGGTCCTCAGCACCTTGTCCACCCGTGCCTTAAACACTTCCAGGGCAGGTGAAACAACCACCTCCCTGGGCAGCCTCTGCCAGTGCCCAATGACCCTTTCTGTGAAATTTTTTTTCCTGATGTCCACCCTAAATCTCCCCTGGCAGAGCTTGAGGCCATTTCCTCTTGTTCTGCCCCTGTCACTTGGGAGAAGAGGCCAGCACCCTCCTCTCCACAACCTCCTTTCAGGTAGTTGTAGAGAGCAATGAGGTCTCTCCTCAGTCTCCTCTTCTCCAGGCTAAACAACCCCAGCTCTCTCAGCTGTTCCTCATAAGGCCTGTTCTTCAGCCCCTTCACCAGCTTCATTGCTCTTCTCTGGGCTCGCTCCAGAGCATCAACATCCTTCTTGTGGTGAGGAGCCCAGAACTGAACACAGTATTCAAGGTGCAGTCTCACCATTGCTGAGTACAGAGGGAGAATAACCTCCATAATAAGTCCAGGAATAATAATCTCCAATAAATCCAGGAACACCCACATCCACAGCCTTTCCCTCATCCAGCAGCCGAGTCACTCTGTCATAGAAGGTGATCAGGTTAGTTTGGCAAGAGCTGCCTTTTCTGAACCTGTGTTGACTGGACCTAATCACCCGATTCTCTTTCCTGTGTTTCATGATAGCACTCAAGATCACCTGTTCCATGACTTTCCCTGGCACTGAGGTCAGACTGTCAGACCTGTAGTTCCCTGGATCTTCCCTGCGACCCTTCTTGTAGGTGGGCACTACATCAGCCTCCCGTCCAGTGGAACTTCCCCAGTCTTCCAGGACTGTTGGAAGATGATGGAATGGGGTTTGGCCAGCACATCCGCCAGCTCCTTCGGTACCCTTGGGTGAATCCCATCTGGCCCCATAGACTTGTGGTTGTCTAGTTGAGCTAGCAAGGCTCTGACCACCTCATCTTGGATCATGGGAGCCTCATTTTGCTCCTCTAGCTCCTGGGTTTGTACACAGAGGGAACAACTTTCTTTACAATTAAAGACTGAGGCAAAGAAGTCATTAAGTACCTCAGCCTTTTCCTCATCCCCTGTCACTGTTGTTCCCTCTGTGTCCAATAGGGACTGTATGGTCTCCCAAGTCCTCCTTTTAGTATTTATATATTTATAGAAAGATTTTTTTTCTTATCTTTCACAGACTTTGCCGATCTGATTTCTAGTCGAGCCTTAGCCCTTCTGATTTTTTCTCTACACAATCTCACTTCCCTTCTGTAGTCCACCGAAGAGGCTTGTTCCCTCTTCCAGAGCCTATAAACATTTCTCTTCTTCTTGATATCACTTAAGATCTCTCTGTTCAACCAAGCTGGTTTTTCCCCCTGCTGGCTTTTTTTTCCAGAACATCGGGATGGCTTTCTCCTGAGCTGCTAGGATCTCCTTTTTGAATTGCTCCCAGCCCTCATGGGCTCCCTTGCCCTTAAGTACTGTCTCCCAGGAGACTTTGCCAACCAGCCTTCTGAAGAGTTCCAAGTCTGCCCTCTGGAAATTTAATGCAACTCTCCTGCTAACAGAAAACTCTGTCATCTCATGATTGCTTAGTCCTAGGCATCCTCCTACTGCCACATCCCCCACATGGCCTTCTCTGTTCACAAACAGCACGTCCAGGAGGGCACCTTCCCTTGTTGGTTCACTCACCAGCTGTGTAAGGAAGTTGCCTTCCACACACTCCTATTCCTCTTTCCTTTAGACATAAATTACAGTGCTCATGGAAAATTACACTGAGTTCATATCCTTTCAGTGCATTTGAAGACCTGAATGAAATGGATCTGCAGGAACAGAGAAACTTTTTCTTTGTTTCACATAGACCATCATCTAATCACCAGACTGGAAGAAAATTGTGTTCCTACAATCCTGGCTAGATGTAAACCAATGAACTAGAAGTGAACGCTCCAATTTTTCCATTGCTGTTCTCCTGAGCTGTGTGACCTATGTGATCACTCTGCTAGGGATCTGATGAAATTAATTTCATTCTCATACTTTCCAATAGTCCCTTTCCTGAGAAATCTTTGTAGGCTGAAAAACTCCTCTAAAATTTCAGAGCAAGATTCAAAGGCTTCAAGTGGAATCAGAGCTAGTTTGCATTTAGCTTTCAGCTGCCACTCTTAACATTTTCTTAGATAGTTTTTTCAGGAGCTAAACACTACAATAGAGTAAATTCACTAGAAATAAAGTGATAAAGGTTGAATTTATACTTAGCTATGCTTCATATGTAAATAGCATATATATCCTATATAAAAAAAAAAGAAAGAAGGGAGACTATGATTTTAATAACCCTATTTATTAGACAGTGTTAGCTTCTCTATCACCATCTTGAGTGATCAGATATGGGTCATAGAATTGTAAATTTAGAGAGCGTTAAGGTTTTGGAGAGCACTAAGATTATGCAGCCTCCTGAGCCCTCAAAATATATTTACAAGAATCATAGGTGCAGAATCAGCTTTGTTATCTGTGAATATACAACCATCAGACACCCCTTCTAAGCATGACATCACTGATGGCATCTCTAGCTAGATATCAAAGCTTGCTTTTCAGTGAGATGTGTTTCTAACTTTAGACTCCATATCAACAACTTTTCTAAAAATATGACATATTCCAAACACACATGGAATGAATACAGAAATACAGAATGAATATGGAGAACAGCATAAGCATACCGGAAAAACCTTAAACTTTGCATTGCTACTTTGGGTAATGGAAAATGCATCTAATTTATGGTGCCTAAACTGCAGCTCCCCCAAAATAGACTGTTATATCATTTATTCTTATTCATAATATCATCTTGTCAAGACTGAGAAAATACACATCAGCTTCCTACAGTGAAGCTTACAGTGGACCAGTGACCACGCTCTCCCACTCATGCTCTGTAAGTGGCTAACCAAACAGGTCACAGATGCTTTGATGGTGCATTGGCTAGATCACGATGTTTGACTGTGGCCAAGGATTTGCTTAAAGTGTAAAACAGTGTTCACCCAAACAAATAAGAGAGGAATACAATTCCAATCTGGAAAGAATCTCATAATCTATGAGATTAACAGGGCTTCAGAAGAGCTTCCTAACATTTGTTCTGTCTTATTATCACAGACTACAGTACCAAGGAAGTATTATTTTAAAAGAAAAAAACAAAAACAAAAGATCTAGTACTTTTTACAGTTTACTTTCACATGTTTTAGTTCTATGATAATTATCACAAAGGACCACCTCAGTTGAAAAGACAGGACATCCCATTGATATAATGATAGTCAGACAGAATGGCTTGACTTTGTACTTACTCCTATGGTCTCGGGGGAATATTGCTCACAAAGAAGCCTCTTATTACACTAGAAAATATCTCATTGATTTCTAGTTTTAGAGTATATTAATATAAAGATATCATTCTGCTCTTGCTTACACTCTAGAATTCCTTTTGGTGCTAGGTTCATGTTATAGTCATGGTGAGCTCCATTTCTCTAGTTAAGGTAAATCAGACATTTTAGTGAGTCTTGTAATGCCATGTGCTAATCTCTCTATGGAAGCATCTCTCTCTGGAGACATTTTAAATGTGTTTATTAGGAAGACCATATTTATATCTTCAGGGAAACCTGTATATAAAAGGAAAACCCTTGTAGGGCAGATGTTGCAATTGGCTAAACGAGTGAAACTGAGCTTTGTTTTATGCAAACTAGAGCGTGAACATTTATCATATAACTAGGATTTAAAGGAGCAGGATAAAATAATAAAAGGATAACATTTGAAAACCTCTTTATGCCCCAGTGCTCAATTATGAAAGCATTGAGAATGTATCAGTTTATTATTTCCCAATATGTTTTAATCTGCTGGTCAATGACAGTTTTTAATGCTTCTCCAAAAGCTGGTTCAGCAAAATATTTTTAAACTTGTTATTCAACAGCACACATGAACATTTCACCTATGTTAAATGTCATGAAACTGTACTTTGTCCAGTATGACTAGAACAATCAATCACATTCATTCAGCTAGTGTGGCCTGCAGGACAATGGTCACTGTTGTTGGAATTTAATTTACACATAGATAAAATGTAATATACTAGCATGTCACTAATGTATTCTCTAGATAATCTAATGTTATATCCCATGTTGTTCGAAAGACTTTTTGTGCCTTCACTTTGGAAATAGGGGTGACCCAATAAACTCCAAAGCCCTGGCAAAAAAACCAAAAAAAAACAAAAAAAAAAAACTTGTCATAATTTAACAGTGCAGGACTTTCTGAATTTCAGCTATCGTTTTCTAGATATGCTGGACCTACCTATTTATAATAGCTATGAAACAAAAAGCTTTCCTAATTTGTGGTCCAAAGCATCAAAATCACAGCATGTTTAGACTAAAGTTCTGAGAACTTCTATTATCTTGTAGACCATATTTTGGTGTGGGAGAAGAGTGAAGACAAAACAAGGTGAATAGAAGTGTTTCACACAAAACTGACCCCTTCAACGACATCAGCAATATTTTGCAGAATTGCAACCACTCAGCTTTCACTTCAGTGAAAGGTGAAAGTCAAATACAAGGTTCTCTGAATCTACAAGATCTGAGACAGTAAGACCCACACAGACCACTAGGTCAGGGTGAGTTTCTTGTTTATCCAGTGGAGGAAAACTTTTAAACATTAATGCCAATCAGCATAATATATTGATCACTGTAAACTATATGCAGCTGTGTAGCTTCATACTGAGGTTAGAAATGCACCTGCTCTTAACTTCATATCCCTAGTGCAGGCCTTTTCTTCATCAGTGAGACAGAGGGAATGGAGATTGTTTTTATTATTCTGTCATCATTCATCACACCCTAGCTGTGTAGTGAGTTGATGCTTTATTCCTTTAGTAATGTAAGCAAAAAAAAAATCCGGTGTTTCTGTTTTTGATTTGCCCACAGGTGAAATACAGAGGACCAAACTGACACTCAACATTTATGTCATAGTTATATTGCAAGAGTGTTTACAGTGACAATGACAGCAGTGACTGCCAGCACTCAGAATCACAGCACTGATGATAACGGAGTGAACAGTTTTGGGAACACTAGGTCATCCAAATGTCATTATTTGGCATATCAATATATCTCATTATCTCTTATGTACTACTTCAACTAGACATGAAGACAAGTGTAGAGTACATAGCTCTAATACACAAACAATTCAAGTAGTTCAGATCATGGGCACGCTATTCATTATTTGAGAAAGTTTAGACTTTTCTATCAAAATGTCTTACTTTTCAGAATGGAAGTCACTTGTGATATTGCTATGATACAGCATGCAACATAAGATTATTTTTTTCCCCTCTAAATGTCTAAATGTCAATGACAAGAAAGGAAATTCTTTGCAATTGGTATGCTTTAGCACGATGTGAAGTGGTAGTTTCAATTTCTTGGCTGGCATATAGCTAAAATTTTTCACAGTACTATTTATTCAGGAGCAGTATATGCGACACTGACAAAAACGTGAAAAGATAGTGCTAAGTTTCACAGTCAGGAAGATGTCAGTGAAAGAAAAGAGCATTTTTAATATCTTCACCATTATGTTATATTTTACAATGTACTAAATAGAAGGTTTAATAGCTGGAGATAGACATTCTCAGTATTTATATCTCAATAAAAGGGTCATAATAAAGTAATTTCTGTCTCCAATCAAAAATCATAAATTTTAGACTAGAAACAGAGGTGACAGCAAAATTACTTTTTTTGGCCCATGAGATGGTTTTGATGGTGTATATTGAAGTGACACATCAGAACATCTTTTAGCTCCACCATTGACCATTTTTAATCATAAAATCATAGAATGCCAGCTGGAAGGCACCTCTAGGATCATCTGGCCCAGCCTTTTCAGGTGATATATAGTTTAAATGAGATGGCCCAACACCCTGGGGCTGAGCCTTAAAAGTGTTCAGTGTAAAGGAATCTACCACTTCCCAGGGAAGATTATTCCAACGTTCAACTGTTCTCATGGTAAAAATTTTTCTTCTAGAATCCAATTGAATCTCCACAGGACAGGACGAGAGGGAATGGCCTCAAGCTCCGCCAGGGGAGATTTAGGCTGGAGATTAGGAGGAGGTTTTTCACGCAGAGGGTCATTGGGCATTGGAATAGGCTGCCCAGGGAGGTGGTTGAGTCACCTTCCCTGGAGGTGTTTAAGACACGGGTGGATGAGGTATTGAGGGACTTGGTTTAGTGTTAGATAGGAATGGTTGGACTAGAAGATCCGATGGGTCCCTTCCAACCTGGTTGTTCTGTGTGATTCTGTGATTACTGCTTGACTTTTCCATGTGACTCCTTGTAAATACAGAGTCTTTATCCTCTTTGTAGACACCCTTTGTATACTGGTACATGGTAGTAAGGTCTCCTATAAGCCTTCTTCTCTCAAGGCTGAACAAACCCAGTACTCTCAGCCTTATTTCATGTGATAGGTTTCCTAATCCTCTAATCATCTTAGTGGCCCTTCTCTGGGCCCTATCCAGCCTGTCTCCATCTTTTCTGAGTTGTGAGGACCAAAACTGAACACAGTACTCCAGGTGCAACCTGACAAGCACTGAGTAGAGATAATGATTTATCTCCACTGCTGATAGCCTTCTTGATGCACCCCAGAATCCTGCTGGCTTCCTTTGCTGCTGCAGGGCACTGTACATTTGTGTTCAGCTTGTTGTTCACCAAGGCCACCCAGACCCTTCTCCACAAAGCTGCTTTCCAGCCAGGTGGAATCCAGTCCAACCTGTATTGAAGGGTTATGTATTCCCAGGCACAAGACCTTACATTTATCTCCATCGAATTTCATAAGGTTCCTGCTAGCCCACTCCTCCAGTCTGTCCAGGTCTTCCTAGAGGATGGATTTTCCCTCTAAAGTGTCAACCTCCCCACACAACTTGGCACCATCTGCAAAATTCATCAGAGTGCTCTTGATCCCAACATCCAGGTCACTTACAAAAATAATGAACAGCATCAGGCCCAATATCAATACCTGGCGGATCCTCCTTGTGACTGTTGGCCAGTTTGAGGAAGAACTATTAACCACCACCTTCTGGGTATTGCCTGTCAACTAGTTCCTCACCCACAAATCACATAGCAAACAATGAAAAGAATACTGCCTATTAATATTGAGGGACAAGGTCCAAGTTTTATGACATTGACATTTTCAAGTCTGTACCACAGCTGTTTATATTGGAACTTCTCTATGGAGAGCCAAAGCTGCTCGGCTCTACCAGTTCAGGAGGTAGCACCCAGAAGCAAATAATAAAATAACACAAAGAATATGCAACTGGAAGGAAATACACAAAACAGTGCAAGTAAAGCACTATGTTTTCCAGCTTTCTTGGCTTTTGAAACTCTGAAGCACATCTAAAGGATCTTTTACTTCCATCTGATTTCTCTGTGAGGATGACCTTTAAACATAACATTACAAATACCTTGCAAAATTTTTGAGAAAATTTTAGGATACCCAGTAAGCAACACAGAAATTATTTTTTCTACCAGTGTATATTAGAAATAGGTCTTCAAGCAGACAAAACCTTTGGGAAGAGAGGGAGGATACACTGATTTGGCCTTTGACATTTTAATGCTCCGAGTTGGACAGATGAGGGAGCTGTATTCCGTAATTTAAATCTGGACAGTGTTTTTAACATACAGTTTATATGAGCTGGGCAGAGAGCTTTGAGTCGATCTCACAAAAATGAGGAAAGTATATGAGCTTTGGAATAAGGAGCAGGCATCTCAGGAAGACTGAAAGGATGAAGTGAGATCATGCAGAGAAAATCAGAAGGGCTAAAGCCCAACTAGAATTTAAATTGGCCAGTTCTGTGAAAGGTAATAAAAATGTTTCTACAAATGTATTCCTATCAAAAGGAGGGCCAAGGGGAATCTCCATCCTTTACTGGATGCAGAGGGAACACTAGTGGCAAAAGTTGATGATAAGACTGATGTACTTAATGCTGCCTTTGCCTCAGTCTTTAGTAGTATGATAATACGTTCTCTGGGTATTCAGCCTCTTGAGCAAGAGGACAGGGAGAACAAAGCCCCAGTGATTCAAGAGGAAATGGCTAGCAACCTTGTTGACCAATTAGGCATTCACACGTCCATGGGGCCAGACAGGATCCACCCAAGGGTATTAAGGGAGCTGGAGGAGGTACTCACCAAACCCTTTTCCGTCATTTACCAGCACTCTTCGCTGACTAGGGAAGCTCCACTTGACTGGAAGTGCGTAAATATTACACCCACTTACAGGAAGGTTTGGAGGGAGCATCCAGGGAGTGACAGGCATTTCAGTCTGAACTTGGCGCAAGGGAAGGTCATAAAGTAGGTCACCTCTAGTGATATCACACAGCACACACAAGGCAATTATGTGATCCAGCCCAGTCAACATGGGTTTATGAAAGGCAGGTCCTGCCAAAATAACCTGATCTCCTTCTACGACAAGGCTATCCCTTAATGGATGTGAGAAAGCCTGTAGATACTGTGTACCTGGATTTTAGTAAGCCTTTAACAGCATTTCTCACAGTATTCTGCTTGAGATATTTGCTACCATCAACCGGGACAGAAATACCCTCTGCTGGCTTAAAAACTGTCTGGATGACCAGGCCCAAAGAGTTGTGGTAAATGAAGTTAAATCCAGCTGGAGGCTGGTCACAAGTGGTGTTCCCCGGGGCTCAGTGTTGGGTCAAGTTCTGTTCAATATCTTTACCAATGATCTGGATAAAGGGATTGAGTGTATCCTTAGTAAATGCAGTGATGACACTGAACTGGGAGGAAGAGAACTGAGGTTAGGGAAGGTCTACAGAGCAATCTGAACAGACTGGATTGATGGACTGAAACCAATGGCATGAGGTTCAATAAGGCCAAGTGCCGAGTCCTGCACTTGGGACACAACAACCCTGTGTAGTGCTGCAGGCTAGGGAAAGAGTGGTGAGAAGACCACTTGGGAGAGAAGGACCTAGGGTTGTTGGTTGACAGCCGACTGAAAATGAGTCATCAGTGTGCTCAGGTGGCCAAGATGCGAGAAACAGTGTGGCCAGCAGGACCAGGGAAGTGATTGTGCCCCTGTGCCCTGCATTTGCTGAGGCTACATCTCAAATACTGTGTTCAGTTTTGGGCCCCTCACTACAAGAGAGACATTGAGGTTCTGATGTGTGTCCAGAGAAGGGCAACAAAGCTACAGAAGGGGCTGGGGGACAAGTCTTATGAGGAATGGCTTAGGGAACTGGAGTTGTTTAGCCTAGAGAAAAGGAGGTTGAGTGGTCTTACCACTGTCGAAAAACTACCTAAAGGGAGATTGCAGTGAGGAAGGCGTTTGTCTCTTTTCCCCAAGTGATAGGCAATAGGACATGAGGAAATGGCCTAAAGTTGCACCAGGGTAAGTTCAGATTAGACATAAGGAATTTTTTTTTTTTTTTTTTCACTGAAAGCATCATTGAGCACTGACAGAGGCTGCCCACGGAGGTGGTTGAGTCAATGTCCCTGGAGGTAATTAAAAGATGGGTAGATGAAGTGCTCAGGGATGTGGTTTAGTAGTGGACAGGTATGACTGGACTCAGTGTTCTCAAAGGTCTTTTCCAACCAAGCGTATCTATGATTATATGATTCTGTGATATATATAAGTACAAAGGGCCATTACACCATAGGAGAAATATTTAGTTTTGTTAGAGAGGTACTTTGTTCTTTCCAATCTTAGCAACATATGTATACTTCTCACATAACCCTTCAGTTCTGCTAGTCTGCACAGGAGTAGAAAATGTTAGACATTAGCCAGCTGGCCACCATTCCTTGACTTGTTCCTGAAAGAATACAATCATATGCTAGACTTCGAACAAAATGCACAGAAGAGCAGGAAGAATACAGAGCACTACTCTGGATCTTAAAGCCAAACTGTAGTTATCTATGGAATGACTACTGTAAAAAGTCACCTTTGTTCACCTTTGCTAGCAGATGATCCCTAGATTTTCTTCTTACAGGTATATATGTTTGCATATTTGGCCTTTGCCAAAACTCTATATCTATCAACAACTCAAATTATTCATTTGTACATTCAGTCATAATTAACTGAAGTTGCCTCTTCGGTAATCAAATTACTGTTTCTCATTGATCAAATACTTACACTAATTTCTCTTCAAAAACAACAAAAGAAAGGTATTTGCTAGATTGCCAATGAAAGTTCCTTAAAAACTTATCTAATGCTGCCTATAGAAAGGAGGGATTGGTTGACTATAGGTTCACACAACAAACACACTCCATTTTGAACAGGTATCAGATGCTGGTTTCAGTCCAAGTCAGAGCAAGTATTGATTTTTTTTTCTCTCCAATTAAAAAAGCAAAAGAAGAAAACACATTGTTAATGGTTTAGCTGAGCAATAAATGCACTTTTTTTGTCTTTTTTTCTCCTTGCCTTTCATTTGAGTCTATTATCTGAGTACTCAGGTCATACTGCTATTACCATTACTTTGAGAAGGACTTCAAAGCAAAGGGAAAATCAGATGCTTGTCTCATTATGAGTCATTAATTCACATATTATTTCAATCTCAAATATTTTCTTCTGCACACTGATTTTTTTTTTCCCATTTTATTGAAATAGAATATCAGCTTCTTAAATGATATCTCAGGGGAACCTTAACCCATGAATTTAATGTGTCTCTACCTATCAAGACCTTTAAACTTATCCAACTTTAAAAAAAATCCCTCAGTGTACACAGGGGGGAAATGAAATAATTAAAACAGATTATTTTATATCATACGAAAATTCTCATAATAACAAAGTCAAACAGTTGTTGAATAACTGTCAGAAAATATACCCTTCTCTTTATCTTGACATTCAAATGTTTGTAGGAATGCTACTCTCTCTGTGACTATCTGGACCCATGTGTAGTCGGTGTCCTAAATATTTCCTTCAGAGGTCATATTCCTGGGTCACTGACAGATTTCTACTTCTTCTTATTCCCAAACCAGATGTATCCCTGAACTCAAGTTAAAATCTTACCCATTACAGCAGATGCCATCTGAACTCCCCATCAGTTTGAGGTAATCAGTATTATTTATTCTAGGATTCAGGTCTTTATTTAAGGAGTATAGACAATTCTGAGGACTTACATAGCAAACTGCAAAACCTGTTTTAAAGTCACCTTAGGCTGCAATTTCAAGACATGTAGCTAACTGACTTTTCTCCAAGTCATCTTATTTACCTTTCTGTAAAACATTTCAATAATCCAGTATTTTGATTACAAATAGATATTAGTTTTCTGTATTTGTTTTATTTTCATTATCAACTCCACTTGCCTTTTAAATGTGAATAAATGCAAAATAATGTGATTCAGAGGAAAAATAGTGTTTGCATGAGTTGCTTCTACAGTTTCTCCCCTGTATGATTATCTTCATCTTTAAAAGCTTTTCCTGAAACAGCTAAGCTAGATCTTACAAGCTACATATCCTAGATATTAATTCTTGTCTTTTTGGACATACAAAGCAGTTTATGTCTTTTTCCATCGTAGTTCACATATGTGAACAGTTTGATTCCCTTTTAGTCCTTTAGATTAACAAACTCTTTTTGCTATTTCTTCAGAAGTCATGCTTCTCTGCCCCCAATTACTTTTAACCTAACTCATGCAGACTATCTACAACTGATACACACCTTTCTTGAAGGATCTGAATTTGAAAAGTGCTTCGCACAGGAGACCTGTAGCATTGCAAGAGAGACCTTGAGAGCCTTATATAAAGCAGGCAGATCTGCACATGTTTTACAGTGATGCTCCTGTACGGGATGCACTGCTCTGTAGTCACCCTTTCCTCAGCTGCCTATCCCTACCTGCTTATAGACATCTGTACTTGTCTTCAATGAACCACGCTCTACTTGTTTAGACCATTTTATCTAATTTTACCAGGATAATTTTAAATTCTAATCTTGGCATCCTGCAGACCGTAACAACCTGATATCATCTGCAAATTGAAGTGAGATTTTCAAACCATTAATGAATAAATTGGGATAGATTATTTGTGTATTATTAACCATAAGGCATTTTAACTTCTGCTCTGACTAGATAATGCATATGACATTATGTATCTAACCAAAATTTTTCCCTGTAATTAGCGTCATTTTCGATGAACTTGATGTTGTGTGAATTCTAATGTTCTGTTGCAGTTTAGAAAGCTGTATGTGGACAGAATCTACCATAATGAGGCCGTTTTTTCACCTTCTTCAGCCTTTTGGTGCCAGTTTCCACGTAACTGAACATTAATCAAAGTTTCTGAGATATAGTAATGTTTCCTCTGTATTTAAACACATACATATGCACTTCTGAGTTTCCAAATGATATATATACGTACTCCCCTCTCTCAAGAAAATACATGTGTTTTTTTAGAAAAATCATGCTCCCAGTGACAACTAAATAATTTTTCTATTGTCTGTAAATACTTCTTGGTTATTTACGTACTTTAGTTCATTTTCATTGCTTTTTTCTTTCATAGTCTTGATATAAGTTATTGGTTTCATCAGTCACATGGCATAGCTTTTAGCTGCATGTTTTAGTGTCTGAAACTTTGAAAGTAGGCAAGTAATAAATAACCAGTAGTGAATGATGAAGAATGAAGTCCTGCTGAATCATTGCATAATTATTCTTCATTTGAGATAAATATGGGAATTCCTAAGGGCTAGCTATTCTTGAAGCGTTACTACAAACAAATGTTTTGGTGAATAATTGAAAATATTCAAGTTACAGTATCATGGCTGAGCCACTCAGCTATTTGGAATTTTAATTCATACCTATAAATATGAACCTTTCCCCTATCTCTAAAACAGCATCTGTACTACTAACATTAAAAATACTAGAAAGTATTGTAGCTGTTTTAAATGAAGAAGTGTTTAATTAAAAAAATTATAATAATTTTAAAAGATTCATCAATAAAAGTTTAATTAATCAGGAGCATACTAGTTCCAGTCATGAGTTTCTGGTCAATATAAATCTGGTTCTTTAAGTCTGAACATTTCAAAGGTTAACATGGGCATTTACTACTTAGCTATACAAATTATACTTTAGTAGGAACAAATGGCCTGTATGAAAAAAACCCATAAAGGTAAATTTACCCAGTAGGAGGGCCTAAATTCCAAGTATACTTTTTTCCCTTAGCCATATGAGATAGTTTTAAAGTGAATATTTTAAAATTCCAGACAAGTACAATAAAGGAGTTCACATCTTTTTTCTCCTACACCTTAGCTTGCATCTACTCACTTCAGTGAGAGTGACAAAATTCTTGTTGACTTTTACAGGTACAGGAACAGACCCACTTTTTTGCAAATGTCAGTTAGATCAACTTGGGACGGGGGAGGAAAATCCACACTAACCCTCCTCTCAGAATACTATGAGGCACTTACTGAAAAATACCAGAACAAGTGACTTTTAGCTGGAGATTAATTTGTAATTTTTGTCCCATTATAAGCTTCTTTATTTCATGGCCTGTGCAATGCAAGTGAGCTAAACATTCTGTGCTTCAATCTTTGCTGGTGGACAGACAGTACAGTGATATCGAAGGACTGAGATGTACTGAGCAAAACCTCAAAAAATAGCTAGTCTTATCTTCTAGTTTCATACACAGAAAAAAACCCAAACAAAGCAGATATATATAACAGAAAAATTAAATCTTCCTCTTTGATACAACTCTGCTCTGGTGGCTAAATCAGTCAGTCAAAAATTAACTAAGAAGAGTCATGGTTTGAAAGGATTTTCAAAGCTCTCAAGTTTAGACTTTGCTGATGCTGATATTGCTCCATACATCCTCATTGTTTGCTTCATCTTGGTTTAGATTTCTCAAGTAATGGGAATACCAGCTTGCCTAAAGCTGTTATTCTGTGGTCTAGCCCATGCCAAAGAAGTCTTCTAACTATGGGTACTGTTGGAATAAAGTGATGGAAATAGAAAATCCTAGAATATGAGAGCTGAGTAAAGCAGTCTAGAATGAAGAAGAAAAGTGAGAAAATATTCTGGATATTGGAAATACAATAGAAATATGTACCAGAAAGAATCAAGATTAATGAAATATGCCCATAAACAAACATAATCTGTATAAAATGTAAAATCCCATAAGGGAGAACCTACACATGGGAAACAAGAAAGCTGTTCTTGTGAAATCATTGTTAAATATGAAATTCAGTAGAAA
Source organism: Coccyzus lansbergi (assembly GCA_033558105.1). Classification (NCBI taxonomy): domain Eukaryota; kingdom Metazoa; phylum Chordata; class Aves; order Cuculiformes; family Coccyzidae; genus Coccyzus; species Coccyzus lansbergi. The sequence continues at coordinate 1,520,096 of JAUMJK010000318.1, read as the reverse complement.
GTTCCAGGTGTTTGTGAATATCAAAGCATATAATTTTTTGCAACATTACCTGTCTGTTTAGACAGAAACCGTATAGTGAGCTCTGGGCAATACAGTCAAGGGGTGGGAAGGAGTAGCACCCAGTTCACAGGTGCTTGGATTTCTCTTTGCTCCAGATATGAACAGTTATCATTTTCCTTTCTGTATTAAAACTTAAGTTCTTTACAAATGAGGAAGAGATGAAGCAATGCAAAGTAGAAATTGATTCTTATTCTTCAGCAAATTTTACTTGGCCTTACTTATCATGAAGCTGATTATCTGAGAAGTGAAGTGTTCAAAAGTTTTGCTATATAAAAAGAACTGTCTTCACAGTTGGGTAATTCTTGACATTCAATGCAAACTGGTACATTTTTCTTAAAATTTAAGTTTCAGCAATGTGTGAAATCATGTTTTAAATACAAAACAGACTTCATGGCTATATTTTCTCATCAAATACAGCAAAAATGCAATTCTGTGCCTGTGTGTTATTTTTATGGTATGTATGTTTGCTCTTTTGAAAAATTATCTAAAAAATAATGTCTATAAGAGGTAGCAGAGAGAGTTGTAAATATATTACTTGAAAGGCACAAACAATGCATGTATTTAGTTTAAGTAGTACGTCGTCATAGATAATATATTTCACTATTGTAGTAATATATTCCAAAATACAGCTTTCAGTGCACAGTGTATTAGTTATAACAGAGATATAAAGGCATCCTTAATCCATTTTAACAGGGTTGTATTAGAGAACTGGATTTGTAAAAAGGAACCTAAGGTCAAAGTATGTGACATTTTGAATGGGAAAAAAAAACCCAAACAAAACATAAGACAACTGTGGTAGTGTAATTTTAGCTGCTTTTGGGAATGGACCAGAAATGAGTTTCAAGTGGGATTATGTGATTGTCGTGGGGTGGAGGGAAGGTTAGCTCAAAGATTAGTCATTAGTTCAAATGGCTTTCAGGAAGCTGGTGTTGAAAAACTCTGCTTGCCTAGCGGTCTGGATCATTCAGCTTGTTAATGTGACTTAATTATCCAATGGACAGCAATTACCAAGAAAAAACATACTATATTGCTGCCTGTGTTAAGAATTTGTAGCTTTTCTCAGAAAAAGGACAAAAGTTCAATGAGGATTATGAACTTCCCCAGGCCTTAAAATTAAATGACGGAATTAAAGAAAGGAGATCCGATACTCTTGTGTACACAACACTTGTGCATCATCTAATCTTTTTAATATAGAATGACTATGTCTTTCCCTGTGGTACTGGACAGGCCTTATTCTACATCTCTATCAGTCTCTAGGAAAGGATCACTACTTTGCTAAGAGGAAGGAGAGTAAGATCTAAAATAATATGAAACAACACCTAGTTGTTTTCAAAATTAAAGGATGACTCTTGTCTTTGTTTCCCTTCTTTCCCTCCCCTTTTCTCCAACCATTAACACAAATTTAATTATTTTTTAAAAAGGGAAATTCTGTCCATATTTTGAAATGGAGAAAATATTTTCACTTTAAACACTTTGTTAGGAAAATAATGGGAACAGGTGCCAATAATTTGAAATTGATTGTAATTTAGTTTCACCTGCAGACTGAGGTAGATCCAGTTCACATTTGCTGTCTTCATGATCTGTGCTTCAGAAAACCTTGATTTCTGGCATATTCAAGAGCCTTAGTTTGTCTAGAACTGCAATATATCACTAACTGAATGTTGCAGAATAAGCTAGAGTAATTTATTTTACCTTTAGCCCAGTTCCCATTGATCTTGGGAGGAGCAAAGAATTGTGTTAGTGAGACACAGAAGGCACTGGAAACAACTGCAGCTAGCTAAATAATGTACTGCAGTTGCATGTGTAAGTTTCTAGCACGTGTTCAAGCTTGTACTTAAAACACTAAACTTAAGCACTATAAAGACATGCATTAACATTTTCATCCAATAAAAGCACAGTGTTTTGTACTTATAGTCTATGATACTACTTATCCACTGGGAGAATTTCTTAAAATAAAACTGAGTAAGAACAAAAATGTGGATCCTAGGCAGAAAAGTCATTATATGTTAGACAGCTTGAAACAATGAAATGCTGTTCAGATGCTTACATAAGTGAGTACACAGGCAGGCTAGGAAAGGTCAAATGTAGAGTACAATCCAAAAATCGTAGTTTGTTTCAGCAAGATTTGGTGTGTTTAACTCAAATATTTGACTGTATTGTTAGCTTTACTGCAAGTGTGAAGAAAAACCTTTGTGTTTAAATAACCAAGTAAGATGTGCTGCATAGTTTCATACATATTTTCCTGCTTTATATCATCATCCTAGACTTTCTGGTGCATTTTCTCAACTCTAGGCTAACTTGATTAGATGTCAAATCTAAACACATGCTATGCATATAATTTATGATAAGTCAATAATATTGTTCCAGTGAAATCCTATATTCATACATCCTTGTATGCCTAAAGAATGGGGTGATTTTCTACACTATTCTACCTACAGGTTTTAACCTACAGCTTGTAAAGAAAAATTTTATATTAAGCAGAAAGTCTCAACAAAAAGTAGATAAGAAATGTGAAAGGTAAATCACTTGACAGTCATTTTACTACAGAAGGTTGAAGTTTTCCACTGAGGACTTAAAGTACAAATACTAGTGACATGAACACAGTTTCATACTCTATTTTTGACATCTGCAAAGGGTTTCTCTTGCTTGTTATTGCTTGAAGCCTTCCTCCACATTTTCTTTCAGAAGCACAAACAGTTTCCAGCTCCTACTCTATAAAGACCCTCCAAAGGGAGCTCTCTGAAATAAGAACATTGCAGGACAATTATGTACTTCTCTTCACTAACCAAACTCTGTTTTTCCCAAGAATACTTCCACTGGATTTTTGTTTTCCTTCTAGTAATGCCTTGCGTTGTAGCAGCTCTTCAGAGACTAGGTTTTCGTCAACTTGACCTTTCCTGTTTACTGGGCCCAACTGTTTTTGTAACAAATCATTTTGCTTTTCAACAACTTCCTTATTTCTAAGGCCATTCTTTGGCTTTATTAAAAGTTGCAGAAGGTCAGTCTAAGCCACAGGTTCTCAGTACTAAATCACAAAACATAAAAGACTTAAGTATTTTACAGTCAGCATTTGTAAGAAAAGAAAGTTAACTAAAAAGTTTCTTTTCAAATTTCAATGTAACTCCAACAGTGTCAAAATTTGAAAACTTATAATCAAATTATAAAGTTGATCAAAACAGGGAAAGCAAAATTTAAAAAGTTATAATGGTTAGTGACAGCATTGCTAAAAGTCAAGTTTTCCCAACCTGACTAAGAGATAGTGTACAAGTCCTTTGGGTGTTTACCACCATATATATCTTGATACATCACCAATAGAGTTAATGAAAAGTATCTCAGCCTGCAGTTTTTAAACAGTCACTGAGTCACTGTGTATTTACTGAAGTCGAATTCATCTTTGATATACTTACAGGGGTTACAGTGGTATTCCATCTTTTGATGCACCTGCTGGTGCAGCATGTCTTCTCTATCTCGGTTACTATACTACAGGATTCCGCTTCCCAGCATAAGATATCTACAAGTATAGCTTTAGATCCTGAAGTGCAAATATCCTTTGTACCCACACAGAGTTTCTCCCTCAAAGTAGTTTTAACCAGCGCCACAAATACACAAAAGTTATCACAACAAAGCTCTTTTCAGCTTCTGTAGGTACAGCTATACTAGGCCTTGTGCCAGTACACAATTATATAAGCAAAAGCTTAACCTAAAATTCTCCTGGCAAAGATTTAAAACAGTTTTGACCTAAGAAAACCATCAAGTTCCTGTTCTCAAGAACAGAAAGCACAAGGCTTTGAAGTTTCTATAAAAAGTAAGATTAGATTCCAATAAAAGGAGTCCCAGAATCTCAGCCAGGAAAATTGGTGCACAAAGGCAGGTTAAGGAAAAAAATAAAAAAGATTCTTCCCCAAAATCTTTATACATGTCACAGTATATTCTCCCAAACATGCATAAAAGACCAGTCAACACAAGCTTGGACAGCTTATCTGTGGTCCAAAGAGGAAGAAGCAAGCTGGAGACCTAAGCTGCCATTCACTGCCTCCGCAAATAGTTTTGCCAGTTCTTGGCATACAGAGGAGAAATTGACAGGCGACACATTCCTTTATGGATTCACTTGATAAAGAAATTGTACAACAAGCAAAACAGAATGGATTTGGCCCTTGGTCCTTCCATGTAGACTCTGAAACACGAGACTGAAAAATTTCACACCAGTAGATTGTCACTTGGCTGGGGACTTGACTTTGCTGCTGGATTATGTAGGCTACTTTATCAGCTTTTGTCTGCTAGTTTACGAATGGCAGTCTGAACAGTCGACATTGCAAATATAAGATTAGCATACACAAGCCTCAGATTTATTTCAAGTTATTTAGCTTAACATCCCTGTGTCCTAGACGTAGGATTTCAGAATGGCAGGCTGATCTAAATCATATTTCTCCCTGACCCTCAATGTAATTTGTAGATCTGCAGAAATAATGAAAATAGAAAATGAAGGTCATAGAATCATAGAATAACCAGGTTGGAAGAGACCACCGGATCATAGAGTTCAACTATTCCTATCGTACACTAAATCACGCCCCTCAGTACCTCATCCACCCATGCCTTAAACACCTCCAGGAAAGCTGAAAAAAACACCTCCCTGGGCAGCCTCTGCCAGTGCCCATGACCCTCTTTGTGAAATTTTTTTTCTTGATATCCAGCCTGAGCCTCCCCTGGTGGAGCTCGAGGACATTTCCTCTTGTCCTGTCCCCTGTTACATGGGAGAAAAGGCCAGCTCCCTCCTCTCTACAACCTCCTTTCAGGTAGTTGAAGAGAGCAATAAGGTGTCCCCTCAGCCTTATCTTCTCCTGACTAAACATCCTCAGCTCCCTCAGACACTCCTCATCAGACTTGTTCTCCAGCCCCTTCACCAGCTTCATTGCTCTTCTCTGGACACACTTCAGAGTCTCAACATCCTTCTTGTGGTGAGGGGCCTAGAACTTAACACAGTATTTGAGGAGCAATCTCACCAGTGCTGAGTAGTTTTTGATAGGAATGGTTGGACTCGATGACCTGGTGGGTCTCTTCCAACCTGGTTACTCTATGATTCTATGAGTATAGAGGGAGAATCACCTCCCTGGACCTGCTGATCACACCGTTTCTGATACAAGCCAGGATGCCATTGGCCTTCTTGGCCACCTGGGCACACTGCTGGCTCATGTTCAGTCAGCTGTCAACCAACACCCCCAGGTCCGTCTCCTCCAGGCAGCTTTCTAGACAGACTTCTCCTAGTCTGTAGCTCTGCATAGGGTTGTTGTGCCCCAAGTGCAGGACCCAGCATTTGGCCTTGTTAAACCTCATGCCACTGGACTATGCCCAGCCTGTTCAGATCCCTTTGCAGAGCCTCCCTACCCTCCAGCAGATTAAGACTTCCACCCAGCTTAGTGTCATCCGCAAACTTGCTAAGGGTGTACTCGATACCTTCATCCAGGTCATTGATAAAGACTTTGAACAGGTCTGGACCCAGCACTAAGCACTGGGGAACCCCACTTGTAACAGGCCTCCAGCTGGATTTAACACCATTTCCCACCACTCTCTGGGCCCGACCAGCCAACGAGTTTCCCACCCAGGAGCGTATGCGCTTGTCCAGGCCAGAGGCTGACAGTTTCTGAATCAGAATGCTGTGAGTAACTGTGTCAAAGACTTTACTGAAGTCCAGAAGACCACATCCACAGCTTTCCCATCATCCAGCAGCTGAGTCACTTTGTCATAGAAGGTGATCAGTTTGGCAAGACCTGCCTTTTCTGAACACGTGTTGGCTGGGCCCAATCACCCAGTTCTCTTTCCTGTGCTTCATCATAGCACTCAAGATCACCTGTTCCATGACTTTCCCTGGCACTGAGGTCAGACTGTCAGACCTGTAGTTCCCTGGATCCTCCCTGCGACCCCTCTTGTAGATGGGCACATCAGTCAGCCTCCAGTCCAATGGAACCTCCCCAGTCTTCCAGGACTGTTGGAAGATGATGGAAAGGGGTTTGGCCAGCACATCTGCCAGTTCCTTCAATACCCTTGGGTGAATCCCATCTGGCCCCATAGACTTGTGGGTGTCTAGTTGGGCAAGCAAGGCTCTGACCACCTCCTCTTGGATCATGGGAGCCTCATTTTGCTCCCCTAGCTCCTGGGTTTGTACACAGAGGGAACAACTTTCTTTACAATTAAAGACTGAGACCTTTTCCTCATCCCCTGTCACTGTTGTTCTGCATCCAATAGGGACTGTATGGTCTCCCGAGTCGTCCTTTTATTATTTATATATTTATGGAAAGATTTTTTTTTGTTATCTTTCACAGACTTTGCTGATCTGATTTGTAGTTGAGCCTTAGCCCTTCTGATTTTTTCTCTACACAATCTCACTTCCCTACTGTAGCCCACCCAAGAGGCCTGTCCCCTCTTCCAGAGCCCACAAACATTTCTGTTCTTCTTGATATCACTCAAGATGTCTCTGCTCAACCAAGATGTTTTTTCCCCCTGCTGGCTTTTTTTCTGGAACGTGGAGATGGCTTTTTTCCTGAGCTGCTAGGATCTCCTTTTTTGAGAGCTCCCAGCCCTCATGGGCTCCTTTGCCCTTAAGTACTGTCTCCCATGAGACTTTGCCAACCAGCCTTCTGAAGAGTTCCAAGTCTGCTCTCTGGAAATTTAGTGCTAATGTCCAGCTAACCACTCTCTTCACTTCACCTAGAACAGAAAACCCTATCATCTCGTGATCGCTTAGTCCTAGGCGTCCTCCTACTGCCACATTCCTCACAAGGCCTTCTCTGTTCACAAACAGCAGGTCTAGGAGGGCACCTTCCCTTGTTAGTTCTTTCACCAGCTGTGCAAGCAAGTTGTCTTCCACACACTCTGTGAACCTCCTAGACTGCTTCTTTTCTGCTCTATTCTCTTCTTTTTCCATCAGATATCAGGAGGATTGAAGTCTTCCACAAGAACAACAGGCATTGATTTGGAGATTAACCCCAGCTGTTTATAGAAGAGCTCATCAGCTGCTTCTCCTTGGCTGGGTGGCCTGTAACAGACTCCCATCACAAAATGTACCTTCTTATGGGCTTCTCTGATTTTAACCCACAGGCACTCAATCTCCTCATTGCCACAATCCATCTCAATGGTATCCCTTACAAAGAGGGCTACCCCACCTCCTTTCCTACCTTTCCTATCCCGCCTGAAGAGTTTGTACAGCACCATAGATGCACTCCAGTTATATGAGTCATCCCTCCACGTTTCCATGATGGCAATGACATCATAGGCTCCTTGCCCTATGACAGCTTCCAGCTGTGCAGAGTGCTTGAAAAATGCATACTTTTGCCTAAGGGAATTGCAGAATCAAGAAATATAGAAAATTAAAATGCAAAAACATTTATGTAAAGAGCCAACAGAAGCTATTGAAACTAAGAATAATTCTTAGATACACTGAAGTTATATTGCATGCTATACCTGAAAACTTATTTTTGCAGTTATTTCAACATAGCATGTAAATATTAAAATCATTTTAGTGGAAGCTGAAACAGGGATTCTTAAAACCTAAATGCATGTTAAGTGTAGCAAGACAACTTGACAAAAGAGAGAAGATAATTAACATGTAGTGAAATTCAGAATAACTGCCTCATAAGGGAGCAGTGCTGACCTAGAGAGAGCTTAATTGCAAAGTATGGGAAAATTAGGACAACAAGAAACCCATACCCGTGGAAATAGTACAGAAAGCAGAGTTGTTTCCAGTAACTGTAATGCTAAAGCTGTTCTCTGTTGGATCTTTTTTCTCACCTGTTTTAAAGGTACAATGACAATTTGGTTGGACTCCGAAGTATATTGCCTGCAAACAAGGGCAATATAAATTCCAAACAGTTACTGGCTTGGGATAACACTTTATATACTCGAACAGAACCAAACTGTAAAATGAACGTCAGTGTTAATTCTCCATTCATGGGTGTTTGAATTGGTATTGAGGACTTGCAGAATGTAGCTATTTGGGGGGTCCTGTCCAATTTGATTGTATTGCCAGTGGTGCAGGCTATGTGTATTTAAAATGGTTGTTTGCATCTTTTCAATAATTGGTAACATTACAACATACCCTACAATATTCTGTTACTGTCAGACACATGGTAGGATACGAAGAAATTAGATTTAGACACAAAGAATGACAAATGTAATATTTAAGATAATTGCCTTGTAATGGAGTCCAATTATTTGGCAATATTTCATTAATTTCTCAACTACAAAAAAAATTCTAAAAAAATCCAGTTGTAATACTTACACAAAACAACAGCTGCAGTCAGTATTTGTGGATCTCAAGGTCCACCTGGAAGATTTGGCCCTGCATTTCTCCTCCTCCCTCATCTTCATTTCAAGATTTCAGTTATACTTTGACAGCAAGTCATTATCACCACCAAAAAAAAAAAAAAAGGTAGGTAAAAAAAAAGAGGTAGACAACCCCTCTCAAATATGTTCGAGTTTAAGAGAAGCAAATATTTAACTGAACAGGCAGATAGTTCAACAAGAGCAGGCTCTCTGCAGATGGTTGACCAGCTGCAGGTCTGCTTAATTCATGACATAGAGAGGTTCGATTACACACTTGTTACATAGGGGACCATTGCACAGCCAGGTCTTCACAGAGTCAGGTAATAAAGAATTATTTGATTATGAAGATACAGCTGCTCCAGTGATAGCACCGGTCCAAAGATCTATCAGTTTTTCAATTGACCTGCGTTTTCTTAGGATTTATGCTTTTCTCAGAGGTTTGTGGATGCTATCTCAAGCAACGATGTTGAGGATTTTCACCACAGCAAAACTGAAAAAAAAAAAATTATTGTAAACACTGGTGAACCTTGGTGAACCTAGCATTAAATATAAACTTTTTTCTCTATTCTAGATTCAGTTTTCCCTTGATATTTCTTATGATCTGATTTCACTAAAAATGAGCTATAAAGAAACTTTCTCTTGACAGAACTGCTTTGTATTTTCCTGTCAGTGTACGGACCAAAATTAGGAGTGAAAATTAAGATAGCAGACACATAGAGCACGGAAAGGTTTGATGTTAAGATGTTTTAAGAAAATAAATAGAGGTGATTCTTGGGACTCTCAAAGGGCAATACTTTGTAGCATTCTGTTTTCCACTGTCTCTAATTCTATTTTTGTACCATGATACATTTTTGCTATTAAGATCAGAAGTCGTTTGGCTTCAGATCTCCTTAACTTTGCAGATTATAGCCATGCTTAGCTAAAGAAAGTAACTAATTAACTGATTTGAAGTTAGCTAGTTGCAACCAGGCATTTTATATATCTTTGGGATTTGGATGGTCTGGAAGCCAACCATTTTCACGTTGTTACCGTACATTCTCAATATGGATTAAGGTTTGTCAGAATGTCTGCTTTAAGTTACTCATAAAAAAAGCTTTTATCAGCATGTCAGGATCAGTGAAATGCTAGTAAGATGTGAATGACTCGGTTTTGTGAACTAATTACTTCATAATTTCTAAACTCCGACTGAGGTCTGTTGATCTATCAAAGGAGAGATTGGATTTGTTCACAGGTTATCACTCCAGTACAGCAAATCTGTGCATCACAGAGGATTGCTAGTTTACAGCTCACTTTTTTGTTTCTGTCTCATGAACTAGAAAAAGAAACAATTCTTACAGTTACTTTCCAATCTATGAGCTTGAAATTTAAGCTATAAATCCACTTCATTATGTTCTGATGCTGGTATTCAGTCTGCCTCCTGTTACAATAAACTGTACTAACAGCCTTCAAATCAGTGAAACATCCCTTGCACGCCACTCTTTTAGATTATATTCTTCCCTGGAGACTAGGAAAAGTTTCTTCTGCAGAAACTCTGTTAGGCAGAACTGGGCTCCATGGGGAAACACTGAAGACAGAATGGGATATGCTGTTCTGTCACTCTAAATACGAGTAGCATATGCCTCTGGCAAGCTTGTGCTGCCAGTTGTGGGAGTGGATAGGTCTCATGGCCAAGAAAGCTGCTGAGTGTTAGGTTTTATTTTTGAACACAGAGTGTTTTCCCCACAAGACAAAGGGAAATATTCTATACAGGCATAACTCTTGAGTAAGCAATATCTTCAACTGCTCTAGGCTAGGTATGATTTTAAATTGGAGGCTGTAATAAGCACAAAACTGAGAAGGATAATCTCTTCCATTTTTTGGACCAGTGCCTGTGATCATGGTCTTATTACTATACTTATTGACAACCTTTTCTAATATCAGTAGTACTGTTTCTAGAGCAGTTATATGTTCACTGTTCAGTAGTTTGGTCATGTTTGGATAAGTGTAGAAAAGATTTCATAGCCTTACATGTGAGTTTTCCTGAAAAGCCCAGAGGTTATGATTAGTGCAAAAGGCTTTGAATTTCCATTTTTTTCCCTATTTATGCAAGTAATCTAAACTATGCGACAACCCTCCAGATAGTTGTCAAAAGTAGCAGTGAGGTCCTGTCAATCAGTACATGACTTGTGACTGTTTTCTAAGCAGCAACAGACAAAGCAAACCCTACAGTGATTCTCTGCTTGCTTATCTTGGTAGTAGCCAACAGCTCTTAGTATTTTAAATATGACCAAAAATATTCACCAATTCAGATAATTATATAAATGTCCTTTCAATAGGCTATATTATTCATCACCAACAGGTACAGGGAAGTGAAGTACTGAAAGCAAATTCAGGTAGGATGTATCTGAAAACTTAATTACCAATACCAAATAATTAAACCAGGCAAGCTACCTTAAAGTTTTGTTCTTAAGTGACTAGCCTCCAGATTAAGATTTAAAAATAAACCCTGCAAACATTTGGTTAACGACTATCCTTTGGACAGTTCTGCTTGTCTCTTTTAGCATGTGCTTAGCTATAATTGTCATGAAAGATTTATTCTGAAAACCTTCACTACACCTTTATATTCCATAAATTAGAAAGAATTTATTCTTTGTTATAAATCAGAAAAAAAAAAAAAAACATAGTCATGTTCACCTCCTTTGAAGATTTTACAAGGAAACAGAAAAAAGTTCCACAGTACTCATAATGGATTTCACACCGCAGTTAACCTTTTGTTTTCTGAAACCAGTCTTAGGTTATAGCATCTTGTTCACAGAGACCTCTCAGGAGCTTGCAATTAGGACAAGAAAGATACAAGTCTAATTTATGTTCTTGCAAATGTGCTGCTTAGGAAGACTAAAATAGTAATATTGCAGTATATAACGCAATGAAGAGTAAACTATATAAGATTAGTATTGTACAAATATGTAAGAATATGGGGGCAAAAGTAATGAAAAACCTTTTTTTTTGCTTCAGCCTCCCAGAAAAGATAAGTAGTAAAGGCAGTTAATCTGAAATTTTCCTGTAAAGCAAAAGTAGGAATAAGGAGATATTTGGGGAAAAAAATGTGAAGAAAATGTTCTGTTTCCTTTATTGTTTTTAATTTATTCTCCACATATTTTTTTAATTGTCCCAGAACATTTAAGTATTTCATCAAAGTCAGATCACTTTATGGTCATATCTTTCAAACTGTATGCAGATACGTTAATATTGGCCCCAATTTGGAGGTGAAAAAGACTGAAGTGTGAAATTGGGCATAGTTATTAAAAAAATCCTGACTTTTTAAAGGACCATCACTGTATGTTATCACTAGAATTTGTTAGTTTGCTTCATAAAAATCGATCTCTCTGTCTTTCAAAATGGTCTGAAAATTTAGCTCTTGTTTGGTGGTAAAATGAGGGAAGAGTTTTGTAAGTGACTTGGACACCACAGTTGATCTAGTCTCGTGTAAGAAATGTAGTGCAGTGATGGGAACCTCTCATCACTGATTGCAGAAAGGTAAAGAAAATCACCTGCCTGATTTTCTGTAATAAATACCAGGGAGAGACGAAGTTACTTTCCTGCTATTAGTATGGCTTACACAGTAGAGTACTGACTATTCTCTTTCTCACCTAAAGAACTTACTAGGTGTAAAACAGAGAAAGAATACACATAAAACTGTAATGCTATGAAATATTACTTTTGCAAAGCTAAATTAAGTATGGTAGAAAACTTCTGTTTATTAATCATCATGCATATTCTTAATATTATTACACTGACTTTTCAGAGTAAAAGGAAGTTCTATCCTACATCACTTTACAATACAGAACTCCCACTTCAAAGCTAATGTTTCAATTAAATTCAAAGGTTGAGGGTTGGAAACTTGCTTTGTTTATTGCTTTGAAAACAGAAGATGTAAGAGGAACACACCATCATATAATGCTGGCAACACTACTGCTTTGTGCAGTTTTGCTTTGCTTGTTGAACAAACTTTAGATTTTATTATAAAGAATCAGAATCTCCCAGTAATCTGCCATTTTCTCACTCCAGTCCTAGACCCAAATCAAAGTCTTACCAGAGACTTGGTTAACTTTTTCTTAAAAGTGTACAGACTCATTTTCGATCTGTATGCTCAGAAAATTAGTATAGTGAGGCATATGACTCTTGTGTATTCTCATTTTATGCAGAACATGTTTTATAGCAATATAAGTTCACAGTCATCTCCCATGCCCAGGCTAATTGAAAAACATGAAAATCACTAAACTCAATTGCAAACTAAGACAATCTTCAGTTTTTCTGGTACATTCTGTCTGCAAATAGAGAATGACAGGACTGTCTGAATCTCTTTCCAGAGGTGTCCCATATCTAGAGTTTAAATTTAATCTTGTGTGTTTAGAGTTTCTTGCAGTTTTTTGCTCTTGCATTTTTTCTCTCAGCTTATTTTCTTCAGCTTGGTTTCATTCCTGGTACTATGCACCCTTCAATTATCTGGTTGCACCAAAGGGCTTGAAAGAAAGAAGCAGCTTTAATTGCTTCATCTTCCTAAGGTCAGTGTAGTGTTATTCTTGAGCATGCCTGGATTCAGTACCGTACATATGGAATCATTCTTACCATGACATGAGGAGAAGACATTTGCCTGAATGTATTCCTATACAACCTACTTCAGTATTCCAAAGATCATCAGAAAAGTTAAACTCATGGAGCTGTATTCCATGACTTGAGTGAGACTCAATTAGACCGTGGCTGGGCTCACAGGGTATGTTGTCAGTTTCTTTTGTCAGTGTACCAGTAAAATGGAAGTGGAAGTTCTCATCTGCTGGATAAAGCAAAGCTGCTGACTAAGTTACGAAATATGAACTTTGGCAACAAACTGATACTTTTAAATAACATGAATCCTCAAAAGCATCCTGCTAAGTTTCCCGCAGGGTATCATATCAGAAATAGTCAGTATGCTATTAGGTACTTTGTGGATTTGCAATGTTAATTAGAAAAGTTCAAATAATGAGTAAATCCCAAGCTCAGTATAAGATCTGAGAAAGTAAGCTGTGCGCATCTGCAAGCTTGAAGAACAGTGGGAAAGGACATAGCGTTAAGAACTCATTTTGCATTTAAACAATGTCATTCCCAGGGCATGAAGTGAATCAAGCATCCAACCTGTCTACCTATCACCAGCTAACAAAGACAGCATCATAGAATCAGGCTAGTGCAGCATGTGCTTCCTGTTCTCAAATGTAAAAGTTAAGTCAATAATTACTCTGCCTCTATATGTATATTTTTTCTTTCACAGCAGGCTGAATCCATGTAGCTGCATTGATGTCAGTCCCACCACTAAACTCTTAATCTCTGTATACTCACTTTGTTTCCTGCAACACCAAAGAGATCAACCCTGCAGCCTGTTCTGCAATATACAGGTGGTACACGCTTCTGGTTAGGATCCTGGCCCTAGCCTATGCCTTTTCCTCTTTTTCTGACAGCTGTATTTATTTCTCAGCTGTCAAAGTTGTTGGCATTCCCATCCAAAAAAGATGGGTTGGCACATTTCAAGATACTCATGCTCTCTGTAAGGAATGTTTTGCAGATCAGCAAGTAGTATTTACTTTTTTTCCAGCAGGGATTGTCTCAAAAGTGGAAGGTATCATTGTCACCTTGAAAACTCTTGTTCTCCATTTATAAAAACAGCTATGTAGTAAATCAACATCCACCTCCATTCAGCATGTACTTGGACTCAGAGTGTGGCAGACACTAGGGAAATTTGCAAAGGGAGAATAGAGAGACAAAAGAATAATGCTCCTTCCCTTGTATCTATTTTTTAAAGAGTTTGAACACATGCCAAAGCCAACAAAAATGCCATGGTGTTAAAGAATGTTCCGTTTGATCTGTAGGATGGGCTGTACTTAAAGGCAGTTTGTCTTTGTCAATATTCTATACATATTAGAAATGTTTTGGTCAAAACAAGTTCTATCAGGAATATGTGATCTGTTCCTGCCTTTGTACTCAAAACAGTAAGTATGTGATGAAGCACCTAGGAAGGAATAACCCCATACACCAGTATATCCTGGGGATTGACCAGCTTGAAAGCAGCTCTGCAGAGAAAGACCTTGAGGTCCTTGTGCAGAACGAGGTGAATGTGAGCCAGCAGTATGTCCTCACAGAAAAAAGTGCAACTGCATTAGGAAGAGCATTGCTAACAGGTCAAGACAGATTGGCCTTCTCCTCCACTCAGCACTAATGAGACATATATGAAGTGCTGTGTTCATTTCTGGGCTACCCAAGGAATACATGGGCTTAGTGGAGTGAGTCCAGTTACAAAGATAATTAAGGGACTGGAGCATGAAACTGGAGAATCTGATACATAAGGAGAGGCTGAGAAAGCTAACTGCTTGGCCTTGACGAGAGACAACTCAGATGTATCTTACAGATGTGTATAAATACCTCACTGGAGGCAGTAGAGTTACCCAGACTCTTCACAGTGGTGCCCAGTGAGGAGGATGAGGCAATGGGCCCCAATTTAGACACATTTATATCCTACCTGAACAGAGGAAAAAAAAGGGTTTTTTGATGTGAGAGTAGTTAAACAGATTACTCAGAGAATTTCTATCCATGGAGATATTCAAAACATGCCTGAACACAGTCACTGGCAATCCGCTCTAGCTGATTCTGCTTGAGTAAAGGGCTCGGACTAATGACCTTAGGACATTCCATTCAGCCTCCACAATTCTGTGACTTCATAAACTCCATAAAGCACATGAGGCTCTCTTCAAAGGCACATTACTGGATACTGTCACCTATAACAGAGTTGAGGGGGCAGTGGGAGCTTTGTTAAGCTCTCACGAAGCAGCTTTGCTTCCACATTGTTTTCCCTAACTCCAGCCACATGATCTGAATGTTAAGAAGACTAACACCATCCATAGGTGATGAGTGTAGCTCTCCTGACAAACATAGCTGTAATCTGTTGCTAAAGTAAGTGTTTCACTCGTCAGCCGAGTCTTAACTTCCAGTACTGTTATCTGACTTGTGAGTCCACTTGTCAAACTAGAAATATCTGCTTTATCCTGAAAGCAGGATTTTATTGTAATCCTGTACATTTGAAATTTTAGGAATTATACAAATGCCGTGGTAGACAACAACAAAGTTAATTTCTTAAACACAAATGCTGAACGTTAGTAGAACGTGGAATTTTTTTTCTTTTCCTTCCTGTATTCCTGTTAAATTCTTTTCATTATTCATTCCAATTCCATTTTCTAACAGAGATTTAAAGAAACAAGGCTTATATCCAAGCATATAAATATCCCTTCTGAAATAGATAACAATGCATTTAAAGGAAGTCTTTAGAAACATAGATGCATACATAATAGAGACGAAATTAAGAGGAAAGACAAGAAGAGTGGTAAAGAACTCAATTTCAGAACAGAAATTAAAAAGTCTTTAGAATTGTTTTCTTTTAGGTGTTTTGTTTAATCAGTTTCTGAGAACCTCAGGGTTGTTGCCTAAGAAACCTTCCTTGGAAGATTATTTCACTCTAATTGTTCTACAAGTTTTTCTCATATCTCTGTTTGCTGTGTGTGACTACTTATAGTTTGATGGTCTTTGTTCGTATAGAATAATTCATGTCTCAACTCTATTTTATTGACTAGTCTTTAATATATGTGATTACCAACATCATCATTTTCTAATTGAAGTCCATTACCACATTGTTTGTCTGTTTTAAGGAAATTTCATTAACTTAGAGACAGCAGCAAATCTTTACAAATTTGTAGACTGATTTAGGTTCTGTGAGCAGTAACCTGAATCTTTATGCAAAAGTTTAAATGATCATGTTGTAATTTTTATCTAGTTTCTACTTTCTTGTAATTTGGCCGCAAACCCATCTTTGATACCTTAGAATGTGATTTTCTTCCTCCTGTGAAAGAATGACCTCTTCCTCCCTTACATTTGCCTGGCTTTGGATACCTTACAGATGTTGTTAGAACTGTGTAGATGAGATGTTTCAAGGAGTTCCAGATGAACTCTTAGAGGCATTCTAGGTACAACCGCTACTGTAAGGAACTTCTGCCGAAGGTGACCATTTCTTGGCATGTGCTTAGAGATCATAAATGTAAAAGAAAGCAAGTCTTACCTGTACCCTTGTATGACACAACCTCAGAGGAAGATAGTGGCAATACTGACCACATTTAACCAGAAGAAAATGAGATTGACTAGCACAGCAGCAAGTATGTAGCAGGGTTCTTCCCCTATTTGGAATGATGGTCTTACTACAAGGAACAGAGTGTTCATCTAGGTTTGATTAAGAAAGGTAAAACAGACTACGCACTAAAACTGATCTTTGAGAACTTTCAAGACAGGCCAGAGGTGGAGCTATTTGCAATTAGAGTGCTGTGTACAGCATCTTCTGCCTTTCACTCCTCCCTCACTAAACCATAAATAATACTTCATGAGTATTATAAAAATTTAACTATACAGAACAAGGTGAAAGAAATTAATAAGGTTCTATTTTATTTTACTGTTAATGTTAAATACAGTTTTCTTAAAAGTCACAGAGTCTGACACTATGCTGAAACAGCATAATATGCTTTCTTGAATCGTATTTTTGTCTTAAAACTTACAGCACAATGAATAGCTGGTTATCATCTAGCTCTGTGAGTTTATGGTTTTGTAAGAGCTCCTTTACTCTAGTCCTTCCATAAATGTGCCTGCACTTCTTTAAAGAACCACAACAATGTTGCATGAAAAGCTAAGTGGAAAGATTAAGTGCAGGAGAGCCTTCAAGATGGCAGCATATTTTTTCTTTCAGAAGTGGCAGAGTTTGCAGATAAGACTATGTTATACTAACAGGATACTTTTTAATGAATGGTAAAACTTCCCAGTTGAGATGGTAAGGATCCAGACTACAAAACAAAGTGAAGAGTAGAATGTTCCTGAGCTCATGCAGCATTCCAGACTTATGATGCAGAAATTCTAGTAGTTACAACAAAATGTTGAACCAGAACAGATTCTCCATTCATTTGCAGTATTCACACCAATGTAATTTAACTGACTACAACCCTGTTAATTTTTAATTTTCATCATTAAAAGTCAAGAATCAACAGTGATATGAAGATTGAAGTACTAAAGATGAAAGTATCTTTTCTTGATGAATCACAATGAATAGAAACACATTGTCATCAGTTCTAGGCAAATATGTGAGAAATACATGAGAAAAGTAGATAATTTGTTGAATTTGAAGAAATTTGTGAAGTCGTCCCGAGACTATCATTTGAGATCAGCTTCAAAAGATGAGATTGCATTCAGAGTAGAAATAGTGGTTCATTGCAGTCCTGTTTATCTGTATACAATGACCCTTCCAAGTATGCCACAAAACTGTTTTGTGTCAAGTTATTTTGGAGGTATAAGCCCTGCAATTTCATTCTCTGCACTGTTGAGAGCAACCCAGTACATCCATTAAAAAAACACTGTTTTCAAAATATCAGTATCATATTTTGCTAGGGCTACACTTTGCATATTCCCTTGAAGATTATTATTACTAGTCAGGTCATTTAATTTGGGAATTCATTTTGCCTTATCCCAGTTGTCCTCAATGGCAGTACATCCAGATTCTGTTAGTGATGCATAGCATGAGAACAGAATAAGTGTTATATTTTAAAAGCAGTCCTGATCAAATAGTGTGTAAATAACTCATCATTCCAGTAATCTCAGTCCAAGACCAGTGTCTGGTGCTGTGAGAGATTCTAAGACAAACTTCAGAATCTTCTTTCTGTGTGGAGATTTTGTATCAATGACTATTGTCTGTACTCAGAACCACAGACCCACACATAAATGTACCAGAATCTGTCTTCTCACACTGAACATTTGCATGACTGCTGAGAAAAAAAAAAAAAAAAGAAAAATTTCATAATTAGAAAGTATTTTAACACAACTTGTTTGTTTACTTTTAAATTGCAGGATAGATATACAACACAGGTGGACACCACAGCAAACCATTCTAACAGTCATAGCAAACAGCATTCCTAGGAAACACCACAATAAAATCTCAAGATTCAGAACTATTAAAGCCTTCAAATCCAGCATAAATACTGTCCTTAAAATTGTTAGGAGATCCTTAGCTGAGCAGGCCTACAATTATTCTTTTCACAGTTTAAAAATAAAATAAAATTTCCTCAAATCAACTGTCAGACATTGCTTCCAGCTGGAACATGCATGATGTGATAAAATTAGAATGCTAAGAAAACACATTCAACACAAATGGGATTGACTTAAAAGTCAGACTCTAAATTTCAGCATCTCTTACAATTATCAGCTGTGCTTCTGGTGTGTGATATCTGCACGCAGAGAGGTGTATTTTTCATGGTGGAACTATACACCAATCAGAACTTTTGTGGAGCTGGGCAGGCCCAAGGATGTGTGCCTAAAGGTGAGTAAGCCTGTTGATTCCTTATGCTCCTTCAGAGATCATTAAGTGCACACTAGGCTACAGGACCTTGGGCAAATGTCAGTGGTGAAGCATCCACAAAAGGAAAAATTAAATTAATGAGAAAAAACTGAAGTCAAGCCATTAAATTATAACAAATTGAAGCCCTCCTTGAGAAAAAAGAAGAAGGGCTGATTTGTCCTCCCACTAACTCAAGATTGGTTGTTGCGGTCTTCAAATTTGTAACAGATTTTACAAAAAGAAATATAATAAACTATTCTCTATGTAGACTGGGAATAGTATAAGATGTAGTAGCAGAATATATAATAAACTTCAGTAGCAGTAAGGAAGGCCTAGGTTAGACATTAAAAAAAAAAAATTTAAAAAGTCTACCAGTACAATTTCTACTAGATTATCCTGGGAAAGAAATTCCTTGAGAGACTGTAAATCCTTTGAGGGACTGTAAATGCCTCAGCATTGGAGAATTTCACAAATAGGACTGTAAATCCTTTGAGGGACTGTAAATGCCTCAGCATTGGAGAATTTCACAAATAGGTTGTACAAACAATTGTCAGGAATTATTTAATAGAGCTGATCCTGTCCTCAACAGGGAGCTGGGCAGGACTCTTTATCAGGGAGTGCAAGGATAGGACAAAAGGTAGCATTTTTAAGGTGAAAGAAGGGAGACTTAGATTAGGTATAAGGAAGATTGTGAGGATAGTGAGATACTGGCACAGGCTGTCCAGAGAAGTTGTGGAAACCCCATCCCTGGAGATATTCAAAGCCAGGTTGGATGGATCTTTGAACAACCTGATCCACTGGGAGGTGTCTATGTCCCTGGCAAGGAGGCAGAGACTGGATCATCTTTAAGGTCCCTTCCAACCCAAACTGTTCTAGGATTCAATGATACAGAAGCTCTTACATACTTCAGGTTGTGCTTTTATGAATAATACATGAAAAACAGGGATAAATAAAAGTATTTACCAAAAATCTGCTGATCTCGATTATAGCCATACAGATAAATAGGGCAAGTTTGTCAGAATACTTCTTTTCTCCTGGTAGAAGCATATGAACAGCTGGAGTTTGGTAGAACATAGCACACTGAGCAAGCTAATTTATCGGTTATGAGACCTTAAAAAGTATGAACATTAAAGACTAATTCTATTCCAATGGAATGAGGGTGATTGGATTTCAAGGACAAATACTTGCCAACATGAGGTTTAAGCATAGCAGGATCTTAGCACTGCTTATAAGGGTAAGTAACACAAGTAATTTTAATTTACACGTGTATGATTCTCAGTAATGTATCTTAAATAATTTCAGGGGAAATCTCTCAGTCACTGTCATGTCAGTGGATGAACAGATCAAAATTTATCACCTTCCATAAACAATAAAGTTGAATTCAATAAAAAACATCACTGAATCCCAGAATTAGGTAAATTCTTAGTACTGGGCAGACAGCGACACAACTGGGGCAAAAAGAAAAGAGAGTATAAAAGTTTTGTTATTTTTTTTTTTAAACAATAAGGCATATTTCTCATAGTAGACCAGTAATGTAGGATACTGAAGATCTAGTGTTATAGTGAAGTGTTATAGTTAGTGTTATAGTGAAGATTTAGATTAGAGCAGCCCTAAAACACGCTTATCTGAGTCTACATATATTTGAAATTCCTCTGTCCTGGGCTTTTGCTATAATAACTTGTTCATTAACAAAATTTATAAATGAGACTAAAGGAATAAACAAATCGCTGTATCAATGTTTGTAAAAATGTTTGACAACTGGATAGTGACATGCTAGAAATGAAATCCCATCTCAGAGAGGCAGCCAGGGCAATGAGGCCCTGGTCCATGACTAGGTCCCTATTATACAACTTCTAGAGTACAGCACTGTCAAAACTCTCACAGCCTTCAGCATGACTGGTATTTAAATATGGCTTCTTAAATTCTTCCTCTCAAGTCCATTTTTCATTTCATATCAATGTTCCTCATAACAACAAATCTCTGCTCCAAGTAACAGACTTGACAGTCAGTGAGAATGGACTAGCTTGTACACTATGGTCTTTGCCACTACTGCAGCCCGTCTTGAATTCTGTCTCAGTAAGAAATGGGAGATGCTCATTCAGTTCCCTTTGTGGAAGTCAAAGCTTCTTGTATAATAGCTTGTTCTGAGACCTGAAATGCAAATGAGCTTACTTAGTTACATGAGGCAAACTTAACCAAACATATTCTGAAAGAACATTTTCTAGCCACCCTGTCTAGGTTTCCCCAGTGCATCACACAGACATAAGAAAGTCGAGTACCCAAATCAGCACACTTTAAAACAGAGATTAGAACCAAATAAACAAGATTTTTTTTTTACCTTGTTCTTTATGAAGAGAGGAATTCCGAGCCTAAAAAAAATTACCATGTGCACTAGCCAGTAAAGATAATATTTTCATAGATGTTTTAATGTATTTGTTAAGTATATATTATTAAGAGGCTTCTGCTGACACAACAAGAGCCTGAAATATTGTTAAAAATCACTTCATACCACGTTAAAAACAAGCTATACATGAATATTACTATACTGAATTATTATCATGCAAATGCACCTAGTGATTTGCATTTGAAAAATACACTTTGCTGAAACTGTGAATGTACATGATCAAGCATGCATATGTTTTGATGAGATCTTTTCTAAGAATTTTCTTAGTTATCTGGGCTGATGAAGGAAGCTGTAATGCATTAGACCTCAAATTATAATACTCATGTACCTTAGAAAAAATGTATGTACTTATATACGATCACAGAGTTTTAAATCTCTTAAGCAGCTTTCTCATTGAGATTAAAGAGAGCAATATATCTTTCAGCATTTATTCAAGAAAACCCACCCTTCTCAAAGAGAGGAACAGATTTGTTTGAGTATATACAACTCATAAAAACAAAACCTACTTAGATGAGCAAGAGTTTAATTTTTTTTTTTTTCCCCAAAGTCTTTGACTGGGTCAAAAAAGAAACAGACTTTCAAATGTTAGGGAAACACCCTAAGAGCAACCACTAGGAAAAAGAATTTGTCAGCTTGAAAAGAGAAACTGGAAAGGTTTTTTTCTCTCTTACACAGATACACAAATTAACACCAGCAATCAAAAGAGCCGTAGTTCGTGTTTAATTTTTTAAGTTTCCTAGCCAAATTCTTTTATTTTGTAATTCTGCAACAACTAAATCCTCCCTGACCTTCAGAAGTGGAAAGCGACATTGGATCTGGACTGGGCTGACTTCTTCTAGAAGCTGGGGCCACAAGAACCTTCTCTGTTTCATTGCTCCCTTTATAACCACTCAGTACCCACAAAGGCAGCCACAAAACAAGGGATAACTATTGTAATATAAGAGCCCCATTGCGTCTCTCCCATATGACCTTGACTAAAGATGATCAGCAACCAGCTACCTCTTAAATTTGTCCATGAAATGACTCTATATCTGTATCTTTCATCTGAAAATATTCTTTACTCTCCGCTATGTGCAGGCACCTCCAAAATCGTCAGAAGGGCTAGGCTAGGGAGTCTACTTTCTTTAAAAGTCATTTTAGAAAATGTCCAAATTGATTCAAGGGGCAAAGTAAACTTCAGTCCTCTCTGGCCAGTGAAAGCATTTAATTGGCTATGATTTTATTTTTATTCGTACAGTTTTCTGGTGCATTTATACAAGACCCAGGCATTTTAAGAACCTGAGGTAAGTTACCCTGATTTAACTGTTGGCAAAACACTCAGACAAAGTAGGTTCGAAAGCACTACCCACTCAAAGAAACTATTATTAGAATCAGGTGGGAAATAATTTTCCCTGTTTGGGAACACTTTTGAAATTAAAAAAAGAAAAACTCATTCTATGATGAATTGGGACAAAAAGTCAAAATCTCCACAAAAGCAGCAAACTGCAAATGTGTGTAAATCAACGAAAATATTTCAGCTACTTTCAGTCTTCTTTGGTTTAACCCCAGGCTTTTGATTTATGTATTCTTTACTGTAATTCATTAAAACTTTGAGATGAAAATTCATTCTGGAATAACAGATGGAACTTGTAATTTAGAAAATGTTGAAATGAGAATTGTTTTAGTGGATAATTTAGCTACATTTGCCTCATCCCAATTGAAGGAAATTTCTATTCCAATTAATAACTTCTTTCATAGCAAAGGTTTTGCATTTCTAAATTCCATCCACATCTACTTAATATTGTTTTATTCTATTCAGGATAGAATACCAAAAAATGGGGTACAGTGAAGTGGTTGAATTGGGAAAAGGATTCAGAAGACAGAAATGTGATAGAAAACACACTGCAAGACAAAGACTTTGGTGAAACTTTTGTCCCTATAATGATACTAATAATTATTAATGGTTCTCAAGGATAAATAAATATATTATCATAGAATCATAGAATCACCAGGTTGGAAGAGACACATTGGATCATCGAGTCCAACCATTCCTATCAAACACTAAATCATGTCCCTCAGGACCTCATCCACCCGTGCCTTAAACACCTCCAGGCAAGGTGAATCAACCACCTCCCTGGGCAGCCTATTCCAATGCCCAATGACCCTCTGTGTGAAAAACTTCTTCCTAATGTCTAGCCTAAATCTCCCCTGGTGGAGCTTGAGGCCATTCCCTCTTGTCCTGTCCACTGTCACTTGGGAGAAGAGGCCAGCTCCCTCCTCCCTACAACCTCCTTTCAGGTACTTGTAGAGAGTAATGAGGTCTCCTCTCAGCCTCCTCTTCTCCAGGCTAAACAACCCCAGCTCTCTCAGCTGTTCCTCATAAGGCCTGTTCTCCAGACCCCTCACCAGCCTTGTTGCTCTTCTCTGGACTCTCTCCAGAGCCTCAACATCCTTCTTGTGGTGAGGGGCCCAGAACTGAACATAGTATTCAAGGACCGGCCTCACCAATGCGGAGTACAGAGGGAGAATAACCTCCCTGGACCTGCTGGTCACCCCATTTCTGATACAAGCCAGGATGCCATTGGCCTTCTTGGCCACCTGGGCACACTGCTGGCTCATGTTCAGTCGGCTGTGGACCAACATCCCCAGGTCCCTCTCCTCCAGGCAGCTTTCGAGACAGACTTCTCCCAGTCTGTAGTTCTGCATAGGGTTGTTGTGCCCCAATTATGGAAGACCTCCTACATTCCTTGGAAGCATAAGACTCATTAAGTTCTTATTTCTGTATTATCATTCACATGCTTGCTTACAGGAATTGATGACAAGTGCGTATTCTTCTAACACAGCATAGATTCAATTGTAGAAATAGAGACAGTAGAACCTCCAGCATTTTGCACTCCACTTGTTTCACAAAACTCTGAACAAAAAGGTTTAAATCATGTATGTTCATGTGCCTACTTTTCATTTTCAAAAGGAAGTACAATATATCACAAAGCCTATGAGAGACAGCGGAGAGAAATGTGACCTTTGAAATGTGTGCATAAATGCATGAATATGAAGGAGAATTTCAGTTCAGAATATCAGATGTCTTGTGAATTCCATACTGCTGGGGGATACACCAGGAGCTTACCCCCAAACCATCACTTCCTGCACTCAACAACTTGACAAAGTTAAGAATGATGCACAGAAAACAATTTCCATAAAAACAACTTCTGAATGTTGACTAACAAAAATTCAGCATGGCTGTCTGTGTGCATTTCATCATTATATGCTTTGGTGCACAATGTCACATACTGAGTACAAATTCAAATTCACCTGTGGCATAGGAGAAAATAGTTCACTGTGATCAATAGATTATGGTCATCTATGTTAATGGTAAAACTACACTCCCTGTTCATGCACTTTCTGATTAACAAAAAAAAGACACAGTGTCTGCAGAGTCTGTAAGAAACAAGTTTTCTAGCTTCTTCAGGTTTTATGTTCTTTTTTCAAATAGTCCACAGATATTACTGTGAAGTATATTTAATAACACTATACTTAACTAGGCAATGAAGTTCTATTGCTAGGACAGGATGTCCTTAACAGTAAAATTCGTAACATGTTTTCAAGGCTGATGGTCTGATTTTTACACTTCTGTGATGAACCTTGTTCAGTTTTTTCTTGTTCTTAGTAACATCACTACATCAGCAGCAGAGCAAGATACCCTAACTCAACTTTCAGTGGTACTAGGATCTAACAGGTGCATGCTGTGGTATTAAATCTCTACAAATGCCAAGGTAGTTATTAACTAAATTAAAGTTAAATATGCTGTCTGATTCTTAGAGCCATCTTCACTTCCATATTAAGGAAAGAAAGGCAGAACAGTTTAGTATAAATCAGGGTAAGAAACCTGGCTTTTAAAAGAATTATCTGGACATATTGCCATCAGAAATTTCTAAGATGACAAAAGGTTTCACAACAGCAGATGATAAATAAGAGTAGATAGTCTTTGGCATAATTATTTTAAAAACTGACTTGTAAATATATGTACATAAAGAAAAATTAATCTCATACGCTATAAGAAATATAACAATATCTATATCTACATCTTAAAATATTTTCTGATAGGCACCTAGACAACCACCTCTGTGTTTTGGAAAGTCCATGTCCTTTTAAGCACCAGAAGATTCTGGTTTTATGTGCAGTAACTCTAATGCATGCCTTTACTGTTATTCTGCTAACATCCTGATTTTTTGTATGCTGCAATAATCAATCATCCCCTGCTAGATAGAAACGTGCTATTTCTAACATTTTATTTTTAACAGCATGTTTCATAATAGATCACATTCAATTCCATTTGTGAGTTCCCTGAAGCCCAAAATAGCTGTAAAAGATGGACAGTTTCTGGGTAAGAAAAATACTTTGGCTGAGTGTGTTTACAACTTGGAAATACTTAATCCTGAATAAAATAAAGGCTAACTGCCACGAAATCAATAATTAGAGCTCACACAGAGGCTGCCTACAAAATACTGGAATATCAGTACTAAGTTCTGCCTATTTTTTGATAAATCTTATTCAATTCTCCAAATACTGACTTAAACCATGAAGCTAGGAGTGACAGCACAGAAAGCTGGTTTTAGCTTTCATTCCTTGGGTGAGACTTAAAGCAGGGGGCTACACAGACACCAGTAAAGAAGCCTCATAAAAAGTTAAGATGGAGATAGTCATGATAGCCAAAAGTACATACCTAGCATGGAAGTCTCTGCTCAGTAGTCACATTGTTCTTAAATTGTCCTAAGTAGCTTAGATGGCTACTGCAACAATTCTAAATTACACTGAATACGTTGTGAGAATGAGAAAAATGATACAATGCTATTTGAGATGACTGAAAGTTCAGCAACAGGACAGGCACTATTCATATTGTATATATGTTTAATAATGCCACAGAGATGATACAATATATCTTGATTTTCTTGGATTCACTGACCCCTTGATTTATGGGTTCATCCTGTATTGCAGCATATTTTCTGACAAAATACACAGGCAAAGAAAATATTCATTGTTAGAACTGCAAAGTCAGGTTCTAGTCTTCATATCTGGGCACATGAATCATATTCTGGTTTTCAAAAGACTTGCTATCTCAGGGAGCTGAATACGTTTGCATTCTGATCCCTTACTCTGGTGCTGAAAGTGGCTTGAGCTGAGTTTTATTGATATGTTACGATCTATTCATTGGAGACTGAATCAGAAAAAGAAAAATGAGAATTTATGTGGAAAATTAGACATAAGTTCTGGTAGTCTAAAGGTCTGAAGTTTCCAAAGTAACATATTCTTCCACTAGACCATATTACAATTAAACAGTGTTAATTATATAGAAATGCTGAAATTAACAGATTGACCCACTGTCTTCATTTACCATTGAAACATTTAATGGACTGTTTTAGATGGATACACATATTTGATAAAGGTTTTGGAATTTGCAGCATTCCTAAAAATGTTTCCCTGTTTTGTATGTGACTTTCCTGATCGAGAAATCCTCCTGGAAAAGTGAGTTCAGAGTAGTTTAATGAAACAGAAAAACTAGATTTTTTTTTTTAATTTCTCTCTCACATAAGAAAAAAATATGTCCGTATCTCTCTGTTTTAAATGTATCAGATGATGTAATAAATTGTATATATCAAATCAGGAGAGGCTGACACAGAGTGGGCTTATATTATGCTGTATGTGAATTTTGGGATATGATGACCAGCCAAAAGCTCAGTGTGTTCTCAAAACCAGAATATTTCAATTGGAATTTATGGAAATGAGCCTTAGTGTAAACTGCTACCTTTTTGTCTTTCTAACCATTGTGGCAGATAAGTTAGATGGGAGCTCATGTCATTCTACCAAATGATGCATTTGAAATTACACAATCAATGTATGATTTGGTTGGAAACTCCCACGTTCTGTTTCACTGTTTTCAAATACATCACAACACTGCAGGAACTCACATGTCCATTTGAAAGTCAAGCCAATATACACTTCATTGCGTATAAATATGTGTTAATGGTGTTTCCCTTGCAGGAAAACACACTGGCCACTTTTGATGAGCACCCAACTCACAATTCCTAATTCCAATATTTTTATGGTAGTGGCCGTGCAGACTACATGGTTTCCTCATACTGAGTCTGCATAATTTTATTTTAACATTTCCATGAATCCATGGTTACTGTTTCTGGATTTCTCTTAGGCTGGTTTCAGATAATCTAATGAATTTATTTTTTTTCCTGACATTTTCTTTCCAGTCACGATAGTTAAGATCCTAAGTTTTCAGAGTGATACAAAACATTAGGGAACTTTCCTATCATTGAACACTTATTCTTTATGTATACATGGGCATAATATATATCTTATGTATAAATTATAAGCATGGAATATAAATATAACACATGACATTTCATCTTTATATTACAGCATTGCTGGAAGGAGGACATCAAATATTTTCATTTAATTCATTTTAGTATTTAATTGATAACATTTGCCATAGGGAATTTATTTAATTGAGCTACTTCTGTAAGGAATCCAGGACTCCACATAACACCAGGATTGCAGACCTTTATTCCAATGAGCTCTCTCTGGCTTCTTGGTGTTATCCTGTGTGATATCTGTTAACATATCAATAGTTAAAGATCTAAAAAAAATCTTAGTACTGACTCCTCCTTTCTGGACCATCTGTTGTCCTCAAATCACATATGCAGTTCACTTTTTCCTACAGCTCCACATGATTTCCACTGTCAATTTGGGCAGCAAATTCAGAAGGAAGTGATAGGATATAGGTATCTAAATATTTGTTTTCTTTTGAAATAATTGTATGATTTTATTTTCCCAATGATGCAAAAAGTCATTTCCAAGTACAGCACAATGTTGCAATGCTAATTTTTTTTAAGCTGTATAATGCTATTAACACAGACTTAAGGAAAATATTTTCAAGCTCATTAGAGATAAATTATTAAGTTATAGATTAGAATTGTGCTCATACTCCCACAACACTGCAATCTCTGTATACACAACAGCAGTGCGTAGGTAAAAGCACAGTCATTATACACTTTGTAATCTTTTCTCAGTTCAGAAAATATAGATTAGCAAGTAAGGAAAAGAGCAAGCACAGCAGTTTCCTCTTCTGTTCGTTCACTGTCATTACTGTGTCAGGTCCTTTGTTTTTCAAGACTGCTTTTTTCCAGCAAAGTGAAATGCCAAATTATTCAAACCATGACAAATAATCAAAAAGAACAACATTAATTTTAGAGTACTGAGTCAATTTGTAGTAGAAAGTGAGAAAAAAGGGCAACCTTTTCCCTCTCCAGCATAAATAACGTGACTGATTTTTATCTCAAGTATATCACTAAAAGAGTAAGTTCTGGAGTCTTCCATACCATGAGTAATGTGTCACTTGTCTCGGACTGAGAAAAGATGGAAACACATTTTACTCTTACTTTTATCATTGTAAAGTCATCTTCATTGTTTGATATGTAGCAGCAATCCAAAACTAAAGCATGTCTTTATTGCTACCAAAGTTTCTATGGGAGAAATGTCTTAATGTCTTGTTATGTAGCAAGCCACTAGGCACCCACAGTGAATACAGAGTGCACACTATGCACAACATTACTAGTAAGAAGTTTAATTATTAGAAATTATTTCTAAAGCTTCATTTTGAAAATGACAAGAGAAGATCAGTGCAGCAGTACACTCGACACTCAGTCAATAACAATTCTGGACAGGTCCAGACAACTCTGGTCTGAACAGGTGCACACCCTCCTGGATGGAAAACTGGTTGGATGGCTGGTAAATGGTGTTAAATCCAGCTGGAGGCCAGTTACAAGTGGGGTTCCCCAGGGCTCAGTGCTGGGCCCAGACCTCTTCAGCGTCTTCATCAATGACCTGGATGAAGGCATCGACTGCACCCTTAGCAAGTTTGCAGATGACACTAAGCTGGGTGGAAATGTGGATCTGCTGGAGAGCAGGGAGGCTCTGCAGGGAGGACCACTGGGCAGAGTGCAGTGGCATGAGGTTTAACAAGGCCAAATGCTGGGTCCTGCACTTGAGGCACAACAATCCTATGCAGAGCTACAGACTAGGAGAAGTCTGTCTAGAAAGCTGCCTGGGTGAGAGGGACCTGGAAGTGTTGGTTGATGGTGACAAAAGATGAGCCAGCAGTGTGCCCAGGTGGCCAAGAAGGCCAATGGCATCCTGGCTTGTATCAGAAACGATGTGACCAGCAGGTCCAGGGAGGTGATTCTCCCTCTATACTCATAGAATCATAGAGCAACCAGGTTGGAAGAGACCCACCAGGTCATCGAGTCCAACCATTCCTATCAAAAACTACTCAGCACTGGTGAGATTGCTCCTCAAATACTGTGTTAAGTTCTAGGCCCCTCACCACAAGAAGGATGTTGAGACTCTGAAGTGCGTCCAGAGAAGAGCAATGAAGCTGGTGAAGGGGCTGGAGAACAAGTCTGATGAAGAGTGTCTGAGGGAGCTGGGGATGTTTAGCCTGGAGAAGATAAGGCTGAGGGGACACCTTATTGCTCTCTTCAACTACCTGAAAGGAGGTTGTAGAGAGGAGGGAGCTGGCCTTTTCTCCCATGTAACAGGGGACAGGACAAGAGGAAATGTCCTCAAGCTCCACCAGGGGAGGCTCAGGCTGGATATCAAGAAAAAACATTTCACGAAGAGGGTCATGGGCACTGGCAGAGGTTGCCCAGGGAGGTGGTTGTTTCACCTTCCCTAGAGGTCTTTAAAGGACGGGTAGATGAGGTGCTGAGGGACATGGTTTAGTGATTGATGGGAATGGTTGGACTTGATGATGCAGTGGGTGTTTTCCAACCTAGTGATTCTGTGTGATTCCGTGTCTAACATATTCCTTTTTTTCGTATTAGTTCAATGATACTCTTAAAATAAAGAGGTTATATGGGAAACTTAGGATGTCATTCTCTGTAAAGTGCAGGATAAAATATTTACATAAATTTAAGAAATTCTTTCTCATAATGTGAGCAACAACAATAGTGACCTCATGGACATTACGTTTCACCTTAAGTGTTTAGAACTGATTCTAACCAAAATTTTAGTGTAATAACTTACTTCTATTAGGTGACCTATTTCAAGAAAATGAAGGGAAAAATGGGGGCAGGGAGGAAATCAGCAAAGAATCAACCAATCTAAAAAGCCCAAATATGTAGTTTTTAATTTAAGACTCTCTTAGGAGGAAACCAGCACTGGTTTAAAAGGCATGAAAGGGAAATCCTTTCTCTGAGAAGACATTATGAAGGTGGTACACTACAACCCCACCTCCCATCCATTCTAAAATTTCTTTTTACAACAATTCTACTTTATTGTTCATAGGATGCCTTCAAAATTAGCAGCTGTATTTTTTTCTCATGATTGATTTGCCTGTTTTATAAGGGAAATCACTTTCCGAACTCCTGCTTTGCCTACATGTCATAACTCAAGGCTTTCCAGCAGGGCAGCTGAGCTTCTACAAAGGAGAAAGTGAATATGCAGGGCAAACAATCAAATCTAAAGCCTTTTTCCCCCCCGCTCTAGTAAATCTGCATTTGTTTACAACCTAGTTAAAATCAATCTGATTAAATATGAACATATCAATGACTCAGAAGAACATAACCTACATAACCTTGTCTGGAATGCTTACAATGTTAGTTTTTCAGCTGAAGTATGCGATGTAAAAATCTGAGAAATTAAAAGCTTAGCTAAATCCATATGGCTTTCAATGTCAATGAATTCTGTACCTTTATTATTTATTTAAACTGAAGAGCATCCATTATCTCACAAGTATACATCAATTAACCATAAGGATGTAATTTAGAATAAAATCTTATTGTGAGTGCAATCCTGCCTAATATCAATTCCGTTCTTGGTTAAAGCTATTTTCTGGACTTGCCACTGTGCAAACAAAGTCTTAATCAATATCACAAGAAATCTTAGCCAGAGAAGTCAACCTGCCACAGAGAAAACACAGCACTAATTAGTGCTGCAAACACATTTCCTTTAAATGCTTTATTTCCATTTGACCTTGAAAAGAATCTGATTCAAAGTTAAAGTTAATTTAGATAAATGAGTGCTAATATCCCCAACACATTATTTCTTTTTTCCTTTTTGAAAATTGTATTAGCAGAAGGAAGTTATGAGCTACAAATCTTTTAGGTGTTCATGGAAGAGATATTTCCTCCCTTATAGACAGAGGTGAAACTCAGAAGCTGTATGTGAAATGTCATATCACTGCTCTGTGATTCTCCTTTGCTCACAATATTCAGGCCGCTGAATTCACCATACAGCATAAAAATGTATATTTTTTCATATTAATTGCTTAGATATTAAACTAGAATCTAAATTTTCAACATATTACTCATGGGCTTTGCTGTCCACAAAATTTCAGGGTAGATCATGCAAGCTAAACAAAGCTAATGTTTTAGGCCATCCAAAATACCGATGAATTGTGTGATTGTGTAGTCCTTGTGGGAGACTTTAACCTGTCAGATGTCCACTGGAGGAGAAAGGAAGCAGTCTAGGAGGTTCCTGGAGTGTGTGGAAGACAACTTCCTCACACAACTGGTGAGTGAACCAACAACTGAAGGCATCCTCCTCGACCCGCTGTTTGTGAACAGAGAAGGCCTTGTGGGGGATGTGACAGTTGGAGGACAACTGGCGCAAAGCGATCATGAGATGGTAGAATTCTCAGTTCTAGATGAGTTGAGGAGGGGGGTTAGCAGAACAGCCACCTTGAACTTCCAGAGGGCAGACTTTGGTCTGTTCAGAAGGCTGGTCTCCCACGGGAGACAGTCTTAAGGTCAAGAGAGTCCAAGTGGGCTGGGTAGTCTTCAAGAAGGAAATTGTAGCAGCGCAGGAGCAAGCTGTCCCTGTGTGCTGGAAAATGAGCTGGCAGGGGATAAAAAAACAGCTTGGTTGAGCAGAGAGATCTGGGTGGATATTCAGGAAAAAAAAAAAAAAAAAAAGAGGAAAGTCTATGAGCTTTGTAAGAAGGGGCAGGAATCTCAGGAGGACTACAGGCATGAAGTGAGATCATGCAGAGAGAAAATGAGAAGGGCTAAAGCCCAACTAGAACTCAGGACTAGCCAATTCTGTGAAAGAAAGAAAAAATCTTTCTACAAATACAACAGTAAGAGGAGGACCAGGGAGAATATCAGATCTTTCTTGGACACTAAGGGAACAACTGTGACAAAGAATGGAGACTATTTCAACTGATTTATCTACAGTGAAAAAATGGTACGTGAGAGAGAAGTATTTTTTCCCACCTGTCTAGCAGTAAATAATATTCCTATGTAGTACAGTACCACTAACCATCTTGATTGTATTCCTTCAGGTGAAATTAATATGCTGAGTGTGGGAGCTCATGTTCATGTACTTAGTTTTAATGTCCATGATTGTTATTTTAAGAATTTTTGCCTCTGGAAATCATACTGTGTCATTATGTATAACAGTTGGCTACATCTTCATTATTTCTCACAAGGTATTATGTTTGTGCTGCTCTTTTCCCAGCAGCTCCATCCACTCAGTTTTCTCAGGCAGCTTTTTTTGATCTCTACCAGCAAAGGGAAAGGAGAACATCAGTCTCAAGATATTGCAGACACTCTGCCTAATGTATTCCCATTGCACTGATGTAGCCAGTGAACAACAGGGAGCAAATAGTTATCTTCAAGTAATCATGTTCAGTGATGATGTCCTGTTGGGTGTTAGGTCCAAGGAAGGACTGAGCCAAACCAGTAGACAACTGTTTTGTTTGATTTTTCTTTTTTTTAATCTAATAAGGTAACCATTACTTTAACTAACACAAAATCAATTCTTTAACTGTCCATAAATCTCCAGAGAATAAATATCCAAGTGTTTCCGCATTTCACAGCCATGTGCTGCCCTCAAAATATGCGAGCAGTTCTATTTGATTACAAATGATGCAGATGAAGGGTAAAAATATGTTCTGAAGTGGTGAAAATTTAATGATTATTGTATTTGATTTGTAACTACCCACATCATAGAACTTAGATTTCTTTAATAAGGCCTATTTTAATGTGGTAAAGAGAAAACTATCTCATTTTACACATGGCAGAAAATAGCATGTAAGCTTACAAGCAGTATTTTTCTTTTTTTCACACAAATTTGAGACAGGTCATAAGAAAGCAATCTTGCTTTTTCTTATTATGCCTAATCAATATTTTAATTGAAGTACACATAAAGGATCTGTCTCATATGAGACAATGACTCCTACCTGCATATTTTAATAGTTTATAGTAAATTTATATGTAACACAAAGCAATAAATTGGCAATTCCTATGAAAATAAAATGTAATTTAAACTAAATCAAAAGCTTTAGCTGATTTCCTGGCATGAATAAACAACATCAAAGTAGATTTTAAAAGAAACCACATAAAACCCATAAAATAAAGTAGTGGTAAAAGTCAATCTTATCAGCAGCGACTTATAAAATTAATTTTTGTCATTAAATTATAAGGTGAATTTTGGATAACTGACCTTTGTTAGTTTTGTACAGGAAAACATTGCAGTAAAAATAGAAAAGCTAGACAGACTTTATAGAAGCCTTCTGATTTCATTGCAAGATTTAAGAATTTTCTTTGTGCCATTTGTAGCCTCATTACGTACAACAGACATGATATTCTAAGAGGTATACAATCATTAAAAAATAAACTAAGCAGGCAGTCCAATGTGAGCAATATTCGCTAAGCTGCAATATTAATATACTGATCTTATTTACCTCAGCAAAATTTTACACAGCTTTCAAGTCTAGAAAATTCCACCTTGCCTTTAGGTAAGAAGTATCTTTTGTAGGTAAGCAGGGCTTTTTAATAGAATTCACCATTCAAGCAGTGGTTTAACAGGAGGATTATGTAAAATAGTAAGGTTCAATAAGGCACATATAGGAAGAGTCCAAGGGAGAACCCTCTCCATCACGTATCTACAAACTCAGAACCAAGAACTTGTGAGTTAGGGACATGCTTTATGAAGGAACTAACAGTTTAGGATACTTCATTTTATTTCAATGTTCAGTTTTAGGAACTTATAAGCTTATTAAATCTCACAAAGTCTTACGTGTTTATCTTGTGAAAATCCTTCACTGAGATACTGAAAATTTCATGTGCTTATAAAAATTAGTTCCTCTGTAAATGTCAAGTGATAAATTCCAGGATATTCCACAGTAAAAATCAGATGTCTTAGATACCAATGCTCATATTTTCTTCTCAATGCATTGTCCTTTTAAGCAGGTATACACAAATGACTATCCAATTATGATTAAAATACCTCAAGATGTAAAGAATCAGGAATTCTAAATCTCAATTGATATAGGAAAATGGGGAAATGGGGATGACTGTCCTTTTTTTTTCTCCACTTGATTTCAGAAGTAATCAGAAGTAGTAGAACTTTTAGGGATTTTTTTTTCAGGTCTTTCAGTTTTGCTAATCTTTTCTTCCCATATATGTTTGCACAGCTACAGGGAAATGCCCAATTGTTTCATAGATTTAACTGTAGAACAGAAAATTGCTTGCATTTTGTTTTGTTTGTTTTGCATTTCCTTGAGCATTCAGTTGACACTATTACCTTGTCCTTGTAATCTATTTAAATTTTCTTTAACATAGGTAACAATTCTGTTGCTGGATAACTTGTTTTATTCAGTAGGTTCTCTGAATTGGTCGTAATGTGCTTTTCATTTGCTTCACATTTTTATTCTGGATATTGATCTCCAAGGTTTTCCAAACTGTGGAAATTATTTACCACTTAACAGTAGAAGTTCAGCATCTGATCTTTCCTTGTTTTCCTACAAAGGAATCATTCTTGCTAGTCAAAACTCTTTTCAATTATTAGAAACTGAAGTTATGATTGCACTCAGAGACACGAGGATAAAAAATTGCAGACTAAAATGGGAGTTAAATTCCAGCTTAATGAATCATTTAGAAACAATACATCTTTCCCAAGTAATCAGCAGTCTTCACTGTCAAAACATAAGTTTGCCAGGCTTTCCATCTGACACACTATTTAAAATAAGACAAAAATTGTATCATCTCATTTTCTAGGTCTTGTGAAAATTCTGCATTTTAAGGGGTGAAAATAAGTCATTCACAATTTTCTCACCCACAAGTGCTTGAATGAGTAAAATGAAAGTGGGAACTGAGTATATCGCTTAGTTATAGCAATCAGCAAGTTCGGCTTAGTGGCCACTCTACTTTTTTCACTTGGTATGTAGGGAATTTTACATAAGGAAGCAGTCATTCTTCAGTCTTCTTCTTTATAAACTGAAGCCAGTTGCACTGAAAGTGCAATAAACAGTGCCCTCTTTTGATCTGTATTATCTTCTTTTCTCTAACACATAACATAGCCTTTTAAGACAAATTCAGAGTTGAGCTCTTCTTCATCAGCAGTTAAGGTTGGATGGGCTGCAAAGAACAAAGGTTATTATTTTCTGGCAAAACCTGGTGAGCTAAGTTCCTTAAAGAGTGTTAAAAGAATACAGATCATCTCAATTATAAGTCATTTTTCTTGAGCATTTGTTCTTTGTTTTCCTTTACATGAGTGCTCTATTTGACAATGTTAGTATCTTTCTCCTGCAATGATGAGGGAACACTTTTCCTCACTTTTTACTGAAGGAAGTAAAACCACAGAAAAGAAACAGCACAAGTTTCTTTCAAGACAGACTCTACTCAGAGAAACCTGGATAGAGGATAAATCCAGAACAGGAGAACAGATCTGACAGATGACAATCATGCTCTGCTGTGTGGCACTAACGAGACGTAACGATGATGAAATGGGAGAAGCAGCATGATAATTCACATCTAGTCAAATCATCTGAAATGCATCCATTGATTTCTAAGGTAGCTATAGTCATGAAGTGTCTGACTCTTGCAATGTTGCATCCAACAGAAGAGAGATTAGATGAGATAAAGACGAACTTCAGATGGTTTTGAGTCCATTCCACCGTATTCTAGCACCACAAAATAATGTTGTTGAAACGGGTGGTGTTATGGAGGAAACTGAATAGTGGATGTATAATGAGACTGTAAACTCATGAATGCTAGGAGGGTTGCTGTTACTGAATATATGGCTTTACCCATTTGGAAAACAGGGATTTCAGTTTTGTGGGTATTTTTATAAAAACATAGATCTCTGAACATTACAACCATAGAATCATAGAATAGTTTGAGTTGGAAAAGACCTTAAAGTTCATTTAATTCCACTGCCCCCTGCCATGGGCAGGAACACCTCCCACTAGACCAGGCTGTTCAAGGACCCATCCAACCTGGCCTTGAACACTTCGAGGGATGGGATATACACAACTTCCCTGGGCAACCTGTGCCAGTACCTCACCACCTTCACCATGAAGAATTTCTTCCTAATTTCTAATCTAGATCTTCCCCCTTCCAATTTAAAGCCATTCTCCCTCATCCTATCGCTACGTGCCCTTGTAAAAAGTCCCTCTCCAGCTTTCTTATAGGCCACCTTCAGGTACTGGACAGCCATATAAGGTCTCCTGGTGCCTTCTCTACTCCAGGCTGAACAACCCCAATCAAAGGATCAACTGTAGCAATTAATTATACTTCCCATGCATCAGAAAACTTCAAAGTGCTCCTAGCTCATTTCACATTAAAATTGAAAACTGTAGATTACACTGGTGGAATTCTTCAAAAAGACATAGGCACTGTAATGCCTGCATATCAACGTAAACAGTTCAGACAGAAATACATGATTCATGTTACAACAGAGAGAAATCTTAAAATGGAAATACTGTCCATGTTGCTTCCAGCTGAGCAGATCCTCATTGTGGCTACTGAAACTTTGCCACTGTAGTCCTTCATCTATTGACACAAACAATTTTTAAATAGCACAGATAGCTCAAAAGGTTATAGTGTCATAGGATTTTCCAGTACCTATTATAGGATCTTTTTAGTCCTGAAAGTCAGAACAAGGTAGCTGGAATCCTGCAGGATGAAAGTAAATGTATGAGCAGAACTGTGTTCAGTTCCTCACCCCAAATCAAGCTATGCCTACCTCTAGTCAATATAGCCAGTGCCACTGGTTTCTGCTAGTGTCAGTCAATTGCTGTTCTAAGAAGAGAGAGGAAAGAAAGATCACCAATTAAAGTTATGTAGTGTCATAAGCACATGTACAATATGTCCAGGAAGGAACAGCAAACTGGACATTTCTTTTCCCATCTATGACTGTTTCTCTAGATTGCTGCTTAAAATTCCATTCCCAAATAGCAACAGCCTCAGTAGTATTAGTGACCTTTGGCAACAGCATTTCTATCTTTTGGGGCTACATCGATTTTTTTCTGGCTTCTGTGTAGCAATCTGGTGTCTTACTGACCCAGAGCCACAAAATGGGCAGTATCACTAGCAGCAGGGGACTTTAAGAGATTTTTTTAGGACAACAAACTAGAACGTGAGCTGGTGCAGGGTGCAGTGAAAAAAAGCATCCATGCCAACTGTCTAGATTCAGGCAGTTCTAGTGGACTGACAACTATATGTGGCAGACTGTAGCATTGGCTGATTTGTCTCAAAAAGTTTTCTTGTTAGCCACAGGCAGCATTTGCTTGCTTATCTTCATGTGTGTCTGGGTTCCAAGGGCTTTTGTTTCAGTTTGCAAAAATCAAATTGAGTAAACATTTGGGGATTTCTAGAGCGTGTCAACACAGTAACATATAAAAGTACAGAAAGTATGAGAACCCTCACAGCTTAGCTTGTTTTCTAGTAATTGCTGAAAGATTTGATGATATTCTTAGGGATCTCATTTATACATGGACTACGTATATCCTGCTCATTTGTTGTTCTTTTTTTTTAGTGAAGATTAATGCATATTTTTTTTCCCTGTGGAGCTCAATAATTTTGACAGCAGTAAATGTTTGGAATCCTTGCACAGGCTTACACTCAAAGTGAAATTCTCTTGTATTCTTATTTAAAATTCTGTGCGATGTACCAGCTTGCAAAAGGTCTGAAATGGATTGAATTGAACTAAATCTGTGGAGGAGAGACTACAGCCATCCAGTCTAGTGCCTCAGCCTCAATGCTTCTAATTCTGTTAATCTCTATTACCCAGTAATTACAAATTAAACTGGTCTAAAACTGAATGTTTCTGTAGCCTTCAAAAGACCTACACTGATGCTTCCTAGGTGAATATTGCTCCCTAAGTTCTACTTGGAAGTTCTTTTATTATTATGTTAAAGGAAACCAAAGCTGCAGTATCCAAAGACTATTTGTGACAAAACTTTTGAACTGTTTACCTTTGCAGTGTTGTAAAGAACAGCATGAGTCATGAGCAAATCACAGCCTTGAGATTACTCCCCTAGGTTCTTTCATCACAGTGGGCAATGGGTTCAGTCTTAGAGTACCCTTTCTTTCATAGCTGCTTTTTTTTTACAGTTATATTGACCATAAAACTACTTCAGTTGATTGCATTAAGGGTTATTGCTAAGCATAATATTCAAATAACTGTTCTGAAAGAGAAAATTAAGAAAAAGATTGACTAACTTCAGTGAGAAAAAGACATGGAACAGCATGAGCGCTCTTTCAAAAGAATGCTTTATTCCAACTACAGATTCCTGTATTTCAATTGAGGATTAATTTTTGTCCAGAACTTAAATCACCATATAAAGTTCAGTTCTGTATGGATGCAGCTAAAGGAAGAGTGAAAGAAAAGCACATAGGGCCTGATGATTACACAGAAAGAGTCCCAAAGTTTCATTTTAGTATTAATATTATCTTTTCAATTAGGCAGTAAAATTGCTTTACATCCAATATCAGAGACTGCTATATTTTTAAATCCCCAACCTTGTACTCTTTACTGCCTGCACTTCTCTTGGATGTCTGCCTGAGGGTCTGAGAATTTGCTACTCCCCACTACCCATTTTGCAACTCTTCTTTAGATATTTAATACAGCTTTGGACTCCTTTGACATCAGTTCATTCCTGAAAAGCACAAACATGCATCTGACAGAATTTTAGTGAGGCACACCAGGAAATCCCCAGAGCACGAAAGGGATATAATACCTCTTATTTCCAAATCTGCTCATGCATAACAGGGGTTAGCACACACTTCCTCAGAGTATATTTGTCTTCTGTAAAGCAAGAAAGGAAAAGACTCCAGTGAATTTATTTAATAATTTATAGTGGAAATAGACTCTAATGAAATTTCCATCTCCCAGAAACATGAACTCTACTTTATATATACTGTCATTCATTTGTCTGCTAATAGCTGACTTGGCAGCTTCCTTGAATTGCCTACTTGGATACAAGCAGCCAATCTACTCCTCCTATGATAAAGCTTTGCAAATCACGAAGGAACCAGAGAAGTGCTGTGACTGTATGCAGAGAGGCTCCATACCTCCACAGCAGCACAAAGAAGCAGCTAGTAGGGAAGCCCCATTAGAGATTATGTGGGCTGGAAAGTGAATATGTTGAGGCAAAAACACCCAACATATGATGGCAAACTAATTTCTCTCTAATGCTTGTCATTTATTTTTGCAAGTGGGAAGTGCTCTGTAGCTGTTGTGTCTTCCTAAGGCACTGATGTGTACTGTGTAAGGCACTAAGCAGTACATTTTCATATAGTTTTTATGCTGATATAACTTACCCTGAAATGTATTGTGCACATGCCATGAAAAGATGAAAAATATATGATGCTTACTGTAAAAAAATGATCAAATTTTTTGGGATAATCTTTGTAACTGATACTGGACTGCTTAATGGAATATAATTTACAACACTCACTGCTCTTAAATCTCCTATTTGACCATTTATAAAATTATAAGACTCCACTGCTTCTCTAGGTGAAAAAACAGAGGACTATACAAATTTTCTCTTTGATATCAGTAGGTTTAATATTATGTGGGTGCCTCCAGAAGCAGTCACATCAAATACTTTCAGAAGACTTAGTGGAATGATGAC
This sequence comes from Coccyzus lansbergi, assembly GCA_033558105.1. NCBI lineage: Eukaryota > Metazoa > Chordata > Aves > Cuculiformes > Coccyzidae > Coccyzus > Coccyzus lansbergi. Next base: position 1,479,983 of record JAUMJK010000318.1, on the reverse strand, counting down.
TTTTTTCATGAGCTTTGTCATACAAAAAGAAATTCCATGTGGTTGACACGAACGTAGCTGTGAGGAGAGATACTAAATATATAGGGAATATGTTATTCTTTACCAGCAGGTGTTCAATCCAAACTTTATACATCTCCTTAATCAGAGATATCTCAGGGCTCAGTTTAATTTTCCGTGACAGCTAAGTCCTTCCATGGTTGACTACACAAGGTTGCTATTGAAATAATTCTTCACCTGTTACCCTCAGTAATCAATAGTCTACTCTAATATTTATAATAAGTTAAACACTTCAGCCAGTTATTGTAGCTTTTCTATTACCTGTATGTCAACAACACGTACATGCACAGGGATAAATGTCATAAAATAATACCTTTTTATAATCTCCAATCACTCAGTCTGTTTAAATAATTTATATGCCAAAATAGGCACGAGGTTTTTTTCTATATCTCTTGCTGCTTCTGAAGTGCTTGCAAGAGCTGCTAAGATCAGAAAGCACTGGGGAATATAAACATTTCTTAAGGTAGAATTGGGAACACTGGAGGATATCATGTGGAAAACATACTGTGCGGCACTGGCACCTACTGCAGTACTGTAATACAGCACATTCCTGTTATGAGTAAGATACAAATTTCTCCTGTACAATAGTCAATATTGTTCTCCATAAACCCCATAGGAATATAACTTTAATCCGCACTTGCACGTCAGGAGTCTCCCCCGTCTCATGCAATAAGACTGATGGTTCAAGTAACCTCCTTAGTATAATAGTTTCCCCAGTGCTAGGAAAACATCATGGCTGTAGTATGGTGTTACATCAGACAGCAAGAACAGCACTTGTGTTTTATAAACTTTTTGACATAACTCATAGGCTTAGTAGCAAAGACTTGATATTAAAATACTCTTATCCTGTAATTTGTAATATGTGCACAGAAAATACCTAATATTTTCAAGATGTCTTGTTTGAAGGCTACACGCCATACCAGATTTTTAATACCAAATCGACCCTACATGCATTATAATTTAACTCTCATAACAAAATTAAGGAAGCTGAAATTGCACACTTTCCAGCAACTGGAAAACAGTTAACCATTTTATGTTTCCTGTGAGAGTTACTATGTCAATTTTATCAGTCGTTCAAAATAAAATGAAATGTTTCACCATGTTTCATAACAAAATACAGACTCCCCCCTGCCACGTACAGAACTCTACTCGCTGCATTCCCTGTGCCCATGGCATTTCATCAGAAGCAGGAAAAATGTTTGCAGTGAGTTGAAGCAGGGCCCAAATTTGTAGGATAAGAAATCTGACTGAAAAGAAAATGATTCTGAGTTAATATCTGCATCTGAAAAACATAGGTACTTTACTGTGAAGCTCATTTTGAAAGAACAAATATTTAAAAGCTAAATTCCAAGAAGAAACAGGCAACATTTTCTTTATGTACTATCTCTACATGCAGCCTAATTTTATCTGCAATAAAATATTGATTTTAATTGTAAAATTTTAATTTCATTTAACCTTAGGTATGACTGTAAATTAAAATAATACTGTGAATTATGAATTTTAACAAGAAGGCATGGCGACAAACTTAGAAAGTGTATCTGGAGATCTTTTAAGTTCTTCAGTGGAAAAAAACAAATTGAGAAACTTTATTATTGACCGAGCCAAATTCTGTGGCATTTCAAAATTATATCTTTTATATGGAAACAAGGTAAAGGGATTTTTTAATTTAAAAAGTAAAGTCAAAATTCCAGTCTAGTGTGTAAAAGGTATTAAAAACATATATTTTATATATACATAATGGAAACTATGATGTAGTCAAATAAAAATCAATATTATTTTGCCTTTGAAAATCTTGAAAATTATTTTGAAAGAAACTCTCAGTTTATTTCCCCTACCAATTTAAATAATATGGTAGAGTGAATGAGTAGTGACAGTACTATATGTTTCATCAAAGATAATTATCTACACAGAAGTAATATCTGGCTAAGCAGTTAAGGATCTGAAATACTTCCGTTATTTATTTATTATAATTTTTGAAGGATGATCATGAAATTCAGATTTCATGATCATTCTTCAAAGACAATGGTAAAGCAGAAGTAACATTCAAGCATACATGGAATCATAACAGTAGCCTTTTCATTTTCTAGTAGTAAGCAAAACAGTTTATTCACAACTGACTTGGAAAATTTATATTCTTTTACAAATAATTGCATACATATAAGCCAGAACTGATACATAGTTGCAAGTAAGGACATTTATTATGCATTGTTCATTAATCTTTATTTGCTGCTTATAATTCATTATTCTCTAAAACTAATGATTGCTTTCATCTGAGCAGGAAATTAAAAACTTAATGCTCTGCAGCATCATTCTTTCATGAGAAATAAGAATTATTCAATGCATTAAACAAGTAGCTCATAACTGATTAATTTATAGATTTTTTTTGTTGATATTGAGGCATTACACAAAAATATTCCAAAAAATTAAACTGTAAATTAAAATCAGAAGTGCCTGTGCTGAAAAAAGGAGGGAAGTTTATTTTTTTACTAGATCAGTGGTACTAACTGAGATGGCAAAGCTGAGAAATAGGTTTCTGCCAAAATCTAGAAATATAAAATGAAGGATTAAATAATTATTTGAGTGACAGAAATAGCATTCTGGGGGAAGAAGGATATCTCCTAACTTTTTAAAATTTGTTTTGAATAGATTAATTCAAACATAATTTCTTTCAGTATTTTAAGACTCAGTTAGTTTAAACCCTATTCTAAATTGTTTTAAAAAAATGCAGAAAGTGTTGCTTCATTTTATGTCTTCTATTCCAGATAGTGGACAAAATCTAGCATTGGAACTGTTAACTTGAAAGTATTTAAGATAGAGTTCTATTTTTAAAACCTACTTTATCTGCCCAACAAACAGACACATACTTTATGTATGCATTTGCCTATACCAAATCCTTTTCGGCAAATCAGAACATAAGCCAGTACACTGGAAAGAAAACCACAAATAATGAATTGTCAACTCAACACTTCTCTGACCCCTCCTAGTCTACTTCTACTAAATATTTTTATCTTAGTTTCTGTAGTATTCATCTACCACTCAGCCAGGACTAACTGGCCTCCATGCGTGTTTAGCTTATGAATTAACAGCAGAGACCCACTTTGTGGAGACATGACTGATTGTGCAGAATAGTTCTGTAAGTAGAGACAAATTAGACAACTACATTGGTTTGGTTTTGTGACGCTCCATCTGTTCAGAACTGTTTATTTTGCCAAAAGCAAAAAGCAATTTCCTCCAACAAAAGTCCTGTAACTTCAAGAAATTCATTGGAAAACCACAGTGGTAGGCAAAAGCAGTACATTTAACTGCCTCTGCAGGACACAGGTCCAGACGTCATATTAATCAACTCTTAAGCTTCTGCTGTGAAAAGACAATCTCCTGTTGCTGGAACTTAAATAGTTTTTTCCATGAACTTTAAATCCTTAGTAAAAATAGCTTTTATTCAGCATTCCTACATGGCTGGAGAGACTTCTACACTGTAGCATATCCTCTCTTTCACATGTAATTCCCCACTGGAGCAAGAGTCTTCCTGAATTCTAATAAGAACTACATTTCAGAGATCATCCATGTTATTTTTCAGTATTCGGGATAAGTCTGTACAATGAGAAGTCTTTTAGTTGTTCCCATGACAAAAACCTTTCAGTTACGAATCCTGAACGTGTGGTTGGAGTAAAAGGATGTTTCAGGGAGGTGCAGCATTGGTTACAGGAAGTCGAGCCAATCTTGGGAGTGGCCTTCTAAAACTTCTTCGAACAAAGGAATGTCCTTAAGGCTGGGGAGATGGTCTTCAGGCCTGTTAATTATTGTGAAAACGTCTCCCTTTCCTTATGGTTGACAGATTACTCAAAAGCTATTTTCGATGTGCAAGAAATTCATGTTGCTTTGATTATCTTCCAAGATAAATACAGCAAAGAGTCCAGTGCTAGGTATTTTTGAGAAGAAGTTGGCCAAAAAAATGTGTTTCAAGAAAGACTAATAAAATTGTTGTCACAGACAACTTCATCTAAGGACACATGCAAATCATGGTTTGCATGGAAAGGAAATATGATGTATTAGACCAACCACTATAGCTGGAAATAAAGGAGGCAAGCCTTGGTGCACAAAGTATTTTAGACGATTAAATTGAGTCACTCCTACGGATGCAGCAGGTGTTCTGGCCCTAGGATTCACTACTGCTCTATAGAACCCGTAACTGTGCAGTTAATGCAGTTCATGTGCCTCAAGAAAATACTTCATATATTTATACCTTTCTCATCATAAATATCGCAGCTGTCACCTGGATTGTAAGGCTGAACAAGACAATTAATACAGTGCAAACTCATAAACTTGAAATAAAAAAAATCATAGATTTAGCCACAATTGTAGCAGACCAACATCATCGATGATTCAGATATCTAATGCTGATCAACTGGTTACATAAGTTTATATAGAAAGGCAAGATTTGATGATTCAATGTGTAGGTGAAAGGGGATCTGAAGTTGAATTTTCCCCAAAATACAGTGCTCTTCTGAAAATATTCTATCCAATCTTTAAATGTGCACTGAGAAAACATTTTCTTTACCCCATTACTGTCAGGTTATTTTGTAATGAGTGATTAGCCCTTGCAGTCTGCAGTGAGATTGTTGTCAATAAAAATGTTTAGCATCTTAGGACTTAGCTCTGAAGTAGCAGAAGATCTGAAATGTCATTGAATTAAATTATTGTCCTGGATATATCATGATCACCCAGCCTTCTATTCTGATGGTATACCTGAACACACAGCACATTCCTGCAATCAGCATTGCATTAAATCTTCCAAATAGCAGACAAAAAATAATTGTATATAGAAAACTTTGACTGAGAATACAAGTAACTCTACTAGTTAATTTGTGCCTCTTACATTTTTTCTTTCTAATTTAAGAGGGAGCAAGCATAAAACACAATATTCTTGTTCTGTGTTTTTGTTGCAGAAACTCAACAGCAACACATCTCTGCAAAAATTTTAGAACTTCATGTGCAGATGAGCGTAAGCAATGAAAATAATCTTAGTGCAAGATTGCCTACATAGTAAGAAACTAGCCATGATGATGCAAGATGCTCTCCCAAATCTTTTTTAAATGTATCATTACTGAAACATCTTAATTACATAAAATTACCTCTATTTCATTAAAAATAGGGAATAATGAGTAGTTATCTGCTTTACTGTAATTTGCGCATATAAAACATGAACTATTTTATCCGGTTGCTTTAATTTTTGCCTTGCTTAAAGAAAATGGAAGCTTCTTTTGTTTCTTTGAATGTGATGTAGCCAGTTTTCAAGTTTAAGGAGCTAGGGACAGTGCTAGAGAGTTAATAGTCCTGTTATACTAGCCTATCACAGAATACTTCATGTTGAATTTCTGTGTAATATTATGCCTATGAACTAAATCTATTCTGACATTTTTATTTAGTCATCACCAGCTACAGACAGGTTAGATATTACAGGTTATTCTTGCTAGTTGGGTAGAAATGAACCAGAGGCAGAAGGTCTCTGTTGGATCCGAAGATAATGAATGTATGTCTGCATCTGCATGAGTTGCCTACATCTTTCAATGCAAATCTATGTTTAGTTGAACTATGGTAATATCCTTGATATAATTACCATTGAACAAATCCCTTATTTACAAGCACTTGTGGGATTAGAAAATTAGAAACATAATTTATTTCTATACAAGCCCATTGAAGTTAATTAACCGACAAAAAAATTTTGAGAACTTTATTCTGTGCAATGTCAGTTCTGAAGTTTGAAGAACAGAGGACTATACAGTTGAGTAGAATTGAAATGAATAGTCAATACTTTGCTTCACAAAGCTTCTTTTATCTGTTTTTTGGGGGGGGGTATGTTTGGTAGCCTTTAACACTTCAGATTACATAATAAAATGTGATGATAATTTAAATGCAATTGTTCATCCAAGTTCATACTGAAAAAAAAAGAAAATATTGCAGAGAACTCCAATAAAGAACTACTCAAAAGCTAAAGATCATGCTAGGTTAAAAGACAGAGAATATCAGATTTGACAGTCTGAATATTGATTAATCTTTTTCAGTCACATTAAGCTAGACAAGTCCTTTGTGAGCGTTGATTTTGAGTGGCTCTGTAATATCAGATAATACCTCACATAGGCAGGAAAGGGGGACGATGAATTTTTTTTTTCCTGAAAGACAAAGCAGGTTGCCAGATTTAGGGAAAAAGTGCTCAGCAGAGATGAACTAATAAAACCTCACATTTGTTATAGTAATTGCCTTTGATGGAGCAGGTTTTTCACATTCCAGAATAAAAATTTGAACAATTTGCAGCATATCCCATTGGGCAATAGTGCTGAAATGTGTTTGCGTTCAAGTTATCACAAAATCCATACAAAGACAAGATTTGTCAAAGCAGTTTGAAAAGTGTGATAACGTCATTAATGCTATCATAAAAAATGTTAAAACACGTAGTCACTGCTTGATGTCCTAAAACACTACATACATAGCTATATTAATCTTTCTTTTAAGCTGATTCTCTGCATGACTGTCACAAACAAATATAGAATTAATAGCAGTTATAAAAAAAAACTTTTTGAAATACAAAAAGCTAGGTTTGTTGGTAACTGAATTAGAATTAGAATTAGAATTAGAATTAGAATTTTTTCAGTCACAAAGAATCCATATTGTAAACATTTAAAGTGAATAAAAATTGTAGTTTACAGAGTTAATTTGGAAACTGATGACATCATCTATGTCATTCATTTAACAGTTCGCTACTCACAGTGTTGTCATTTTAAGGTGACAAGATATGGCAACAGTTATCTGAATGCCTTGTCATTTACATCTACTCTTGAGATATAGTTACAGGTAGTATTCTATGTCTATTTTTAAAGTGTGCATTTGGCATGTTTGACTATAATCTTTTTCACCCTCCTTTCTGGTAAGAAAGGTCACCACTCTCTAAAACTGTCTATTTTCCTACCATGAAGGTAGAAAGCAGTTGGCAGTGTTATAGTTATACATTATTATTATCTGTGAGGTAGAATTTAGACTGTTTACTACATGCAAACAGTGAATCAAGAATATTAGTGTATGGCATATCAGGTAAAAGGTTATACTTGATACAATACTTGCAAGAAATGTAACCGCCTATAGGGGTTCAAAGTCCTTTAGGATATAAATCTAATTTTTGAATGGGAAAAGGATAAAAAAGAAAATTTGACTCAGGACTGACTTGCATATGAAGACTAATGATCAAAGTAGGAAGATATTTATAACTCTTCATAAAAATAAGTTTGAGCCTATTGCTGAATACCCATAGTAACACACTGAGCTTACATTGCTAAAACGACTCTATAGGAGCTATAGTATCTCTGATATCTCAGTGTCAGTCCCCAGATCCAAGGAGACTGTTCTGCTGTCTCTGTCCTAATATAAAAATGTGATATAAACTCTCATCTTCCTGAAGATAATGACTTTCTATGCATATACTGGGCTAGGTTGAACTGTGATCTGATATTTTATTACTATTTTGTACTGTCTTCCTTATGTTCTCTATTTATGCATTTCTCTTGTATACATCCTGGCATAATACTTCTTCATATAATGTAAAAAGAGAAAAAAAGAAAATCTTAAAGCAGAGACCAAGTTGAAATTCAAGGGAAAAAAAAAAACAACAGAACTGCAAAGAGAAATATGGTCCCACTGAAAAAAAGTATTAAAATTTCTACATACCTGAATGAAGCCAGAATTTCATACTTTCTACTTTACACACTTTATTTTTGAAACTTGTTTGTCAAATACGTATTAAGCATATCTAGTTCTCTGTTAATGTTTTATCAAGTTATGAATGGGAATGTGACAGATAGTAGAAGCAGATTTTAAATTCCACAAAAGTCAGCCACCATATTCCATAACGACTATTACTTGCTGTACCTTTCTAGAATAAATATTTCATTAGTCATTAGGACTGATTTTGAATAAAGTGAGTCAAAGTTATGTATAATTTGTGCAGTTATTTGCTCAGGTTTGTCTACAGCATTGCTGGAGAACCTGTAATTTAAACAAGAAAGTCTGCTGTTGAGTCCTTGATATAACCTCTAGGAATACTGGAAAGACTTCAATGCAAATTTCATTTTAATAATAAGATTCTTTAGGGGCAGGGTGTTACTGGATATTCCTATTATCAGTCAGAAGAGCAGTCAGAAATCTCCATTGTTGGCATGGAGCTTCAAGAAACAGGTACTTCTGATTAAGTTATCTCTGTCTCTTGGAGGAGCTGGAGCAAAAGATCCTGCCCCAAAATGTGTTTTTATGTTAGTCAAATTGCTTATATATTCATATATATTAATGTTAATCTACCAGGAAATTTTGAAGACGATAAGAGGAATTTCTTTGAAAACAAATCTACATTTGGTTAGATCATGAAAATGTTTAATCACCTGTAAGTGTTTTCATTTCAAACTGCACTAGAATTTGGCCATAATCATTATATGATTTTCCTTAAAGTACAATTGGAACTTTGTGCTGAAGTTGTCTAAAACCATTTGAGAACGACTGTAAATTATTAACAAAACAAGAAGCTGCCAGCGAACACACAGACCAGGTTGGCCATAGAGGCAAATCCTCAGGCTTTGAAGGTGCCCATGCTTGTCAGTTGAGTCCCACAAGTTATATAGTTTTAATGGAAATCCTTTTATGTATCGGGTCAGGAAATTGTAGTGTTCACCCGCCATATTTACAAGTAAAATATTTTGTAAGAGATTTTGCTTCAATAACAGATAGTATTTTCCAAAGATAGAGCAAATCTTTTTAATAGTCTGTATTTTCTGCTTCCTTATCTTTTCCATATGTAAGTATATGTGAGCAACGGCTCTGTGTAATGTAAATATGTTTCTATTCTTATAAAATACACATTCACAGCATAATTCATATTTGGAATCGGCTTTCAAACCTTTGAAACATGATGAGTGTTTGTTTCTAATTTAAAAAAATAATTAAGTAATTTTATCTTATAATTAATGTGGCTAAATTTATAAGCTCTGGATACACAATCTGGCATAAGACTATCTTATGCTGCTTCTTTGTCACTCGCTCCAGTCAGAATGGTATATTCTACACAGCCATAGAAGAAAGAGCAATAATATGAGATAGATATTACTAAGAAACTTTTGCAATACTTTTAAACCAAGTATATTCTGGTTTAATTCAATGTTGAAAGTTTTAAAGACTATCATGAAATGACAATCGTGATGAAACTACATATAGGCAAGGAATATTCTTGAAAATTTATATCACACTAACACAGAGCTTTGTTTCTATTTCTTCTGAAGTTTTAAACAGTTGTGTAGATATGACACATTTGCAATAAGCACACTTAGCACATAGGTCAAGTCAGCCCTAGAGGCAAGTTCATGTTGCCATTTATGATGTGCTAAATCTAAGAAAGTGAATGTTTTCAGAGCTCTTTGAAGAGTAATGATCCTTGCTTTTCTCAATTAGAACAATACTACATAACTGAAGGGGAGTGGTATATTTTTATTTTCTCAGGTGCTCCCAGTAAGAATAAGGTATTTCCTTTTCAAAAGAGAAGCACTAAAGTAGCAGCAGCCAGATACAAGCTGCAAATGTTTCACATACAGCCAAACAGGCATATACCATTTTGAGAGAACAGGAAGAATAGGCACTCAATTGAAGATGTCTTCTTCCTAGTCCTGGAATTGTACGGACCATGAGATGAGGAATGGATTCCTTTCAGAGTAACATTAACCACATCTACTTGCAAACAAAGTAGCCTTTTCAGTAACTGAAACCTTTTACTACAGTAAGCAGAATAGGGTGACCAAAGACCTGGAGCTCTTTTATTATTTCTGTCTGGTAAAACACTATAAATAGGTCTGATTATTGAGGAGTAAAGGTCAGGCTTTGAACTACCTTCTGGCTTTTCTCCCAAGGCTAAAAATACAACCTATTCCAAGTGACAGAAAAGATTTTTAATCAGGATACTCTCTTATCTCTTCTAAACCTGTGATATTTTCATCAAATCAATAGATCCATATTTAGTATCCCAACAGCAGAGAACAAAATGTGTGTTTACTGAAAAACAGTTGCATTTAAATACTTAACTAGAAGTTGAACTCAACTTGAACTAGCATAAAGACAATACATTCACAGGAACAGGAGCCTATTTCTGTGCTGAACGACCTTACTAGCTTCGCTTAGAATTACAGGTAATTTAGGATATGACTCTATGACTCTAATGACACGTAGGTACTGTTACAGTTCTTGACCAATTTCCAGTATGAGATAGCTAACAGTTAATGAATGTCTATCCCTTGCCCAGTAGCAACTACTACTAGCAAAGATTCTTAGTGTATAATGTAAAATGCAAAGGAAACATACGTTTTTAAAATTTAACAGTAGTTTGTGACAGATTCATTAATAATTTAGACTGCAGCAGCTCTCGAGCACTGTATTACACACATGTTTACAAATTCTTTATTTTTAATATCTATGTGTTCTATAGGTATGATTAGCTGACTGAGAAATCATTTATGAATTAAAAAGAACAATTAAAAAATCCATAAGACATCACTAGTTATTTAGAATATACTATTCTGAGGGAAAAAAAATCTAAAAGATCTACAATACTTGTCTATATTCTAAAATTTCTCAGCACGTCCACTTTAGAGATCCCACAAATCGAAGGCTTCATAGCATTTTATCTTATAGTGCTGCAGACTGAGCATTCTCTCTAAACTTCAAAACAGAAATTTACAGTTCCTTGCAATGCATTGGGGTAATTAATCTATGACTAATCTGTGTTAGGAGTAGCTCACTTCTACATATTCTGTGATGTTGTGGCCTTGGATACTTTTATGCTTCCATATGTAGAAAGGGTAACTGTGGACATACAGAGGCTGTCCCTCTAACCATATGTAACATATATTTTCTAAATAACAGCAGATTTTTCACAGCACTGTCAAAGACAATAGACATGAAAAAAACTTCCTCCTAGTTTTTCAATTCTTTTCACTTTTTTCAGTCAAATTGTTGCAGCAGAAAGAATACTTTGACCAAGAGTGATATTGCATAATGCAATGCAGATACATTTAATCATCATTGATACACCGATGATGAGATAGATGGAAATAACCATTGACTTGCTTTTTATACCATAACAAAGGATAAAAATAATCCCTGAATTTACAAAAACTGTTGGAAGGGATGGGAAAGCAGATTCTAGAAGCTAATTCAATTGCAACAGGAATATTAAAGAACTTTGATGCCATCAAGTCATCTCTGCTTCTATTGCAGAGAATCACACCAAATAATCTGTTTACTAAACTTACTAAGCTCCAACTTAAATGAGATTAGGGGTTTTGGACCAACTGCTTGAAAGGCTGTTTCAGAACTTGATTATTTTAATGATTATGTACCTTTATCTAATTTCCAGCTGAGATGTGTGCTTGAGCTATTAATAACCATTTCTTCCACTACTGATGTTGACTTTGGCTCAAGTATTTCTTGTCTCATCCCCATATGTTTCCATACAGAACTTGTCTGCTCCCTTAATCTTCACTTTGTAAGGCTATATATCCATTTTTCTTAGCAAGATAATCCTCTCATTCTCTGGACTACCCTTCTATGCACCTATGCTGCTTTCAATTTAATTTTCTGAAACTATAGTATCTAGAATAGTACTTAGTATTTCAGATGAAATACTGTCAAGAGTGTTTTGTAAAGTGGCATTTGTATGTACCTTGTGAATTGCATTACAGGATCTCATTTGTCTTTTACACAACTTTTTTCCTAGTTAGCTGCTAAATTTGACTATCACCGGCATCAGTTTTTGTTGGATGTGATTATTCATTCTGGAGGATCTAAGCAAAATACTTTATGGATTTAAAAGCTGTTTCAAAGTCACAAAATCCACTTCCACATACCATTTATTCCATAGGTTCCACCAGTATAAATTTGTGAAGAGTTCTCCAGTGCCATTTAGGTAACTATTTAATTGAGGGTTGTGGAACTGTAGTGCTTCTTTCTACACTGTTATATCTACTTCACTGATCAATGTAGGAAGCTTCATAAATGTAGATAAGGTGTTTTCCAGACATTTTGTAATTAGCATTGAAAGATGAGCTATCATAATTGCTTGCCTGACAGTACTGTCTCATAATTTATAATGTCTTGATATATAATGCATGTACTGTAATGCATTTTAACCAATCTGTAACTACCACAGTCAATCATCGTGGAACAGTGTCACAGTATAAGCTGCTTTTAGGTCTATGCTAGGTGTTCTTAGCGTATGGTTGGACTCGATGATCCGGCGGGTCTCTTCCAACCTGGTGATTCTATGATTCTATGATTCTGTTTCTAAAATTTGTCCCATTGCAGCAGGTAGCATTGTTTTACAAACAGGCCTGCATAAACCCTACAGGATTTCACTGAGTAGCTAGTTTTTCCCTGCCAGGTTTCAGTCCTTAAAGAGTAGGCAACAAAGATTAATTCAAATATATACTTTTCTCCTGCTAGTGAAATGTGACTGATGCCAACAGCTTTTCTTTATAAAATGAAAGTCTTAGCACTTACCTAGGAAGTATTCAAGTTGATACCTGTTAATATTATCATTTAAGGAATAATCAACTCTGCCTTGGCCAAAACAAAGATAATCAGATTGTAGCACAACAGATGTGCACAGATGATGTAAAATTTAAGCTGGAGCTTTGTATTGCTTGATGCTGCCAAAGAAATGCCCTTTGCTGGCAAAAGTATTGACCCTGTATAATCTATTTAATAAGGTAATTAGGACTAACTGTTTCTGAAAATGAATCTGTAAATGAGTCTTGTCCTCAGTCTGCTTCAAGTGCTTATTCTTGGCCCCATTTTACCTCTATACACAGTGGGATGTTTGTGTCTCTAGTGATCTTGAAAGCAGAATCCAATTGAGTTAATATTAGCCAACCAAAGCCAGTTTTATTTTAGTCCACTGTGATTCATATAATCAAACAATCATCTGTACTTGCACAGAGAAAGGGGTTGCATAGAGTGAAAATCAGCAGTCCAAGGCAGGCTAGAACTGCTTCTGTTTGCAGAAACATTGGCTTATGCTGAAGTAAATCTTCTGCAAAATTTAACCTTTAATTACACTGCCTCAGACTGCTGCTCATGTGGATTGTGACTACTCTTTGAAATTGTTAACACTGTAAAGTAATCAAGAAAATATTTATGGAAAATCTTTTAGTAATGATGCTTCTAATGAAGATGAGAAACTGTATTAACTACCAGCAATTTCTGAGCAAGTACTCACATGTAATTGTAACTGTAGCATGTAGAACTTTAAAAGGTTTTTTTATATCATTTATAAAAAAGAATATCAGAAGTGTGCAGAACTTTCACATTTTACCAAACATAATTCCTTTCCTGTCAAATATTGTATAAATATAACAAAAGAAATTATCTTGCACCAATCACTAGGAAAAGCATGTGATACACTTTTCTTCACTAACAAGAATTTATCTTCTGAGGAGCAGCAACCTAAAGAACTCAGTACTCACTTTCCTAGTCCAAAGGAAACACAACACTCATGCTACGTGTCCCTGGAAAAAGTATATAATCCTTTTCTCTTTACTAGAACTGCTGGGTACAGAAATTCCATTCCAGTCAGGACTGTGAAAGTTTAGAAAGTTTTGGAAAAAAAGCTGGAAAACTTACACTTTCTGAGAGGAAAAATGTCCCTCAAATCTTTCAATACTCTGCCTAAAACTCTTTTTTTGCATTTTAATGTAGTTTTATGGTGCATTCTATTGTGTTTTGCATATGCTCCTCTTCCTTCTGATCATAAAAATTTTCATCATGGACTCACAATACCCTTCTGTCATCAAAGAAAAAGAGCTTTATGATCTGATGTAGAAGGATCTGAAAGGGAGATTTCTCTCAATGCCTCACTGAAATTGACTGGGTCAAGGTGTTCTAGAGAATTCCATAGAATTACAGTGAGTCTTTGATGCCTGATTACCTAGATAGCTCTGCAAATCTGAGGTTTATGTGAGAAGAGCAGTTGCAACTGTTGTGACCCGTTTCTCTGAAATCTTTGTATTATGTCTTTATCCTACACAATTCAACATACGTTCAACGTTTTAACACCTTTTCAAACTGTAAACACACTAGGAAAAAAAATATGGGATTGATCAAACTTTCAAATATTTGCTGCTGTCTTTAAAATTTCCCAGACTTGCACTGGAACTACACAAATCTTTACAGCTTTTACATGAAGACATAAATTATCTCAGCCCAGAATGTTTCACATACAGACTCATGCATTTGTAAGTTAATTTGGTAACAGGTTATTCCTATGCTTTGTCATTATATTTCAATGGCTTCTGCATACAGGCAACCTGAAGTTTCTCTTCTCCTCCTCCTTTCACAGTAACTAGTCTGTATATGCCTGAATGGCTGCAGCTTGTAATAACTGACCCTGAATAATAGTTTGTTTCATCCATCTTTATCTAGAATCTTCCCTTCACTTTTAAATGCAACAAAGGAGACAAAACTGTATATGTAAGAGTGCCCCTGGAGTTTCACAGTATGAGGCTGAAGTCAAAACATATTTCAAGAAAACAAAAGTGACACTGGATAAAGAAAAAATGGGAATATAGGCTAAGATGTGGTTGCAATAACATGAGATAAAACTGTTAGCTAAGGTATAAAAGTTGCGATAAGAAAAATAAATCCTTACAGTCAGTTTGTGCAAGTCTGAGTGTCTGTTTGTCTTGCTAACAGACATCGCTCTCTCAGCCCTGCAGCATCAGTTTCAGCAGTGGCTCCCTCACTCATAAATTTTTCTCTGAAAATTCCCACCAAGCCAGCACTTTGACAGCTTTAGCTGATGTAGCAATTGTAGCCATGGGGTTTCTCATTTTGCTGTACAGTGTGGTTCTGAGCACTGAGATAAATCACAGTGATAAGATGAAGACTGCTACTCTTCAGTAGTATCTAACTGAGGGAGTTGTTCCAGCACTAAAGCAAAGGTTAAATAGTGAGAAAAAAAGTTAAAGAAACATTTTCCTCCCAACTATGCAGCTTGGATTATTTTGAGGTTTTCGCAGAAAAATCATTTATTTCCATTCCACACAAGACATTACTTCACACTAAAGCAAAACAAAAAAAAACCCAAAATCTTTTCCATTTCAATGACTTTCAGTGACTTTATTCTTTCTTGCACAATATACCCTGTGTTTACTTTGAAATAAGAATATTTTAGTTGGGTAGTTATTTTTCATTAGCCTTCATTTGACAGGAGAATAAATGCTCTTACTCTGGTTCTGTACCGCATTTAAATAAAATAAAGTCCATTTACATTCATTTTCTTGTGGCAACCTACAGTATTCATTACTTCAATATTGTGCTGCATTTTTTAAGCCTGTTTCCCCCAAGCATCTCTCTAATTCCTTGCTGTTGGAAATACTTTTAGTTTTAGTTGAAGTTGTTACAACCAATGTTCAATATATTGAATTAAGTAATCTTATGGGTAATAAAGTCATATTATGATAGCCATTGTAATACCAGTATGTACTAAGGGAAATCTAGTGAAAATGTGCCATTTAATTTGTTAGTCTGATTGAGTGTGGATTTTCACTGGAGCAGTATACTAATAGGTAAGAAAGCTAGAAATACGTATTAGTTTGATGTCTTGTTTTCTTCAACTTCACCAGCACAATAATTGAGAATCAAACACCTAATTGCTGTTCCTGTCATTTAATTCCTCCTCCAATATGCCTTTGGGAGTATTATTAGCTACTAGGGTAGGTATGAAGGTGGACAGAGACAGGATGATCTTAAATGGGGCATTTCCCTCTATCATTCAGCACCAATGGCTTTGCGTAGTTATACGGACAGCGTAAAAAAGATTATAATTTCCATTTAGTTTACTAACACTACTAAAGTTTTTTTTTAAAAAAAAACCCTCTTCTAGTGTAGTTCTCTTTCTGTACAGGCTTTCACAGTTAATGAATATGTAAAATGAGTCAGATATATTTCATAAAAAGCTTTACAAAGCATTTTTGAGAAGCAGCAGCTACCAGATGCAAGCAGCCAAGCATGCTGCTATTAAAGAATCATTTCTGTTGGAAAAAAAAAATGTTCTCTGGCTACACTGCATCCATGATCAGTACTTTAGGGGCTAAAGGTAATTGCTTTGGTGAAAACTATTTGTATACTTTAACTATATTACAAACCTAATGCTTAGCAAGTACTTATTACTTCCTCAAATATTGTAAAGAATACTAGCTAATAAAAAACATATAGTTAGAGGAAACATGTGTTGGAAATTAATTGCTGTTTGTATAAAACTGAACAGAGATCATTATGCATGCCATATGAAATAATGCATGTTTTCCAGTGAGTTACTGCAAGTCTGAGATGTTGTATTTGACAACAAATTAAATGCAAGTGCATATTTTTTCCACATAAAACATTTTAGAAATATTTTCAAGCTGCAAGCTTCCTGAGAGAGGCAGAAATTAGGTGCATATAAACTTATGTTTCTATTGCTAAGCACTCAGCATAGCCCATATAAGTCATGATTTTTTTTCTGACCTTATAAATAATTATCTGGGACACAAAGCAATGTCAAAACCATCCAATGTAAGTATTTTCGTAAGAAGAATGAAAAACACTTCTATATTTCTAAGTAAAATTACTCAGCACAAAACCCCATTTACTAGTTTATCAACAGCTAGAAGAGTAGTTCTTGTTATTGCATAGAACAGAAAAAGAAAATAATTTTGGAATGAAGAGGGACACTATCCTACAAATAGATAAAACTGTGGTTGGTAGTAGTGGTTGGAAGCACTGTCTCACAAATGATGGCTTGTGATTTTTACCAAATCACATTTTCCCATGCCTGCTGCTAAACAGAGAAGCTGTAAGCAGCTCAAAACAAAACAGACTTTCCTGTCAAATGACCAGTCAATCAGGCTATTCTTAACTATTGCAATACTATTAAAAAAAATCAAAACCAAATGCCACTATAAGAAGGAAGAAATATTCATGCTTTTACATTGTGAATTCCTTCCCATTTCCAAACCAGACTGTTAAATGGCAAAGGCAAAGAGTTGCTGAAGGGTTAAACAGAACTGAAGGATGGTGACATACAGTCACATATGCTTATGTATATTCAGCTCAAACCATCTGCTGCTCATATGGGGAAGCTGCTAAATATGATACTGCATCATAGCTGAAATTCTTGGGGACAGAATATTTATTGTTCAAAACCAACCTGTTAGAAGAGGGCCAAGCTATATAGACTAGAATCACAGACTCACAGAATGATTTGAGTTGAAAGGGACCTTAAAGATCATCTATTTCCAACCCTCCTGCCATGGGCAGAGTCATCTCCCACTGGATCAGGCTGCCCCATCTAGCACCTCCAGAGGTGGGACATTCGCAGCTTGCCTGTTCCAGGGCTTCATCACCTTCATTGTGAAGAATTTCGCCCTAATGTCTAATCTAAATCTTTCCCTCACCCCTCCATTAGTCCTATCACTACATACATACATACACACACAAAAAGTCCCTCCTTCTTGTAGGCCCCCTTCAGGTACTGGAAGGTTGCTGTAAGGTCTTCTTGGAGCCTTCTCTTCTCCAGGTTGAACAAGTCCAACTCCCTCAGCCTGTCCTCATATAGGAGGTACTCCAGCCCTCTGATCATCTTTGTAGGTCTCCTCTGGACCCATCTGAACTGTTCCATATCCTTCTTATGTTGGGGATTCCAGAACAAGACATATTACTCCAAGTGGATTCTGTCGATACAAGGTCACCATTTATACCCATCAGTAGGTGTACGCTTTCTTTAACCTTCCTTTTCTGATTGAGATACTGTAGAAGCCCTTCTTGTTAGTCTTCACTTCCCTGTCAAGTTCAGCTCCAGCTGCATCTTGGCCGTCCTGACCCCATCCCTACACAACTGGGCAGCTTCCGTATACTTTTCCCAGGTTCCTGTCCCATTCCTGTTCATAGCGCTCCTGTTGCTGCACTTCTAGGGGGGAAATTTAAATCTCCTGCAGCTGCTTCTAGTACCATCCCTGTGCATCAGCCACCACATGGCAACTGCTGGGACCAAGAGTAAGGAGCCACCAGCCCCTCGCTCCCTCAGTCCACAGAGAGTATTTTCTGCCTCAATCTTGTGCCTGGATGCAGCACTTAGCATGTCTGCTGCAGTCTCTCACTGACTGACCATTGCTGCAGGCTTTGCCACCTTTAAATAAGGAAGCAAATAAGGAAAAAATAATCCACAGCATATTTAAGAATTTAAGACAACAGAATAATTCAAGAGCAGTCAGATTATTTTACCAATTAACAACCAGTCACTGAACTGTAATTACTCAATTGTAATGATATGTTCAGGCAAACTCTCCTTAGCTATCTACACCATTCATGAAAATACCATTTCTAATTAATTTCTAAGGATTTGACACCATGCTGTGAGCATTTTCCAATGAAGTGGTACGTTTTAACTTTCAAAATTATCTATAGAGGCAGTAAGTATCTGATTTTAAAGCTCTTTCTAGTGCCTTTTAATTTGTGCTGGCATGTATTTTGAGGATTTTGAGAGGCTGAGAATTGTTATTAGTTCTATGAATATTTTATTTCCTAATATGCCTCCAACTTCTCTGGGAGAAGGACGAGTATATACTTTTGTTACAAAATTCTCCCTCTAGTCAAGGTTTAGGACCTAATCTGATAGCTGGTGAACTATCAACACGTAACAGATCAGAAAATTTATTAGTGCAACTGATTTGTGAGATAATTTTCATTTCTTAGTTCAGCAGCAAGGAAGAAATTGTAGGGCAAGGTAAACTGCCTGTACCACCATTGTTGCTTCTCAGTAGCATGACCAGTTTTCTCACACTGGGAGAAAGCACAGATGTTATCCTTCAGGGAATATTCTATCCATATAAGATGCAAAATGTCAATGTATCTTGACTGTGTAGAAGTCTCCTTGTGTTCCCGAGGTGTGAATAAAGCTGAATATCTCTGTTAGATGAGTGCTGCAAAGGAAAAATAATAAATTATGATGTATTAAATAGTGCTGTACAACATAAAACAGCCCTTTGTGAATTAGAAAAGAAATGTAGAAGGTTGTTCATATCCCATACTTTATTGCATGACAATCACTGATGTGCAGTATTATGCTTGAATGTAGGCACAAAATACAGAGATCTCAGGGCTACAAGGAATTGTACAGAATTGAATGTTTCCTATGAAAATGTAAATTTCTGCTTCTCTGCAGTAAGTATCACACCAGGTCTCATAAAATTCATAGAATCATAGAACAACCAGGTTGGAAGGGACCCATCGGATCATCGAGTCCAACCATTCCTATCAAACACTAAACCAAGTCCCTCAAGACCTCATCCACCCGTGCCTTAAACACCTCCAGGGAAGGCGAATCAACCACCTCCCTGGGCAGCCTATTCCAATGCCCAATGACCCTCTGTGTGAAAAACTTCCTCCCAATGTCTAGCCTAAATCTCCCCTTGTGGAGCTTGAGGCCATTCCCTCTTGTCCTGTCCCCTGTCACTTGGGAGAAGAGACCAGCTCCCTCCTCTCTGAAACCTCCTTTCAGGTAGTTGTAGAGAGTACCTGCCTAGGCCATTTCAAGGTTTCATTTTCATTTCTAACCCACAGCATTCTAAAAAACTAGAACGAGCTCGGCCATATGAAAGGAAATACATGTCAGATGATACAAGTCCAAAGCATTCTACCTGCAAACTAGAAAGAACATGTACACTGGACTTGAGCTCTGACAATAACACTTTATTTATAACTGACAAATAGTGATACTGGCTCTTCAAGTGCTTAGGAAATACAGGAAACATCAAAACAGCAAAAAAAAAAAGTTATGAATTTTGCTCTAGGGAGTAGGGTAGAATTAGTGAGAAGGATAGACTGCAAAAGCCCTTTAGCAAAGTATTGTATTCCTACCTTCTTATCTCCACCTTCTAGAGTATTGCATCAAGACATCAAGACATAATCTATGTGATATTTCTAGCAAAAAATTAGTCTTCAAGTTTTGCAGACTGTTTTCAGCATTTCCGAACAGCAACAGCAGTATATATCAGATTTACAGGTCTCCTAGATCAGGTCAGATAAATGTTTCCTAAATGATACAATATTAATTGAATGCACAATTTCACTAATAAATTATTGCCAGAGATGCTACAGAATGCTGTATACATGACCTCCATTACAAAGTCTTTATATTTCAGTTTATGAATACTTATTTATGAAATAATCTGTAGTGTACTAATATAATCAGTATAAAAAATCTCACTGATAGCAACTTATAAAATATTAGGATAAGTAATTTCTATTATGTTTTTATAAGATACTCATAAATACTCCTTTTTCTACATTTTTAATAGATTTTCAAAGTTTGCACTGAAAATATATGCAGGTATGTTGCTTTAGACTACCTAAATTAATTTAGATTGTGTGAGCAAGATCCTAATTTTCTAATTTGTAGGTTTCTAATAATAGTTTTTGTCTTATGTCACCTGTGTTTACCAACTTCAGTATTTTATGTTATCCTTTCAACTGCAAGTGTATTAAAACAGTGTAGTTCAGATAGGAAAAGAATGGAAATAAGGACTCTTTCTTCCTTCTGCGACCTCCCCCAAGATGAGCATAGCTTTAGTCTACACTGTGGGCAGCATTATCGTTTCAGTCTTCTGACATACTTCAACTTCAAATGTTAAATACCACTGTCTTCACAAGACATAAATACACACTCCCATCAAGTCAGGTAGACAGATGAAAAGAATGAAGATCTATTGTATTGTATCTGGTTGTGAGCTTATGCCACTCAAGGGCTTGCACAGTTCTGCTACTGAAGGTCTCCTGACTTAGGAAGGCATTAAATGCAGAATTCAACTGTAGTTCCACATCTGTAATCTCACTGACATGAGCAGAATTTAATTTTTATCAGAGCTTAGCATAGACTAGTGCTTCAGATATCACTTGTGGTGGTAAAAAATCAAATAATGAAACTTAGAGAGTAACATGAACTGAGCTTTGTATACTATTATTTCTATCATCAAATGACAGAACTTGTTAAAACTAAAATCGCCCATCTGAGGGCAGTATATGGAAATTCAATCTTATCAAATAAAAGTTAAATCACTGAAGTCTGGGCCAGTGGACTACAGCCTGAAGTCCTCTAAGCAAAGAAGAGTCCTTATGTTTCAGATCACTACCACAGAGGTTAGTGGACAGAAATAAAACAGAGCTCTAGCATTAAGGACAAGGAAAGCACACTCTCTCTCTGCCAGCCGTTAAGTAGTATTTTTATCCTTCTTTCTGATGAAGCATTCTTTGTAAACTTCTGATTGTTCAACACCAACGACGCTGAACCTCCTGAAACAGCAACGTATACTCTGATAAGAATGAATTCCTGAATGTTATGACAGGATTTATTTACAGAAAAGTTTCCCTGCAGACGATTATATTTTTTAATAAATTCTTGTGTCTTACTAGACTTCTGTAAATGCTCAGCAGAAAAATAACCAAGCCTAATTTCAAATACCTGAGTAAGATTTAGGTTTCACCTCAAAAATCTAAGCAACTTATGCAGGAAAATTTATTACATGTGCCCTTACTATGAAAAATAACCCAGCTGCTAAAATGACCTTCATATTCTTCTAAAGTGTATCATTACGTAGTGTGATAACTCTGTGGTGGGAAAATCAGAGTCATTCAGCTAGGACTTCAGTAGCCTTGTGTAACAGGGTCAAAGGGTCCGTCTGCACACCATTACACTACGAATGCTAAAAATTTGCCTCCAATATGCCCTCTGTGCTTTTGAAATTCATCCCTGTCCAGCTGCGAAGATATTGGGTTTCTTTACAAAGATGAATTTCACTTGTGATGTCTACTGTTGTGGCTGAGAGAAGAATTTCCTCCAGCCTGAGTAAAAGAGTCAAAAAGAATATCAGAAGGCAACTGAAGACCTCTGTTGTAAATCAGTGAAACAGAACACATGTATAACATAGTCTAACACGGTGAAGGTTAAAAACTTGCTATTAAACAAGAAAATTATTCATTTAAAATACAGTTTAACAATAAGGAAATACAAGTGCATGTCTAAGTGAGGATTGTACTGCATGCTTTCTAGAATCTTAAAGGAAGCCTCATGGGTAAGTAATATCCTTTTCAGATTCTTTAGGAAGAAATGGCCGTGAAGGCATTTCTATGGCCTATTACACCACCCTTCAATTATTTCTCTAATATGAGTTTAAACAAGGAAAAAAATAACCTACAATATGCTTCATTAAAGTAACATTAGTTTGGAAGAGTGAATTCCAGCAAAGCATATAAATTGAGAATTGGGCGTGCTAACATTCTAACATGAGTCATGGATGGATTAGCAGAATATATTCCTAGCTGGACCTGAACTGATTTTTCTTTTTATTTTTCAGACACACTTCAATCTTTATTAATGCTTTCATTGTTTTAGGCAGTAGGCTTTCGCAGGGAAAAGAGAGGAATTTCTCTTGTTTCTCATTGACTTTTATAGACATGTCAATCTGGAATGTTTGCTAGACTTCCCTTAGAACCTGAATACTGCTGGTTTACAGGACGTGATGTTTCTACTCTTTCGTTCTCATGTCAGGAATATTCTTGCTTCTATCCACCAATTCAGTTCCCTTGCCAGTTTAGTGAGATTAATCTCTGCTTTTATTAGGTGTCAAATGGCAAAAGAGGTTGAGAGGGAGTTTAAGAAGTCCATTGCAGTAATAGCA
Organism: Coccyzus lansbergi; assembly: GCA_033558105.1. Taxonomy (NCBI): domain Eukaryota; kingdom Metazoa; phylum Chordata; class Aves; order Cuculiformes; family Coccyzidae; genus Coccyzus; species Coccyzus lansbergi. Next base: position 1,457,136 of record JAUMJK010000318.1, on the reverse strand, counting down.
CAAGATTAGCCAGGACACACAAAAACCTATAGGGAACAATAACATTGCGCAATTTCAACTGTGCAAGCCTCATGATGTTCAACGAGGCCAAGTACAAGGTCTTGCATCTGTGCTGGGGCAATCCCAAGCACAATTACAGGCTGGAAAGAGAGTAGTTTGGAAGAAACCCTGAGGAGAAGGAGTTGGGAATGCTTGTGGATGAGAAACTAAACATGAGCCAGCAATGTGTGCTTGCAGCCCAGAAAGCCAAACAAATCCTGTGCTGCATCAAGAGAAGTGTGATCAGTAGACTGAGGAAAGTGACTCCGCCTCTCTGTTCTCTTGAGACCTCACCTGGAGTACTGCATTCAGTTCTGGAGTCCTCAGCACAGGAAGGACATGAATCTGTTGGAGCGAGTTCAGAGGAGGGCTATGTAGGTCATCAGAGGGATGGAGTACCTCACCTATGGGGACAGGCTGAGAGAGTTGGACTTGTGTGGTCGAGGGAAGAGAAATCTTTGGGGAGACCTTAATAGCAGCCTTTCAGTACCTGAAGGCTAGGGAAGGTGCTCTTTATCAAGGAGTGCAGTGATAGGATAAGGATAATGATTTTAAGCTGAAAGAGAGGAGATTTAGATTAGATATTAGGAATAAACTTTTTACTATGAGGGTGGTGAAACACTGGCACAGTCGTGGAAGTCATGGAAGCCACATTTCTGGAGGTGTTCAAGGTCAGGTTGGATGAGGCTTTGAGCAATCTAATCTAGTGGAAGGTGTCTCTACCTATGGCAGGGGTTGGAACTGGATGATGCTTAAGGTCCCTTCCAACTCAAAGCATTGTATAATTCTGTGATTCAAAATTACACAGACAAAGAGCATTCCTTGAAGTGAAAATAAATTGCTCCTTCCAAAGGATATATAAATTCATTCTAGAATAATACTGTAGTTGACCTGAGTCATCTGATTTCAGAGTTGCCCAAGAAAAAGGAACAACCTGAGAGTTTTTACAGTGAAAGTATTTTCCCCTCTACAAAAACTGTTTCCCAAATTGAGGGATGTGAATTTAGATACATTGCTTTCAAATGTACAGCACAGGAACAATCTATTAAAATTTTGCAGCTAGTCTCAGCTATGCAAACTTAATAAACCTGATGGAGACCTAAAATCTCAATACAACTCTAAAACATGGTTTAACTAACACAATCTAATTTAAAGCTTTTTGGAGAGGAGAAAATGAATGGAAAAATTTGACTGATAAAAAAAGAAATTCTAAAGTAATATATTTCCATTTAGAAGAAATGAAAATTAATGTTTACATTTGTAACAAATCAATGTATATTGAATTATTTTAATCTTTTCAGGCATTGGAAGTTCAGCTGGTTTGGGAGGTTTTTTAAACACTTCCTCAGTACTTTGCGTTTTCTAAGAACTACTCACTTATAAGGTATCACAGGAGGTGCAGTGTGGCCAGCGAATCAAGCAAACTGCCAATGTAGCAGTTTGGTATTTCCCATTTGAAAGACTAAATTTGGAGGTATATATTTTTTCTTCCTTTCATTCAGTTCTTTTTGCAAGGAAAAGTCAAAATTTCTCCCCAGATAACTTTATGAAAATTCTGCATTACTCAAAACACTCACAGGAAAGTATTTCTGTACAATTCTTCAACTAGTCCTTAGCTCACTTTGGAGCTCAAAAGTGAGATATGGAGCAATTGTGAAATTGATTTTGAAAATGCACAGCATAGACATGAAATCCATTCTCGTATTTCCATAGATCAAAAATAACTCATTGAAGATCTGTGTTAGTGAAAAGAAAGTGAAGTTCATCTTCACTGAAATTAATTTCAAAAGACCTTGAACTGAATTACATTTTCTGCCACATAAACAGCAACAGGTTTGATGTCTTTCTGCCTAAGGGCACAATGCCCGATTTGCTTCTGAGGTAAGGGAGCATTACAGTTTCCTTATACCCAGATTTATAGGGACATATGGAATGTCCTGTAAGATAAGAAAAGTGAGTAGAATAAGCACATACAGCTGTATGCCAAAATTCAGGTGCTCTGCTAACCGGTCTGGCACAAGGACATTCAGAACGGGTATAGCCTGCTAACTTAGCTCTGCTGTCTTGGAAAGTACACCTCAGAGATCTGTGGTGCTGCAACAAAAAGCAGGAAGGCTTCCAGTACCTTTCTCTGCCTCTCTCAAAGTCAATGTTTGATGTAAGTAGAAATGAAATATTAGGAGACAACTCTTAAGTTTTCAAAAGGAGATAAAAGCCAGGGCAGGAATTCAGATCTGAATTCAAATTACATGTTTCCTAAGTATTTTGACAAGTCTTAGTTAATTTCTCTCACACGTGTGGGGTTTAGTGTTTCAGTTCTTTCAGTGATACCTTTCTTTCAGATATCTGCATAAAACATAAGATTTTAACTGCAATGTCTGAACAATATAAAGATAAATAATACTCAAAGTCACATTACTGACAGTATTCAGCAGAGCACTTAAGTCAATAGGACTCCTCACAAGTTAAAAAAATGTCATCAACTTAAGTGTCTAGCTGAATCCCAGCCAGTGGGCTTCATTAGTGTCTTTATGGGTTTTATCATTCTGACCTTTACCGCACAGTAAATTTTGCCCTTCTTGTGATATTTATAACATATTCTATGCCATACTTGCAAAGGAGATTACCACAGATTTATCTATTGCAATTAGCAAAGGATGAGCTTACAGTGAACTGTAGTGGTTGCACTCCACAAAAAATGCATATTGTATATATTAAGGAATTATTATCTTTAAATAAATAGATCATTTTGAATTTTGGGGTATTAATGTCAGAAATTACATGAGCAGAATGGATTTAAACTTTTAGATTTCTTGAAGTAAAGATGATTCAATCAGCATATAAGATGTGTAAGGCTCATTAAATCTTTTACTAAAGTAATATAATCTCAGGCATTTACTTCCAGTACCTGAAAGGGGCCTACAAGAAAGCTGGAGAGGGACTATTCATAAAGGTTTGTGGTAATAGGATGAGGGGGAATGGGTATAAACTAGAGAGGGGCAGGTTTAGACTAGACATTAGGAAGAATTTCTTCACCATAAGGGTGGTGAGGCACTGGAGTCGATTGCCAACATAAGTTGTGGCTGCTCCATCCCTGGGGGTGTTCAAGGCCAGGTTGGATGGGGCCTTGGGCAGCCTGATCCAGTGGGAGGTATCCCCTCCCATTGCAGGAGAGTTGGAACTAGATGATCTTTGAGGTCCCTTCCAACCCTAACAATTCTATGATTCTATGATTTAAGAAAATCAAAAGGATCTGCTCATTCATTTTCCTATCTACTAAACTTTGATGTTTAGCTATTTTGAATGTGCAATGAAGCTACTGTGTGAAGTGTTGAGTGTTCTTTTCTTCACTCAGGTTTCTCATTCTTATTTTACTAGTCTTCATTTTTTTAACTGCTCAATCCTGCATATCATGATGGAACTATTCAAGAAATCATGTAGAGTATTTAACTATTGCCTATTAGGACCAATTTCCCTAAGCTACACCCATAACTTTTATAACATGCATCTAAAACATGTAATAGAAGATAAGTCAGAATATCTGAAGGTAACTTTAATTTACAGATCCTTTCCAGAAATGCCCACTTATCTTATTTTCATTAATAATGTACTGATTCTATACAAAACTCACATAATGTTAAGGATTTGGAAGAAAATAACCAATATAAAAATTCAAGTTGAATGATTCAACTGTAAACTATACAGTTTTACAGTAAAAGTTGTCAGACAACCTTGACCAATAGTTACAGACTTTTACATAGAGAACACATATGTACATGCATATGTGTGTGTGTGCTGTACATATATTTTTGGCATGTGTTAAGTTAAAAGGGACTGCACAGCTAAGACACAGAAGCACTTCAATTTGTCACCATTTTACATGATCTAATTAGCTACATGCTAAGTCAGACAATCCATACATTTTACAATGTTCCACAGAAGCAACAACTCTAAAATGAGCCGCTTGGGTAATACTAGAAAAGTGTATGTTACTAGGTTGCTGAAGGTCATCAGTTTACCAATTTGAAAGATAATCAGTGCCTAGAGTTATTAAACTTCAGCATCAACAAGGAGTGAATTCAGCATACAGACTCTTATGAGAGAAATATACTTTGACTTATATTTGACAAGATTCTGCCGAAGGATATTTTCTAGACTGGATACATGATGACTTAGCATCAAACCTTTTTATTCTTGATTATTAGCCAGGATTTGCATTGCAATTCAGCCCATACAAACAGCAAGATTATAGGCAGAGTTCATTTCCCAAGCAGATGCTTAAAAGAGTTATAAAAGTTGTCTCAAGAACCAGCATATGGAAGATGCAGTTTAACAGAGTGGTCTGTGGCTATGATGACTGTATCATTTTATATTGTGAATTCCATTTTCCTCTATGCCTGAAGCAGGTTATCTCTCAGACTCGTTACTACAATGTATTTGAAACATATGTCCAAGGAAGGTTGATGGACTATTACAGGAAATTAAAAGCCAAGGTGGCAAATAAAAGGTCTTAAACTCAGAGCTTCATTCACTAGCTTTAGTATAAAAGGGCTCATGAGTGGGGTGAATATACTAGAGCCTCCCAGAAGAGCACATGAGACAAAACAGGGTCTTCCTCTGAGTAGCAGCCAAATTTTCATCTTTCAGGAGACATTAGGAAACATATTACAGGAACAATTTGATCAATTTACAAAACTATTCATTTGGTTCCTAAGTGATTTTGCCTTAGAAATTCCTCTACTATGTCTATATTTCTTCCTTTTCTATGTTGTCCCCAAGGAATGAATCAGAAGCTGAAAGTGTGAGTGTGTACTGTATAGTAATGTTTGCCAAGAGATGCTAAGGGATCTACAGGCTAATAGGAGCTCTGAGGAAGTGTGCATAAGTGATAGAAAGAAAAAGCAGTAAGCAAAGAATCTAATGGGGGAGAGCTTGAGTCACTAGCTGCAGGGTTTGCAGTGACAAGACTTTGGAACCACTCATTTTGATGAAGCACATTGAGCCTGGATGTATGCTCTGAACTAAATGCCACCCAAAAGCAGTTGGTAGGAGATGCAAAATTTTATTTAGCTATTAAGTCAATAATTGTGTTCAGTTTGAAAAACAAAACTGGCAAAATCTAAACATGCCAAGCAAACTAGAACATGATGTGAAGTCTTTCTAATATCTAGTCCTCCAGATAGGATAACTTTCCAAGCCTTCTCCATTCAGTGTTAGCACATGAAAACTTTGATCTGGAGTCTGCCAATGGTCTTTCTCAGTAATATTATTCAGCATTGACCTACTTGGTAGCATTTGCACTTCATCCTAATAAAAAAATACAGTGCTTTGCTATTCAACTGTTTAGATTTTCATACTCAGCTGAGAAAATCCAACTCACTCCGTGGAATACTTACTATTTTTCAAGCAAAAGTCCCCTACCTAAAGATGTTCTGGATTGCATTTAGACTATTTTGCCCGAAGCACACTGGGCAAATATCTTCTATCCTGCCTATTACAAACAGTAGAGTTACAGCATTCACAGACGCATCCACACAGACAGGAAGTCACATGAAGTATTAAGTAAGCGTTGAGCCCTCAGCCATGTCCTAGGGCAAGAGTCCAGCAACTTGTGGGAGGGCACTATGCCAGCTTAACAGATGGACATACATATGGGTACAGGACAGGACATCATGGGAAGCCATCAAGTATGGATACTAAGGGCATGCTTCCAACCTAAGAGCATGAGCTTTCCGTGAAGGTTAAGGGGATGTTAAGCTGGATTTACTTTCAAAAATAAAGAATAATTTTCCACTGCTGTATCCGGTGTCAGTTATGCTCTTAGTTAATCAGGTATGCTTGTCAGTGGCTTTTTAGAGCTTTTTCCAACAGAATTATTATGAGGTGAAGTTTTCACATTTCACAAGGGAAACTTCATTCTGATGAATAAATGTGTATTATTTGTGGAGAGATATGGTTCATGATAATGATTTTGCACTGGCAATTCTTTGACCCTGCATCACCATCTGGTCTGCGCCTTTTCCCTAAAGGAGACAGAAAATAGCTATTTGAGCAGCAAATGCATCCCAGATAGTCAAATACATCCTCTAGTGACCATTACTGCGAGGGTCAGAGCTGGGAACCACTGCCCTTTCCTGATGAGGAGAGAATGAGAAGAACAGAGGCACAACACCCCCACACAGATTTCCCTGGAGAATACTGAGCTAGCATTGCTGATGTGTATGATTGAAAAACAGGCATGCACGTCCCACAGCTGTCTGCTGCTATGTTCATCAGCAAGAGAGAAAGAAAAAGGCTGAGAGTCATGCCTTATGTATTTAATAAACCTCCATAACCCGAGGATGGGCCAAAACCTGTTGCCGAAAAGGTATCCCACTTCTGCTAAAGTAGAAAGCTGACTAGATCATAAAGAGCTATTGAAATTGAACCAATAGACTAAGTAGAGCACATGACATTTTATTCCCAAGTACAGGGGAGAGGCAGCATCTTGGTTTATGGAGCACGGTGCATTAGAGCAATGTTGGACCAGAAAGCACTGAGTTCTTTCAACCAAAATGAGACATTCAGAAGAAACATTAGAGCTTTATGAAGATGAATAGTACACACATTTGTTGATTAAAAGGACTATTTCTTCCAGTCTTGATCAAAAAAACATAAAGAAAGGAAGAACTGTTGCTTCCTCTGATGGTTCCTTCCAGAGGATACAGTTTGAATTATCTGCTTTCATCTTACAGACATTTAGGTTCTTTCTGCTAGACTCAACAGCTCCTTAAAAGTCAGCAGTCCTTCCATGAACTTATGGACTGCAATGCAAGGCACCTCTTAAACTACTTTTCACTAAACAACAAAGATTGACATCTTTAAAACAGTATTCCTCTGTTCTTTTTTGTACCATCTCCAATTTTTAAATGTCCTTGAAGAATTCAGATAGCAGAAAATGTATGCAGTAATCCATTTTTAGTCTTCCCAGTGCTATATACATATGGAAAGGCTGACCTCTTATTCTGCCTCCTTATGTAGGCTACACTGGCCATTCTTACATACTATCCTCTTATTTGTTTTGTGAGAGAGTACATTCCAGGATATAACTACCATTTTTTAGTTTCAGCATACGTGTCCTAGTTCTGCAACTAAATGATGAAATTTACCGTATCGGAATATATTTTTTTGCATCTAATGTCCTTATAGTATAACCCAAATTCTTCTATATTGAATCATTGTCATGTCATTAGCCACTTCACAACTATTTTTTGAAGCATCTGTACATTTCATGGGAGTTATGTTATATTTTCTCCAGATCTTTTCCAAGGAAATTAATGCTATTGTGGTCATTTCTGTGGACTTTTACTGGGAACTCTGGCACAGAATTGTGATCCTCCATTAATGTCTTTTTGGAAGCTCTCAGGGAATTTGTAAACTGTGTAAAGAGCTTTTTATAAGTATAGTGCTATTACTTTACTTACAGTAATCATTAGCATACCTTACAAAAGCATCTGTTTGCAAGGGCTACTTGGGGTTTTTTTAATATAAAAAATATAATCATCAAATCAGATTCCTTGTCTATTAGCAATGTCTACATTGCCATACTGAATGACTTTAATTATATTCCTGTAAGGTGTTCTTTATTAAATTAATCTAACATCAAAAGTTTCATTATTTCCCTTAGAACTGACGTCAAGCTCACTGACGTAAACTCACTTTAACAACTATATTCCTTTTATGATTGCTGGCACAATATTAGCGGTGTTCCAACTGCCTTGAACTTTGCGCTGCAAGATTTCTAAAGAGATCGAATTAGAGTTGTAGTTCTAGACCTTTGATTATAATATTTTCAAGATAGCTAATGTTTGGGATCTAGCAAAGACCACACTTCATAAATATTTCTTAAGGGATCTTGCTGGTTGTTGCATAATTATTATCACATACTTATTAACAGTTTTACCATAGTTGTTATTGGGATTTTTATGGACTTTTCACTATTATTGGAATTATTTTTTACTTAATGTGGTTACACACCTACTTAATCTCCTTAGTCTTGCTCTGATGTTGTCACATTGCTCCATTAACTTCCTGGGTTTTTTACCTATTTCTACTGATATTTACTTTCTACTTTCTCCATTCACTGCATACTTCTTAATTCATATTTGCTAACTTTGCTTTTCCATTCAGTGTAGATGGACTTGCAGCTAAGATTTTTAGCCTCTTTGAATCATTGTTCTTTTGTTATCTAACATTTTTATTAAGAATTCTAGTCTTTCATTCATATATTTGTCTGATTTCTTCTCCCAGTTAATTTTTCTCAACCATACAAAATTGTCTACCCAGAAGATACACTATTTTATGCTTGACATTGTTATTTTGTGTACACTGATTGCAATCAGGTTATGAAAACCACCCACAGGACAGTCATGAACTAGTCTAGTCCAGTGAGCTATTCATATTTATCAATTCTAGTGAGACCTTCAAAAATATATTCTGCTGGGCATGGGGTCTTCCCATTAGAAACTTTTTTCTTCCTTTTACAAAAATTTAATATGAGTGTGTTTGACAAACCTTCAGTACATAGACTTCCCACCACACTTATCAGTATACATTCAAAAATTCCCACAGTTTTCTGTTACCAAGAACTGCAGAATACTGATGTGGTATTTTAGCTCCTTTGTTTGTCCTGGGAAGTTAGATCCACTTGTTTTACTACCCCAGTAGCTTGACTACTCACATCAGCTTTCAGGATTGTCTGTCTCCTGGAGGAGGGATTTCCAGATGATCATCTTTGTAACAAAGACCGCATGACAGCTATTTCATACAACAAGAATCCCTCATTTTCTCCCTATTCTCTCCCTTCAGACACATCTTGTTGGATTACCGTTAAATACTGTAATGCATACACTATGGCTTTACAGCTGTCGCTGTATATGAGGACTAAATTCTTTTTCAACAAGTTTGGGTTTTGTGTATTTATAACCACTCATGATCAACTCTTATAAAATATTAAGAAGGGTATCAGCAAGGTACACATTGCACTTTTGAAAGTTTGTACCAATAACAGTGTTTCTCTTTTGCCTCAGGGGATTTGCACTTGATCTGTTTTTCTGGATTACCCTTGATACTGTATGGCTATTTAATGCCTTCTTTTTCATATCTATTAAGAATTATATCACAAAAAAGTCCCTCAATCTGCATGAAAAGTCAAGTGTAAGTAAGAACAGAATCTGAATCACTCTTTTACTTCATAGGATATCCTGGACCAATACTTTCGACAAATGAAACAAATTACTGAATTTGAGTTCTAGCTTCTCCCCCGCCCCTTCCATTCTGCTTTGTAAGCTTATTCAATTAGTTCATGAAATAGTTTATGTAGTTTAATTTGGGGAAATAAATGAGGTTACTTCCACAAAAATGTCTTAATCTGCACTTTTTCTGCAAGATGGACAATATTCAACAAACCTGAGCTCCCTTTTCTCATGAACACAATAAGACATTTCTCGGTTGAATGCCCAGAGGTGCACAGCTTCTAATGAGGGTTTAGTAAAGAATAGCTACAGGGGAAAAAGAGAAAGAGAAAGAAAGGCAAAGAAAGAAAGGAAGGAAAAGAGGAAGAGTAAAAAAATAACAAAAAAAAAGGCATCTTCAATTTTAGCACATGCAATTAAATACATGCTAACTCTCAGCCAACTAGGAAAAAATAAGAAATTAGAACCATTACTTGTCAGCTAGTTGGTTTTTTGTAAGGATTTAAGTTTAATGTATATTTAGCTTTAAATAATCACATAGTTTTTGTAAACAGACACTAGAGCTCTGTAGTTCTTAATTTTTCTGTTAAAAACATGTGAGAGAAAATGTGCCCTATGGTTGTATTTAACCTTGATCTATACATCTGATATGGGTTAAATAAGCTTACTGAAAATGTGAATGAAGAAAGTCCAAGCATTTACACAAGGAAATCCAGTTGTTTTCCCAACTATTCTAATTAAATGTAATTCCACTGAATTAATGTAATCCCTGCTGCTATGACCTTTCCTGATTAAAATGAAACATGAAATGAAAAATGAATGAAAATTACTTAAACTAATATGTAGATGTCTGTTGATACAACTGAAAACAGTCTGACAAACTAATTTTCATAATATTTTATTATTGTTACTTAGGCTAAGTTATAACATTCTTTTCACCCGAGTATTCAGCTTCAGAAAATAACCTGATAATTCATCACTGACCTTTCTCAAGTGGTAATGATAAATATCCGATGACACTGGACATTTTTTATTGTCTATTATCATATACTGGGGTGCTCTGCATTTTACTGCAGTACATTCCAGGTTCTCTTTTGTTAATAAATATGAAACTGTAGTCAGGTATATCCACACTTTAGCACTTAACCGAATGCTCTTACTTTAATATGTTCTCAGCTCAAGTGTATCCACGCAGCTGAGGAAACAATGGATTTGCTATTCACTGTTATTCTTGAAAATTTATTTTTATATATTTTCAGTGAAAAGAACATTTCAAAATATTAATATTGTCTCACAGGAATATCTTGTGCAATGCAGAAAAATATGACTTTTCAATATTGTCCTTATAAATAATAAATATTTCATTTTTGAAATGCCTGCAGGAAATATTGCAGTTTCTCCCTTTCCAAAATAGCACCATTGTTTGCAATGTTTACCTGTAAAAGAGTTCAGTTATGAAATTCATCAGGTGCCTATATCTTGTATTCACTACAATGATATTACATGTGTCCATAAAATCAAGCACTTACTTATACTAAGAAAACAAGATGAAAACAAGTGGGTTTGCCTCTTTCACAGTCTGTAATATCTGTAACAAAAAATCATGAAAAAATCGCCCATTATTCAATAGATAACTAACAGAGTTTAGAGCCTTAACAATTAATTTTTTTTTGATGTAGCCCTTTGCGCAGTCTACCCTGACCTTCCTTGCCTGACTCCTCAGCAACTTGTACTGCACTTGTATGTGGTGCAGTCAGGCTTCCCATAGGTGCAAGGAGCCAGGCACAAGATACATAACTGCATATGCAGACAGAAATATTAATAAGTCAGAGATATTGCTTTTCATAAACAATGCTACTTCCTATACTATTCTGAAAGAAAAGGCAATGCGTGATGCAGATCTTGGATGAAGTTTACAGCCTAAATGATTCCAAGTGACGCTTCTGAACATACCAGCTTTGCAAACTGACACAAATGAGAAGTCATCCATAAAAGAATTTCAGACCCAGCTTTCACCTGACTATGCATGCACCAGCATGTATCTCTGAGGAAGACTTCAGTTCAATACTGAATGTAGGAACTGGGCCTCCTGACTTCAGAATGTGCTCTAGAGAAATTCCCTCTGACAAACCCAAACAGAGTTTTAATGACAACTTAGACAGAAAGAAAAAAACATATCTTGCAATTTCTGAATCAGTTTTGGCTTCCTAAAAATTTTTTCTATGTGCAGCTTAGAACATAAACATGTATATTTTATATGTACCCTTCCATGTACATTTTTCAACGTTTTTCCCTCTATACTCTTTTCTTGGTCTCTACTTTATAGACATATAGCATCACTGCTTGTTTATTTTTAATTTTTTTTCCTTGTCAAATATTTAATTGCTTTATATATTCTGTACATGTTTATATATGCTTAAACAATAAAGCACTAGGAAACTGACCTCCCATATAAAATGTGCTAAGTCTTACAATTAACCTTTATAACTCTGTTGGTGTAGATATTATTATTAGCAGGATAGCAATAATTGTGTCAATGCAGTAGTGTGTGCAATGCTGGAGTGAACAGCTGAATAGTATTTATCTACCTACCAAACTATAATATAAATGGGATTAAAGGAGAGACATTCATATAGGCCAGTTCAATTATGAACTTGCCCACACCTCCAGAGGGTAATTTTTTCTCAGTTTGCAAGTTTAAAACTTCTTCCCTTACCTTTAAACACTGTAAGTTGATACCTTACAAAACCTACATCAGTTCTATAAATCAAATCTTCGTATGAATAACAACAGAATGAACATATATTTGATATGGAGTGTGGAGTGAAATTTCAAAGGCAATGGGTCCCATTTAATCACTGTAAGCTAATAAATATCAGTCAAATATACTCATCCTCTCTCTACCCGCCCCCCCCCCTTAAAAATGGCTGTGAAATTTAACAGAGATATAATACTTTTCAACCTGCAATCTATTTTCAGTTGTTCTCTGTAATCAATCTTTTAAAAAGAAAGTCATAAAGATACATCTGCAGCATATGTAATGAGAAGCTTGTGAACTCTCCCTTCTTACCACACAAGGTAGCTTGTTTTCATTCAGATGCAACATGATATAAAGACAAAACTCAGAAGATAGAGGTATAAGATAAAGAGAATTGTACAACCCATTACACAAAGTTCTGTGTGGAAATATGTTAGACACATTATAATAGCGCCAGACCATTATCAACTAATTCAATTGTGAAAATAGCATGAAGCATTTCTTTGTGTTACCCTTAATTTCTTCATTCGCTTTTATGCAGTTTTGGATAATACACTTTTCTTTTTATGCCTCAGTCCCACCACCTTTAGAAGAAAGACAAATAATATCTGTATTCTTTGAAGGGCAGCAACAGGCAATGTTGGCAATGCAGCCTGGGATTCCCAGAATATATGCTCTTTATTGGTACAATATTATCGTTGTTAGTCTTGGAATCGAGTTTCCTCCTATTCCTCATGTTTGCAGCTATGTAACAAATGGAGGATGGGGAGGCAAGGAACATCTAAGAGTAATTCCTTTAAAGCCAAATTTTTAACAAAATTTAAATAGAGTCTTTACAGTTCAAATGTCTCCAAAGATCTGAATACATTACATCATGTGCAAAGATAATAAGAGCTACAAGTAAAGTCAGATGGAAATATTTGTCTGATATTTCTTTCATGGAGTTGTTACTGAAATGAGCAAGTAGCTATGTTATATTTGTCTCCAGTGATTTGATTCTATGTCTCTAAGACATGGGCCATTTTCTCAGGGCAAATTTAGTCACTCCTCCAATCTTTTTTGTTATATAAACAGGCAGAATAAATTGTGAAAGTCTGTTAGTAAATAGTTTTAATTGACACAGAAGTGGGCTTGCAAAGGCATTTGGAATGCTTTAAGATAACATCATGTGAAATTCCACAGGATCTTTACAGGACTATTTTTAGCATAACACTATAGGAATAGAGTTCTTAGTATAGCTTAAGATAGGAAACAAACCTTTCCAGCAAGTCCACTGAAAAGAAGATTCTGTGTGATATGCTGCATTGTTCCTGATTTATGCTTGATGAGAAACACAAAGGAACAGATTTTCAACCCTTGATTGATTACAGCAAGTCCTCACATCACAATACACATCATCCCTCAATATCTGACAAACTGGCTTTACCTTGAGTATACAATACTTATCTTCAGTGCAATTACCCCTAAATGCCAATAAAAGCTCAACCACTTACCTTTTTGCTTACAGTGGACCTCAGACTGAGGTAAATAGGCTTCTGAATGTTAAGCATAAAATGAAAGGACTTTCTTCAATGATAAATCACAGGAATCACACAAGACAGCAAATATTCACTGGATACTGTTTATCCTCCAATTTCCTCTTCGTTTATAACTCTTCAAGAACACAAGGTGCTTTGCTTTATTGGTCTTATTAGTAAATTACAATCAGTCTTTTTCAGGTGTCATTGTTCTGTACCACTCACAGCTTGATGAGAGCACTTGCATTTAGTTTTTAACCCAATGGTTACCAGAATCTTGACATCATATAGAAAAAGAGGTTTGGCTTTCTTCCATTTCTTTGTATAAGGTTGGCTGAAAGTAGGCAAGGAGCAGCAGGGAACAAGGTCACAATTCCAGAGGATCACACATGAAGCTGCTTCAGCTAAGGTTATTCTGCTTATCCCTAAGGCATTTCAAGAATGGAAAAGCATTATCAGCAGTGTGCAAGAGACAGCCTTTTTTTAAAAGATTTTGCATCACCCTTCCCACCTTGCTTTCCATCTAATTCATCTACCAGTCTGTGTGACTCTACCACACTTGTCCTTGTAAGCAGCATGTCCAGACTCACTCCTTTGTCTGCCAGCATTTGGCAACAAAATAGATTGCAAACAGCAGTCTGGAATAGAGAACAAGACTTGAGTTTTCAGCATTTCACATGCTCCTGAGGGGCTTGTTACTAGTTGTATTTGTTGTGCTGGGCATGGCGGACACAGTCTCAGCTTTCCTGAATGCCCCCACACAAAGCAGGACAGATTTTCCCAAGACCAGAGCATAAATATCATTTCTTAAGTTCCCTTTATTTTCTGCTTTGGCAAGTATTGCCATGGACCTGAATAAACAGACTAACCAACTTTCTGAGACTTGCCCCAACCTGTAGGAAATAGATAGAGAGATTACTTTTGTCCATTGGGGAGGAAGAGAATACTGGATTGGGGAAGTTAAGGAGTTGTTACCAGGAAGGCTGAATCAAAATAGTTGTTTGGGATGTGTCATATTTCAGTGTGGTTTTCAGTGTTCTGCATACGAGAGTGGATGCTCTTGTAATTTGAAATGCTTTCACTGTTGTATTAATTGCATTGTCCTCTTCCAATTGCTCATAAAGAGAGTTATTACAATTCAAACAAATGACTGCAGTTATATCTAGAAGATTCGGCCTGATAAAATTCTGTCCTAAAATCTTCTATAGAAAATCACTGGAGAGGTAAATAGATTTTATGAACCAGATTAATTGCTTTGATATGCCCGCTTTGTATTACTTTCATGAAACAAGTCGACTTTAAATACTATGCAGCTAGATTTTAAGAAATCTTTGGTTCACCAGAATTGCTCAAATGGTGCAATATATCCTTCTATAATCCTAATACACCTCAAATCTTTATTTCTTAAATACTTATTGCAATTTATGTATAGATTTTGGCTGCTATTTGTTTCACACCAGCCTATCTAGTCTTGTGAATTCACACTGTTGAAAACATAACTACAGAATCAAAAATACATCATACTCATATAGCATGTAAGAGAGGAGAATTTTTTCTTCACTTATGGATATTTTGCCTCTGATTTAACGACATGAGAGAGTCAGTTTTAAACTGTCATAGACAAAAGAAAACAAGCCCTTATAACCACAGAATTCAAGCTGACAAGAAAATATCCAGCTATTTGTCACCTCCAGTGATGATAACAACAACAACACAAGGTATAATTCATGATTGGTCCTCAATAGTAATCTTTAGGAAATTCAAATGTATTGCTGGATATTGAATATATTAATTATAAAGGTATAATTTTCATAATTATTCTTATTATATAATCTACTTGCCCTGTGCCATTAGATGAGAAATGAACATTCCAGAAACTTCATTACATTTTTTTATTGCTCATCAGAAGCATTTCATATTCTCAAAATATTCAACCCCAACAACTCAAAGTTTATCTTTTGAATTTGCTAGTCCTCTTTCTTTGTACTCAGCTCTTATTTTAAAATGACACGAGGTTCTTCCTTGTCATTTTGTATTCGGTATTTCCGTATTGCCATTTCAGCAGAGACAGCTGCTGCTAAGTGTATAGCAGATAACAGTTTCTGTGCTCAAGAAAAAAGTAACAGTGACTGCAACAGGAGTTGCATTTTTGTTAAGTTGAAAATTCCAGTTCCAGACACTTGCCCAAAGTAAATATTCTATGCCTCTTAAAAAGCCCAAGTGTCTTGGAAAAATTTCAGACTAATAAACTACTCTGGACTCATTAGCCCACTGGTGCAATTGGTCTTCAAAGGAACTATGCTGAATTGTGCCATATATGAATCTTTCCCACTTTTTGTTCCCAAAATATTTCTACATACAGCTTATATTTTCAACTTTGTGCTCTTTTTCCATGTCCTTAAGTTGTGAACTGTTCAACAGCTTCTGCATCTCCCCAGAGATGCAAGTCCCTAGCTCCAGTACAAATGAGGACTGTAAATGCTTGAGGGCGGAATGTTCTACATAAACAGGAGATAGTGTCAATTACTTAGCACTGTGGGAAGTATTTCAAAACCTGGAGCATCCTTGCCTTCAAAAGCAGTAAAT
This sequence comes from Coccyzus lansbergi, assembly GCA_033558105.1. Classification (NCBI taxonomy): domain Eukaryota; kingdom Metazoa; phylum Chordata; class Aves; order Cuculiformes; family Coccyzidae; genus Coccyzus; species Coccyzus lansbergi. The sequence goes on along the minus strand of JAUMJK010000318.1, from coordinate 1,441,003 downwards.
GTTTTAAAGTCCTAGGCTTCTTGTCATTCTTGTTTGCAAAAACTGATAAACTTACGATCTACTGAATCAAATATTCTTCAAATATACTTCGAATTGAAAGCCATGCACTCCTCCTCCTAGCCCCTTTCCAGTCCTTTGTGTTAAAGGTGTCTGACTGGGTGATATCTGCTCAACCCATAAATCTACGCTCATCAAAACATAGTTTATATCAATGAATAATAAGTATTTCCTTCCAAGCAAATCAATATAATTTTGACTGTTTAAACTCAACATGAGTTCCTATTCATTAGCTAAAACCACAAAGATTATTTCTAATTTCTCTTCAAACCCTCTGTTTAACCAGTCTATGTTGCAATGCCTGCAGCACTTCTATTTTTAGATCTAATGGAACAGTCTTAAATTGCTTATTTTCTGTTTACTAAAGTCATTGAGCTTGTAACCATGGCAACTCTGGCAAGTGCCACATCTTAACTGTATTATTAAGTGGATTGAAGGTACAGCTGCAGAACTTGAAAGGCCAGCACGTCAATTTTATACATAGCTCAAACTGCCATATATACCACATTATAGCAAGTACTACATTAAAAACGAGAAGCCAGAATCTGATTTTGGTTATAATGATATAAATGTTCACTATATCTCTCTAAAATGAGAAGGGAAAAAAAAACCCTTGTGTAACCCAGATCAGGATCTGTTTTTGTCAAATTGCACAGCCTGTCAAGTTTCAGTGGTTACTGCATTTGAATGCATAAATTGCAGATGATGTACATTAAACCAGTCCATAGTTATCATGGAAAGACACCATCTCACAGTTGTGTTTGCATGAAGCTTTTAGCACATTTTTGTACTGCTCACAGCGATCATATTATTTTTAGTACCACTACATTCTATTTGGTTAATAGAAGGAATTAAATCAAAACTAGTGACCTTGTCAAATTAAACCTCTTAAAGATTTGTACTGGAAGAATTAACACAAAGAATTCTTTAAATCTGTAATTATTCATTTGGACAAGAACACCCTAAGTACTCTGGGTATACATTCCGTGTATGAAAACTAGGATACTTTTAAATTCATACTTCAAACTGTATATAACAGACAGAATGTTCAACTCCATAGGATGAGAAAACAAATATCACTTCTAACACAAGCTTAAACATTACAAACTCCCCCCAAAAGATTGTGAGCTGGAATAAGAATAGTGATATATTTATACCGAGAAATATTTAATGCGTGATTCATCCTGTTGTAACAGAACCAAAAGTTTGAAGAATGTTTGACATTTAGAAGAATGATGTTCTGCTTTCCTCATTAGTGTTGTGGTTGGATCACTGTTTGCATTGCTTCTTGTGGTGATAAATGACTCCGTAGTGCTAGTCTGTCCATATGTTTACATCCATTGAATTAAAAAACAAACAAACAAACAAACAAACAAACAAAAACAACCAACACAAAGTTGGCATTTTAAAGACAAGATCTTTTCGAAGAGGTAATCTAATAAATTATCAAAAGATGTATTTTTTCTATGAAAATGTTAATTTTTAAATTAAAGTATACTGTGTTTGATGTTCAGTCATTAAACTCAAGGAAATATTCTTCACTATCTGTTGTAAATAGAATTGCTGGAGTGAAAAAACAGTGGTTTCCTTTAATTTATGTATTTCTTTCTTCTTTTTTTTTCTCTTTCCTATGCAGGATCTACCTTCATTTGCAACACCCACATAATTCCAGTGAAAAATCAGGAGGGAGTAGCAATGATGTTTATTATTAACTTTGAGTATGTAACAGATGAAGAGAATGTAGCATCGCCTGAGAAGTGCAAGCCCATATTGCCATCCAAACTTGTAAATCGTAAGTTACACATTGCAAGTTCGCTGCTTACCTCAGCTGTTAGCTGAGAAAGTAACTAACCTAGGCAATAATGATACCAAAGAAATTATGAAATTGCCGTTCCCTGACTCATTTACAACAGAATTCAAAACAATAACAGCTTAAATGTAGCAAATCTTTTATAAAGTTGGTAAGGTAGTCTATCAGATCTTTGGTAATACAAATAGCATGGACCTTGTGAGTACTACTATGAAATATAAACTCATTAAAAGTAAAACATTTTACAGAAGTGCATTTTCCTTGAAAAAACTGATTATGGATGGAAAATGGCAAAAAGGAAACACTTTCTTATTCATCCCAGTCTGGAACGTGTGTTATCAAAATCAGAAAACTCTACACACAACACTCCACTCCATATACAGCACAATTGTGTAGCTTTCCATCCCACTCTCTGTAGACTGTGTTCTTTTGCTGACCTTCACTCAGCAACAGCATGATTCTTCTGCTTTGTATCTACACTCACGTTATCTGCTTTTACTACAAGATTTCCCAGAATACATCCCCGTTTGTATGAGGTATTAGTAAAGCAGAGCACACTCTAACAGTGAGCATTAACACTCTCATCAGCTGTCTCAGCAACAGTTGGAAAATACTTTTTCACAATGTAATAATCTTTAATGTTAGTATGATAAAGGGACTTTGAATCCAAGTTTTCTGATTGTTAAATCAACACTTAACTTTCTTGAGATAGGAGACAAAGACCAGTATGACCTTCACTGCAAAAAGCGAGGGGTGAACTTTCCCAAAGCACTATGCAATATGAAGTGATGACATGCTGTGTTATTTTTTTCTCCTAGTTATGTTGAGAAGATTGTGAGAAGTGGGCCTGTAGCTGTTACTAAGTTTCTTCTGATGAAAGCAGTCTTTGCCATCCTTCATAATCTAGACTTTCTGCACTCTGTCTTCTGGATAAAATGCATAGCATCTCACTCAAAGCTCTTTGACAACCAAAAAGTGCATAAACAAAAAGTTCCCCATAATATTTCCAAGTCACACTTCTAAGAAACTGCAATTTATTTCTATAACTAACCAGCATACTAAAAAAATACTATTTTCATTAAGCATGGAGAAAGAGTTCTGATGAATCACTCCAGATGGGCTGAATTATTTCCACTAATGTTCACTGTACAGTGGCAGATGATATAAAACTGTGGAAGAACCTTTGTAAATATTCTTAACAATACATGTTTAAAATCTTGGGTAGGGTGCTGGGAGGTGTTAGATAACCAATACAGCAATATTTTTCATTTCAATTGAGGTATAAAGAAAACACTTTTATTTTTCTAGTCGTATAATGGTAAAAATCCCATTAAGGAATATCCTAAAAAATAGCAAAACTGCATGAAACAAATTATAAAAAATTGCATCAAATAAGCCCCTTTCTAATTCTGTTTCTATTTCAGGGTTTTGTAAATTTTGAACACTTTACTTCCTAGTTTAACATATATATATATATATATATAAAAAATAAATAAAATTGTTCAAGAAGTCTATGCTTGATAGGGTTTTATTGAAAAAATGGAAGGTAAAACACCAACAGCAGGAGCTGGGGGAAAGAGCTTCTTGTCCTGAAAAAGAGCTTTTTGTTCTGCAATCTGCAGTACATCATTGTACATTTTCAAGTGTTGTCACTTGCCATATTTTAAAGTGAAAAGTCGCTGAAGAAGACATCTATAAAAGAAAACTCAGTCAAAACATCTTTCTCTTGTTTTACAGTAGTTAACTACACTTGACATACACAAGGGATTTCCTTGCTGAGACTTCTCAAAAAAAAAAAAAAATGAATAGGTGGGACTCCAAGCTCAGTAGGTCGTAGAGAAAGGTCAAAGTCCACAAGGCTGCAAAGAAAGGTGACTTGAACCATTTTCCTGCTAGTGGTACAGCCAGATGTCAGAAACTGGTAGGAACTAGAGCAGGCACGTGGCTGTTCCTACACCTACCTAGTTGCTTGTGGTTTCAGAGCAGACTGTTATGTGGGCAGGATGGGAAATATGGTGATAAAAAATAAGCTACATAGCCACAAATTCCTCATGGCACATAGAATTCTCAAGAAAGAGGCCAACCTGTGCCAAACATCCAGAAATAACCACAAGACATCATGTAGTCAAATAGTAGTGTTGAATTAGAAAAAAAAAAAAGCCTTTACATTTAGAAAAGGCAGAAAGACGCCAATAAGCAACAAAAGCTATAATGTTTACCATTTAAGATACCTTTTTTTTTTTTAATTTTCCCACCATACAGAAGGCATCAGCAGGCTTTCTAGGAGGAAGTTAGTTTTTCGTCATCTTACTCTATTTAGAACACACAACAGGTAAAGCAGGTGATCTGTTTTCATTGAATCAAAATCAACATGGACAGTAATAGGTAAAGGTTCAAGAAAAAAAAGGAGCAAAGAAATGAAATCCCTTCAAATATATTAATCAATTTAGAGAATAAAAATAGGGAAGGAATCAGCCATATAACAAGTGCAATACATCTTTGACAACCAACCAAGATGAGCTACGGCTAATTACAAAAGATTTCAGATTGCATTAACATCTACTTCCTAGAAATATACAGATCATGAGACATTTCTTTCCAGAGCTCCTTATATTGAGTTTTCCCATATTAAAATGTCTTTTCAGCATGAGAGCAAATAAAAATGATTAAGTCATGTTGCAGGAGAGAAGAACTAAAACTGAAAAGGAAACAAAAAGCTTACAGTTATTTTCCTGACCCTAAAAATAAGATAACTCCTCTATACTATCATTTTTTCTCTAATTGATTTATTAAGAGTTGACATCAAATTTATCAACTGAAACCTTGAAAAATCTTTCCTTTTTCTAAAAGCATCTATCCTGCTAGCTGCAGCCAACGGTTTTGAACAAAACCACTTATCACAGTGTTCCTCATGACTGAAATCTTACACAATGTAAGAAAAAGGCATTTCATGCCATACATATTGTACATTCTGTTTTCAAAGGCTCTAACAGAAAAGAGGAATTCCAGTCTATTAAAGGGCTGAGTGATCTCTGAACAAATTAAAGATCTATGGAAGGAAACTGGAATTTCCTAGGTTGAGCTCAGAGACTACACTTAGTTCTGGACAGGGAGAAAAATTGAAAACTTACCATTTGAATACTGACAGATATTTAAAACAGTCTTAGTAGTCTCTTTGGGATAGGTATACTCTCTTTTGTTACGTAGCATTATAATGGCTAATACAGCTAGCTTCTTATTCAGCACTGGGTTTGGCAGGTTATGATAATAATAGATTATTAAAAAAACACAAAGAATTTTATGAATGCCATGAATTTTATGATCACATTTAAGTATAAATAGAATTCTTTCTAGTCTGGTGCTCAAGAGCTCCCGTTTCATATGCAGCAAAAAGCTGAATAAGCAGTAATGTGAAAAGTGAAGAAACTGGCTTCACAATACCTGATCCTTTTCTTCCCTTTGTACTTCCTTGCCAGAATTTGTTATTAGATTTTCAGTCAGTCTGACAAGTTTTGGTATAACTAGATAACTAAATTTTGTAAAATCCTAGCATGTATCATATCTGTAAAGAACTACTAAATCAGCAAACTTATTTTTCACTATTTTCTGTTTGATGGCTCTTGCATTTTGCCACAATTCTGTCTTCCAATATAAGTCATTTCACCACTAAAACAAGTCTTTGGGGGGTGGGAAGCAAGAACATGTCACATCTTTTTGCTGAAATTTCTAATAAAATTTATGTAATACTATACCTGTCCCGTCTTTATATTTAGAGAGGTGAGAAAATATCTTCTATAAACATTTATTCCATAACCAGGTAATATCCTCTTCTCTAGTTCAGGTGTAGTTTTACAAAGTAAGACTTACAGGAGCTGATGTTTGACCACTCTACCAATTTGATGAGGTTTTTTAACAGAAATTTACAGAACTAGTGGTATAAATTACTATTTGCCACTAGCATGTGGTTCTGTTCTTCAAAGTGGTCAAACACTTTGTGCCTATGAAACTAGAAATTGCAAAATATCAAAATCTATTATGACACTGATTGATATAGAGAGAATCAGTCCCCAGAAAGTCATCGATTTGAGGATACTGACTTTGATATGAATAATGTAACTATAATATTTCTACTCAAAGTAGACCATTTGGGGGATCACAATGGACATACATGCACAAGATGGGGAAAAAAAAACCCAAAACCTCTCGGAACTTTAATTCTGAGTTGCCTTCATTGTCTGCCCAACCTAAAGCATACTGCTTTGTTAATGACGTAGAAGTGCTTTTTCTAAAATTTACATCGGTTCTGTCTAAAGCAAAACTCCTAGTAATATGTAGACTAAAATAGCTAAAGTCAAATGAGATTTCTTTATCATAGATTTCATTCGTTTAACTTCGAAACATTTTGACTAACTGGCAGTACTAACTTAGAAGCTAATACTGATTCTCAGACACAAAGTTCATTACCTCATGCGATAAAGCCCAGAAAGCTATTTGTGTAAGCATATAATTGCATTCTGCCAATAATTTCTTGGGTTTCTTCCTCTAAAGAAAATGAGATGATCTGTTACACATCCCATAAATGCATATGGTTTTAGTGTAAGGTTCAAATAAAATTAACAGGCTAATAATATTTGTCCAACAGCCAAAACCATAATCAGAAAACCTTTCAAGCAAGGAGATTCTTCAAGGTGCTTACACTTAATCATTTTTTGCTCTATCCTCATCCTAGCAATGGAGTTATATCTTGGGAGTAAAGATCACTGCATTCACTGAAGTTACAAGTAAAACAAGCACAAATGAAACTCAAATCAGACTTTCCCTTTAAGCCACAGAGTCAACTAAAAAAAGTTGGGTTTTTTCTCTCCTATAATTAAGTACAGCAGTTTAGCAAGACAAGTATATATGTTTTCCTTTCTAAACATATCTGGAAAACAATATTTTCCTGAAGTATTTTATACCATTTTATGCATTCAGTTTACCACATAGAACATAGCATGTATAAGCAATAGTAACTCTCTGATTTTGCCCAAAATGTAATGAGAAATTTGTTAGGGTCTTATTTTTATCTGCACCACTAGGAACAAATTCATTGTAAGTGCAGGCTAGTGAAGAAAATTTTTTTCCAGGAGGACAAAGGTTTCCATCTAGCCAAACGGCAGCATAGTTCTGACTACTCCAGTGTCAACACATGTATTTGTCTCCAAGGTAAACTACAGTGAATGGTAGGTGAACTGAGATAGTGTTGACCTCTTAGTAAAGGAATATAGCTGAACAGCAAACACCAGTAAAAGACAGAAGGACCTTTGGCACTTTCACCCGCAGTGCTCCACAAATATCTAACTGCTCGTCTAACAGAACAGTCATTAAGATAAATAAATTCTATTTTTCTTCTTTTATGGATATAGAAATATAAATAGAGTGGCTATATTTCTGTTTCCTCATGATGGTTAGTCTGGGGGCTCAGATTAGTAAGGAAGCCTCCCTAGATTCTAGCTACTGTAACTAGCTGTTTGCATTATAGCCTCCCAGTTAGGATCACAGAGCTGTTGTGCTATATCTCATACAAGCATTCAGTAAAAAATTATATAAATAAAAACAAACAAACAAACAAACAAACAAATAAATAAATAAATAGGAATCTGTGCTTAAAGATATTGCAAACCAAAAAGGGTGAATGACACAGCTTTCAGTAGCTTTAAGTGCATGTGCGCACTGAACAGGAAAAGCAATACAAACTGACAACACTCTGGCTATGCAAAGAATGCAAATTTTCCTTTTGCTATTTAAATAAATACATAGTAAGTATGAGAAATAACTATGAAAAAATTCTTGGATTGAAATAGACCCAGGAGATATCTCCCAGTCCTATATTCTTAATAATTTTTAACAAGCGGTTTCCATGAGGTACCTTGAAGACTAGGATAATGGTTTTGCAAAGTCATCCTACATTATTATACATACCCTCAGGAACGTATAAAGGCAGGGAGTTTTGCATCATTCTCTGATGGCAGAGAAAGACATATATATCTATTATTCATAACAAGAACTAGCACAGAGAACTTACATCTGTGCATTTGTTAAACTGAATCTCAGATTTTAACCTTGAAGAAAAAGAAATCAAAACTATCAGCGTATCTCAAGCTGAGGTGAAAAGGACTCTACTAGGTGGCAGAAAAAATATTTAAATTAATTTGAGAAACTTTCAGATGGACACTAGTCATAAGGAATATGCTTTTTTACTTCTATTATTCACCATGGCATAGACATTATCTTAAGGTAAACAAACAAATTAGAACTATAGATAAAAATAAGGGGGTTACCATCACTGTGTCTTATTTCTTAGGCAGAAAATCCTGTCATTATTACTTGCCTATATTAAGGAGTGTAGCACCCAGACAAGTTGAAAATTTTGAAGACCTAAAAGACAAAGACACATTGTGTGATTTCTTCCCATGAAGGCATTATATAAATGAGTTCTATTAGAAACATGAAACTTCTCAAAGGTCGTACTCTGAGCAAATGTCAGGGAATAAAGTCTACTCTTCCTAAGGAGATTCTGAATTCTTCAGCTTTTCAATAAGTTTCATCTGAACTAAATTAACATTCCCTAGCAAAGAGATGATCACTAAAAAATTAGAAGAGATTCAATTTAATGAGAAATAGCACATTAGTATGAATATACGTGCTTAGGTTTTCTGTCTGAAACATTAGCCAACTTTAAAACTTTGTAACTAGAAACATAGATAGATCTATGTGACAAACTCAGTAATTATCAAAGTACTGCTTAATAGAATAGCTCTTCAATTTTCTAAATAAAAAGGCAATGTACTTTTAGAACTGCTCTTCTGCAGATTACATAAATTGTATGTGAATTTGCTACCTGAATTTACTTCTAAAATGTGTGAAAATTTGATATTCTGTCTTCTTGTCTTAATAGTCTGTTTATTTTCTGAACTTGTTTTTTTTTAAGATAAAGCTTAAATCTAGTTTAATTGTATTTCAGATGGTAACAACCTTTCAAGTGGCTCTTCTTCAGGTAAATCTATCATCTAAAATTCTATCTACTTAAGTCCTTTTATTGCTTTAGTCTGGTTCTGTTATTTCAAGATCTCATTACATTTAATACAATTCTAGAAGAGTGAAAGTTCCCACTGCCTGAATACTTATTTCTGCAAAACTATAGATATAGCAGCTAAACTATTAAATTTAGTATAATTATGTGACATATAAAAGCCAAATGTAGTTTTCAACTCATTATCACTTGAAAGTTCTTGTACACAGAGCATAAAAATTTTCAACCGATATTTGAGACAAAACATACTGTGGAATTTGGTAGTGGTATGTAAATTCTTTGTTAAAACATAAAAAGGACATCTAAAGGCTTCCTGTCTCAGACAAAAGCAATAATTTTTATTCTATGAGGTCTGGTAACTAAGGCGATGAAGGGTTGAGGATTTCTCAAGAACTTGTTTTAATACATAGAATGAATTCCTCCTTCTAGCTACCAAAAATCTCACCATATTCTCAGAATGACAGAAAAATATTGTGCTAACTGATGAATTCTTTGCATATGTTTGATGTGATATTTGGTATTTTGTTTCATTGTAGTTATTTCATTTTGTTCTTCTTTTCCATTTAATTATGTCTCATAAAAATGCAAGAACCAAAAACACTCTTATCTTTCACAAAAACACTCTTATCTCCTATAATCTTAGCATAATTAATCAGATCTAATAAAATGGCATTTCTATCAATAAATGGGAAGAAAACTAGACAGGTTAATGCCCAGTTTCATATTAACATTCAAGGATATAACCTTTTCAGGGAGACTCTAAGAACCTTATTCAAACTAAATTCACCAGTCAACAACATGCAGCAGTGTCACATGCAGCCAATGACTTCACTCTCTTTTTTGCATGTTTTGACAGGCTAACTCAGAGGCCTGTGTGCAGACAGAAGGATCAGGAGCCGTATTATTCTCTTAACCCTTCACCAAAGTTGTTTCCAGGAGAAATACATGCTGAAGAAAAATGTGCCTTCACCAGCACAGAGATAAAACAGCTTTCTCACTTAAAAAAGGAACATTACTAACAATGATAGAATTCAAGCACAACCTTAAATATTAGAGAAAATCAAAAGAAGAACTGAAGTGTCAAAGTTAGAGTAGGTCACAACAGAAGATAAAAAGGACGTGTGCATGCAGTATGCGGGAATTATAAATTTAAGCTTCTAAAGTTAATAATTAGATATGCCTTCCTTTTCCCACCTAAAAAGAAATTAGGATTATTTAATGAGCAGAGCAAGAAAAAGATCCACTTATGTATGCTTCTTTACATCTGGTGGAACAGAATTGAATAAAAACATAATTGGCTCTTGCTGTAATTCTCTGTCCTAAGGCTTGCTGAGCCCAGAGAAAAAAAATAAGGCAGCATCACATTCCTCAGTCTTTGCATAGAGTATGCTCAAGGCTTTACTGCTAATTTAGACCAACAATATTTAGGGATTCAATTTCTCAAAATCAATTGTTTCTTTCAGTTTGTTGCATGAGTTGTTATATGTTATTTCCAGGACTTTGAGAAGAAATTCACTAATAGTCTGTGTCCATATTTCTGATAATCTAGATCCTGAAAATTCCTTAACAGTAGGCATTCAATTATCTGAAAATCTTTCAGCAGTGATCTTGCTTGTGGTCTTTTTGTGAAAGTAGTTCTGCTCATTGTCTGGGGAATACAAAAGTATTGTTGAAATAACCCATGCTCTGGAGGACACTCTGAAGCATGTCCAGAGGAGGGCAATGAAATTGGTGAAGGGTCCTGAGAACAAGTCTTATGAGCAGCAGCTGAGGGAATTGGGATTGTTTAGCCTGGAGGAGGCTCAGGGGAGACCTTAATGCTCTCTACAATTACCTGAAAGTAAGGTAAGAGATTGGCAAGGTGGGTGCCATTCTCTTCTTCCAAGTAACAAGCGATAGGATGGGAGGAAGTGGTCTCAAGTTGTGCCAGGGTGGGGTTTAGAGTGGACATCAGAAAAGATTTTTTTTTACTGGAAGAGTGATGAAGCATTGGAACAGGCTGCCCAGGGAGGTTGTGGAGTCTCCTTCCCCGGAGGTGTTCAGAAAATGTATAGATGTGACACTGTGACATGGTTTAGTAAGCATAGTTGTGTTGGGCTGATAGTTGGACTGGATGAACTTAGAGATCTTTTCCAACCTTCAAGATACTATGATTCTATAACTGACCTACCTTACTTGCCCTTGTCAAAGAAATCTCCTTCCATTTAGAACAGATTGATGTTACTGGATGTGGATGTCTTTGATCTTATATAGTGAAAAAGTAACATGTTTTGTTTTATAGATGAGCCAGTCATCCACTGTGATAAAACCATCACAGTTAAGAGCTGGTACTGTAACATGGGTAGCTCATAGTTTGGTTTAGCTCTCAGCCTAGGAAAGGTAGTACATCATACTAGGAAATAGTTCTAACAGTTTCTTCACTCTTGTGATTCATCGTGTGGAAACTTTTTGTGCATTTGAGCTCCTTTGCTTTAATTTTGGAAAGTCGAAATCAAGAGAAGGTTGAGAGCCTAATAGACCAAATCTAGCTCCTGCCTAGGGAGCCTGAGACCAGCTACCGTATCTTTTTCCATTGGTTGACTTATCCTGACTGGTTTCTGGATAACTAATTCCCTGCATTGACATGAAAGTAACAACACTCTTGCAGATGCAATAAAACCTGGCTGAGCGATTCCTTGAGGAGCTATCATGACCTCCCAGCTGCTGTCTCTTAGGGCTACCCTTATGCAGTGCTCAGGATAGGAAACCAGGAAACCCATATGCATTGGCAGAGGCTAAACAGACTTTCAGACAGCACACAACATCCATCAGTAATCCTAAAAACATTAAAGAAATTATAGTGAAAGTAAAGCTCTCAGTAGTAGGTGTTTCTCTGACTTAACCATTGTGCCTAGTATGTAAGTGTACATTTTCATCACTAGAAATCCAAGGACTGTCTTCACTGCAGCAAGGCAATATTCAAGCCAGATTTCCTAGCCTTCTTACAGAAGGGTGGCATAGAGCAGATAGGGGAATTACTTACCACACAAGTGTATTGGGTTACTAAAATATAATATAAATAAATAAAAATAAAATATAAAATAAATAAAATAAAAAATATATATACTTCACCAGCAACAAAGCTGGTGAAGACAGGGGACAGGACGAGAGGAAATGGCCTCAAGCTCCACTAGGGGAGATTTAGGCTAGAGTTTAGGAGGAAGTTTTTCACGGAAAGGGTCATTGGACATTGGAACAGGCTGCCCAGGGAGGTGGTTGATTCACCTTCCCTGGAGGTGTTTAAGGCACGGGTGGATGAGGTCCTGAGGGATATGGTTTAGTGTTTGATAGGAATGGTTGGACTAGATGATCCAATGGGTCCCTTCCAACCTCGTTGTTCTATGATTCTATGAAATATCCATATTCTGATATGTTCTTGCTGAAGCACCCCATTTTCAAAATGAAATTTATATTTATAGGCCAAGATATTTGATCATAACTTTTAATAAGGACTCTTTTGAACCAATTTTCATTCTTCTTCCCCCCTACATCAAAATGATGGCATTTGGTGTTTAAGAATGGGAAACTTTCCATTAATGATAACATTCCCTATTTCAACACTTAGAGAAAAGCAGGGCTATTAATTTTTCTTACCAAAATAGCTTTTTCTCTACACTTTTTTTTCTCAATACTATTAATCTGATTTTATTTCCATGAATTCTAAATATCTTCACCTTTGATCTCAAAAAATATGAGACAGAATTTAAAAAGGCTCTCATAAAGCAAGAAAAGTCTATTTGAGTTGGGAATTTGGAGATAACTGCTTCTGCCAACAGTTTAGAAGTGTCCTTTCTTATCTTTAGTATATTTTTGGACTGATTTCTACTGTTTAGAAATTCTAAGAGTTAGGTTAGATGATACAGAGAATAAATACAACCAAGAGATTAACTCATTTGCAGTAACTTATTTGGTGAAGCAAGGATTGAAAGGAGAAAGTAGAATGTAAGCCCAGAACCCTGACTCAGATTCATATGCGTTCCTCAATTGCTCTTAGCAAGCCAGAATTATACAAATCTCTGACTCAGCATTAAGAAGAACTTGGCAATCAAGTCTTAAACTTAAGTAAAGCATAAGGCCTTTAATGTAACATTATCTGTACATTTGTGGTAAATAGCTAGTGGCATCTCAAAAATGTTTTAATATTGGAAGCCATGATAAACCTGCTCTGACATCATACCTGCACAAATAATGGGGTGCCCACTTTCAAAGAAAAGATTTTACCCCATACAGTGTACTATGAAAGTTTCCACTGTCCTTTCTAGTCTTTACTGGGACAGCAGGCCTGGTCCATGTATTTTGCTTCATGGCAAACTGTATTATTAGTGTGCTGATCAAGGAATTGTAATGTAAATTAGACAAAGTCTGAATGGGCCTCGTGACAGCTTTAGCAGTGGATAGATACTGCAGAAGACAGCTCCGTGTCCAACACATCATATAGCTCATTGTCTGTATACTGAAGAGGAATAACAATAGTCCTCCTCTAAAGAATATTCAAATTAAAAAGCAGGGAATATGAATTTTAACTTTGAGAGTATTTATTGCAGTTTATAGAAGAATGGCAAACAGCTATTCATTTAAGTTTTCTGTTTCATGCCCAAGAGTCTCATCAAGAAGCAAAATTCTCACTGAGTATTCTTTCCAGCTGAACTGCAGTTAGACAGCTAAATCAGTAATGCAGTGTAACATGGTCATATTAACTTGGTGAAGCAGAAAAGACCATCTGCACCACCATGAATATGACTAAAATAGAGTGCCAGCAAAAAGCCTTTAACAGTGTCTAATGCCAGAAAATCTTATGAATGGTATTTTTAAGAAGTTCAAAATAATTTATGGATAAAATATTACAGTAGTTTCACTTTTGATTAAATATGATTTCAAAATCAATTTATAAACTGATCTAGAACTCAATTCTATGCACATTTAAAATCAGAAAAAATATTTTTTATGAATTTCACTTATTTCAACTGTAAGCAATTTGTTCAAGTATACTTAAGAAGTTAGAAGAAATATACAAGTTCCACATTGTACTCTGCTGAAAACCACTGTGCAGACTGAAAACTGGCACCTCTGGCTGCTGTTTAAAACAAACATGTATAACTCCGGTATTATGTAATAGTTTTCTGTCAACTATACTGTTGCGTGTGTATATGCACTAAAGTAATAGATTAAATGCTAAATAACTGGAATTCAACAAGCATTTTCAGAAATTGTTAAAGAAAAAAATGAAAATTGCTACATGGATGTATATTTTAAAGTAGGGCAAAAAGGATGGAAATAAATGTCAGATTTTAAATACTGAGATGCCATCATTAGTCTCTCACAAGTCCTTTCTTATATAATACATTTTCAATTACTTGGATAAAAAAGTTGCAAACAGCTAGGTGAGAATGTTGGCAGATGTCACAAAATAATTCAGAATATGATGTGAAATTTACAGATATATTCTATGGTACTGAGGATCCAAGTGATTAAGCAGCAAATGAAGTTTTTTACAGACATAATAATAGAATCTTAATTATCTCTCACCAATCAAGAAAGAAATCTCTCAGCTGTTGTGAAAATATCTTAAATTAGCACAGGCTAGGAAGATAACTGAAAAAAGGCAAATAAATATTAGGAATTATAAGGAAAGGAGCTAAGATCCAAACAAAAGCTGTTATGTCACTGCATTGATCCTTGCATTGGGGAGTAACTCATACCACTGTCAAAAATTATTATATTAGAAATGAAAAGGAAATGAGAAGAGTGAGAAGGATGATCAGAGGTATACAAGACAGTTACACTAGCCCACTTCAGCTTGGAAAACAGGTATACAAAGAGGAATGCAACAGATGTATGACAAACTATAAATGTTATTGAGACTATAAAAATTGCGTAATTATTAGCTATTTTCGTATAGTAAGAACTAGCTCACTTCCCAAGGCAACAGGTTTATAGCACGCAATGGGAAGTACCTTTTCACAAAGGTATGTTAAAATTATGGAGCTGTTAATTATAGGATGCTTTGCAGATGAAAGTACAATTCTGTTTCAAAAGCACTGAGATAAACTCATGGCAGATATATGTGCCAAACATTCATTTTCTGGTTTGAACACAATCTCCGGCTCAGAAATTTTCTGAACTGTAGATAGACAGAAACTGAGTAAATTTATTGGGAGAAATAACACAGTATAGTAGTGCTTAAACTCTTTCTCCATGTACTCACTACCATAAAATATTGACCTGTGCTGACATCTAGTATAGCAACTTGATCTCTTATACAGGTTTTCCTTTAAGAAGGGCAGGGTATTCTCACTTTCATTGATTTGGAATTCAAAATAAATTCAATACTAAACATATGGGACACTGATTTTAAAATACTAAGTTATTAAGCCGTGCCATCAGTTGATCTATACTGACTTACTCATGGGTACTGGCATCAATGAGAGACTATTTCAGTATGTTATGATAAATTTCAGTGCTAAATTTTAGTGGTTGCTATTGATTCACTGTGGAAAACACTCATGTAGCAACGTGATGATTGACAAGAAGCTACTAGATAAGTCAGATCGTTCCTGCAATGGCATCTGCTAATTTCACTGATTTCAATTATTTTATTTTGTTAATTTTTTTAGCATTTCTTTTTCTAAACTGTTTACTATGCTTTCTGTACATCAGAAGTCCCTGTGCCTCCATCTGTGAGTTGCATAACACAATACTTTAAAATATTTCGATCTGTGCTTGGTTTTTTTTTAGAGGCACAGTCTGTAGGTTTTTCAGTTCTCCTTCTATATTTTCTTTATATGCACCATATTTTACACATTCTCTCAGCTACTGATATTTCTCGACACAAAGTTGTTAGTTTCCACGCACTCAAAATAACCTACGTTGCCATTCAATATACCAAACCCAACTAAGCCCATGGCCATGCAAGCACACAAGAGACAATTGTATTGTACAGGTGCAGCTCAGGCTTTAGAGCTGTGTCACTGTGTTATCTCCTGTGTATTCCTTTACTTTTTATATTAAACTCATTCAAAATAAGTATTTCATTTAACCTTAAATTGTTAATATTGGAAAAGGTTGTGACAAAACAGATACACAATTTTCTTTCTTGAAGGATTAGCACTGCTATCTTCCTGGTTACCTTGTGGCCAATAAATCAATAAATCAGCTGTATACTTTTAAGCAGGTGGAATTCAACTAATAATAGAATCCACAAATACCTCTTTAAGGATAACAGCTGCTAAGCAAAGTAGTTTGATGTTTTCTAGCTGTCTTTTATAGGTGCATAGATATTTAATTTAGAAAGGACCATCAGAACAGATAACTTTATCTCTTTTCAAACAGACTATAGAACCAATGCTGATATCTCTATTCTGAACTTGATAACTTAGATCTGACTGAAGTGTGAAATCCTTTAACAGCATAAGAAACGTATAAATATAAAATATTTCTGTATTTACCCATCCCATTGCTAATTTTTTAAAGTAGGTTAATTACTTATAGCTATTATTATGTACTCTGTGTGAAAGAAACAGTTTTTCATGACAAGAAACTAATATGTAATATTTTCCTTTTTTGTATCTGTTTACATGTAGGCAGACTTTTTGGGTTCCGGTTACCTGGATTGAGACTTTTAACATACAGAAAGCAGTCCTTACCACAGGAAGACCCTGATGCAGTTATAATCGACTCATCTAAGCACAGCGATGACTCAGTGGCTATGAAGCACTTTAAATCACCCACAAAAGAAAGCTGCAGTCCTTCAGAAGTGGATGATACAAAAGCACTGATTCAACCCAGTAAATGTTCACCTTTGGTTAATATATCAGGACCTCTTGACCATTCATCACCTAAACAGCAATGGGACAGACTTTACCCTGATATGATACAGACAAGCAATCCAATAACCCATTCCAGATCAAAGGAAAGCATTTGTAGTATACGGAGAGCATCTTCAGTACATGACATAGAAGGCTTTACAATCCATCCCAAGAACATTTTTAGGGACCGTCACGCAAGCGAAGGTATGGTGAAAACTCAGTCAGTATTCCCTGGTTTACTAAGAAAGTAATTATGGCAATTTTTCATAGTAATTACCATTTCTCTGTAAACAAAACTAAATATAATCAACTGTACATTTACAAAGGCACTAAATACTGTTTTTCCTGTATAAGCAAATCAACGACATCGTGGAGTTGCTTTTAGAGTAGCAAAATCAGGCCCAACATTCCTAAAACCAATATTAGTATTTGAGGGGAGAGGGTGGGAATCAGGTAATCAAGTTAAAAATCACTTGCACGGTTCTGTCTCATACTTAAATGTACTAGATTGTCTCTGATTGTATGAAATCCTACTTCAGAGACCAATCATCTCATTTTTCTTAAATGTGTAGTTTGTGCATTGTATATTCACCAATCCAACATTGAGACGTGCTTTTTTCTCACAGTGGAGAAAATATCTTCAGCAACTCCTTTGAAATACTTTGTGTAATGCTTAGTGAAATAGTGAAATTGTGGAGTGCTTAGTGTAAAATTCATGTAAGTGTGATTTTTTTTCCTTTGTGTTAGCGTAGTCTTGCAACCAGCAACAATTACAAAGATGTTTTCTCTGTCTTTTCTACTGCCTCTCTTAATTACACACAGTTGTGGAGTGTGATCCATGATTTTTTGTTGGAGACAGGGACTTTGACAAACTTGGTTAACAGCTTATCAATCACATGCTCGAAGGCACATTTGAAAATGCCTTTTGCAGAGAAGGGCCACATATACAATATTTTTTGAGCTACTCATGATCTAATGAATTGAATTGCATACTTACTGTTCAAGCCAGATGACAGGGAATGTATGTGAAATATTTTAATACAAAAACATGTCAAGAAAGAGTGTGCACAGATTCATTAACTAGCAAGAAAATGAATTTTCATTTTCAGTTATTGCCTAGTTTTCTCCTATTCATTGACAAGTATAAAATTCCTTTAATTTTACCTGCCTTTCAGAAGGTCCGTATTGGAGCTCTTTGCTTCTGTACATATCATAAGCTATAAATCTGAATGCTCCTCTGTCACCCATATTAACTCCTAGAATAGTAGAACTAATTATTCCTTCCAATTTCTCTTCCTGCATTAAATATCATGCGTAAATACATCTTTTCTCTTTCCTAGTTTTTTTGGATTTTGACTTTTCAATTCAAATGAAACTGAAAATTCAATTAAATCCATCCGAAACTATGCCATTTTGCTGTTTCCTGTTCATATTCAAGCCATGATTTCAAGATCAGGATGTGAAGGCAAAAACTTCCAAGACTGAACCTTGGCATGTCTTTTGAACCATTGCATAGCCTTTGATTTCATTTCAGCTTCCCTAGATATTTAAGTTAAACTTTGAAATAAAATACATTTAAAGATAGCTGTTTCATCAGTTTCAGAGCTTACTCTCATGCTTCCCAGCTGGTTATTCTTCATGTATTTATATGATGAAAACATGTAAAAACCAGATTGAATGTAAGTTTCTTTGTATGTCGGTACAAAGCTCATAAGGAAATCACCACATAATTTAATACTTGCTGTGTGGAGAATCAAAAATTTCTAGCTCTATTTCACTGAACAATATTTTCCAAATGTTAATTACTAAGGAAAATAAATTTTATTTCAAGGAGCTAATAATCCATTTGAATTCCTATGGTCTTTCATGTGATGTGATCATTTACAGTGTAAGGAGATAAAACACTGCCACTGTGATTTCACTCTGCATAAGATACAAAACAATAGAGAAACTGGACCTAAGTTTAGGTGATACATACACATTCTAAAAAAGTACAGTGGAACAGAGGATGGCTCTCAGAACTGCATTAGAATTAGTAACCATTCTTGATGCCATCTGCTTCCAAGCATATTAGAATTTGGCACCTTATGCTGAAAATATGTTTAAATTTAGCTAGTGAGTCCTGCTTGCCTTACACAACAGTGAGCCATAACACCCTATTGTTGCTATAAAATTATCTATGCAAGTTAAGCAATCAGGTTTCAGACTAAATCATCTCACAGATTCTGAGCAGAAGCTGTAGATACTGTACAGGAGAATGCAAACCCCTAGTAAAAATGAGGTACAATAAATAAAAGTAAGCTAAAGTCACAAGAAGCTAAGTTATGGGGGCTTTGATGTATTACCAAAGGAAGGATAAGGTTTAGTATATTTCCTATACCATTTTTATTTTGTGCATTGATTCTAATAATTCTGAATTTTCCTGAATCTACTGAAAACTACTAGTTTGAAAATGCAAGACAGTATTCAGATTTAACTTTTTTCACCTCTCTCAGTTCAAATAAAATTAACTGACTCAGCATAACGGAATTCTGAGACAAGAACAGCATTATTTAGCTCAATACTAAGTACAGTAATTCACCCGATGTCAAATTTATTTTTGAGAGATAACACAATTGAGATTATAAATTATTTAATGTACAAAGTTAATTTATATAGCCTAGTTGCCTATCACTGAAATTTTCCTAGCTGTGGCCATTATATCCTGAAAGGTATTAAAGCAAAAATGCTGATATAGGATTCTAAAATCATTTGAGTGTACTCAATTGAACTCCATTCTAAATTTGCCTATTTGACAGCAAAAACAGCAGGGCAGGAACTGTGTGTTCCACCCACTGCCCAAGCTCCAGCCAAGCCCTTTTCACCTGAAGTGCAGGCAATCCAGATTTTGCAGGCAGATACAGGTTCGCAGGGAGCCTTGGGTAATTTTATTGTGTTAAGAAAGTGACCTCAGTAACATCCCTGCAATCTTCTAAAAAAAACCACCCAGTTTGTGAGGCTAACTTTGCGTTCAAAAACTGTATTACTGCTAGAGACACACTGAAAGAAGATACACATTCTCCCACACCCCTGGTCTAGAGGGTCCAGCTCAATGCCCCATGCCTCAGGCCCTTGGGAAGCTGAGGAACAGCCAGAGAGGCAGGAGGTGCGACGTGATGCCACAGCCAAGGTCCAACATCCCCTTTGATTCCCCTTACAGGAGAAGACCCCAGCCTTTCTCTGGAGATGAGCTGGGGCAGGGACAGGGCTGCTGCTGGAGCAGGCTGGGGCACAGCTACCTCAGCCTTTGGGGTCGCCTGTCAGTGGGGGACAAATGTAGGCGAATGTCGGCTTGAGCCCAATGCACCTTTGAATGCTGGTCAACTGGTCCCAATGGCCGGCGTGTGTGCAGGGGCAGGGCTGCATCCTGCCCCACACCCCTTGCTCCCTGCCAGCCCCAAACCCTCGCCCAGCCTCATGCCCGACCTCTCAGCTGCCGCTGCCAGCTGGGGGCACCACACAGAGGGAGGGCAGCCTACGGGTTGTGTTGTACACCCATGAGCAGAACTGGCATGTAACAATCCACCTGCACGCCTTCTTAAATGTAACAGTTTATAGTAACTACAACAAAACAATAATATTCCCCCCAAAAGACATTTTATTTCATTAGAGGATTTAGGGCTGTGTGTGCCTGCGAGGACAGTGAGCTTGGCCACTGTTACCCTGCAGAAAGCTTTAAAATATAGGCTTTTGCTTCAGTGTTTCTCCAGTATTTACTCTGAAAGGTACTGCTCAGCTTGCTGCCATGGTAAAAACTTCTCTTCCTGTGAGCCCTGGGCAGGAGCAGGGCCTGGGGGTCTGTGCAGGGCATCCCTTGCAGCCCCACAGCCCACACAGCCAGCCTGTGCCACCCACAGCTGTACATGCATCAGGCTCATTTAATTATCTGTGATTAATTAACACTTCATGGGTTAGCACTCTTGACCTCCAGCCTGGTGCCAAATTCGTGGAGAAACAATTTTATCATGTTACTGTTAAGGCAAGTTAAATAGAGGCAGTCCTACTGCCTCCTAATCAATTCCAGTTTTACTGGAGTAATCAAGGTTATCCGTCAATTGTCAAAGTGACTTCATCTTGACTAGAAGTCTACATAATATAACCAAGGAGGTGCAAAAATATTTCAATTCAAAACACATACATATTTTGAAGCAATATATGTTTGGCTTTTTCTGATGTAGATTTTAGTTGTCTTTTTTTCTCTCTTTTTCTTCACTTTTATTGTGCTGAAAACCAGACAATGGTCGCAATGTCAAAGGTAAAGTATACATGTAGATTGTACCTTCCAGTGTTTCAAACAGCCACACTTTTTAGCATGTTACTTTGCCTGCTGTATGAAATGTTCAAATGCAACATTCTCATGCTGACCTCTTGAGGGCCAGGTGCATTACTTAAGCCGTATTTGTTAAACACGCAGTTATTCCCTTAACTATTGTCTGAAAGCACTAAATCCCAATCCCTGGAAAAAGTGAAGGCATAGTTAAATGGTCGTTTCACTTGATTATCTATTAATTTGAAAAAGGAAGGGACGGGGGTAGAACATACCATAGTTATTTAACTCCATGCTGTTGTCCTTAAGCAGGTAAAACGTCTATTGAAGCTAACGGAAGTTTTACCTGTGAAAGGATGTATAATCAAGTGGGACCACTAACAAACAAACTATTGTTATAAGATGCTTAGTTTTCTGTAAACTATCTCAAAAATAAAATAATTGGTAATCAGAAGCTTTGTGGAAGTATCTTCACTTATTCCTCTTTTGTCTCCTTAAAAATAGTTTCACGTTCCTGGATGGCAGGGGGTATGGTTTCAAGCTTCCTGTAGTATTGAAATGTACATGCATGAACTTCATTGCCAATTTCATGTTTAAATAATATTTAGTGCAGTTATGAAATTGTTTCTATTAACCAGCACTCAGCAACATCTTCTAGGGGCAATTTGAACATAATTCTTAAGTGATGTCTTCCTTTTCAAGAAAACAATTACTAACATGTTCAGTTTAATTACAATACTTGTAGTTATGTCTTAAAACTGGTTTGTGACTTCATGCATGATGCGAAAAGTGTGTGTATCTGGTAAAGTCTTCTCTTTAAATTGCATGCAGTGCATGATGTATGTTCTGTAAAGTGATTCATGGGCTATGAAATCATTGCATTTGCTTCATGTGTATGTTGGCAAGATCTTGGAGGGAAAAAAGCAGTCAGTGTAGTGTAAAACAACTTCTATAAATGTATTGGCTGCTGGTGAAAGATGAAGGATTGGCAATTCAGGAGGGTTAAATCATTTCTCAGTGCATTGTGTAAGCAGGGACAATGAAATCCCACCACAAAACTAGTGAGACCAAACTTAACCTTAAAGAGTGTCCTTTGTATGGTAGGCAGAAGCATGTCATTCTCCCTGCTTATTCACTTCTTGCCTGCTCTGCTGAAACTGTCAGTCAGGGTGCCAATTAGTGTCAATTGTGATTATGACCCTCTTTTTCTGCTTCCTGCTATGAGAGTATAGCAAAGGTTCACTAGCTGTCAAATCTCAGCTCAGTTGCTGCCAGCCTGGGCTGTACTTAAACTAGTGGTATCCTTCATTTAATTACCATCATCAATGAGGTACTTATATACTTTTCACTGCTTTCTAAAGCAAAAGAAGTTGGATAGAAAGCAACAATTTATTTCCATGTGCAATTAACTTGAGTCTAATATTACATGCTAAGACATAAGTCTTAGGTAGAAACTAATTCCCTTTGGAATAGAAGCAATATAAGATTTAAATCCCAGAAAGCAGCATTTCAATGCAATTTAAGCATCTAAAAAGTTACTATTTAAAAAATAAAATTACCTACTTCTAACTTAGAATTTGCCTAAGTTCCCTTAGTTTCCTCTTACCTTGGGTATCAAGAATCTTATTCATCTGACAAATGACTCCAACTTGATTCCCCACTCATGTCTAAATCTACTCAATATTCAAAAACTATTAATTGCTAAAACTGTATAGGAAAGTACAGCTGAAAAAACTGCAGTCTGACTATACACACATAGAACACACCAGACATTAACCACTTCACCGAATTGTGACAAGATTGTGAGTCCTAATTTACTTTGAAGACCACTTTTTCTAGACTCATGCAGATGATGTGAAAGACATATTCAGGCCCTAGTTGGGCCGAAAGGTGTACAAGAACAATATTCCAATTCCTTGGTAGTTTCCTCAGAACCAAGCAATCTAGCATTCCTTGTGGAAGAAAGTTAGTGCTTTCTTCCTTTTTCCAGAGAAACTGTTCCACAAATATACTAGGTTCATTGTGCTTAAGGAGAGAAAGAAGGACTGATTTTGTAGTTTAGTGATGAGAGTACTCATCCAGAAATCTTCATTTATTTTGTGTCGAATGATCATTGGTCAAAATGCAGCAAGTCTTGAGAACAGACTTGGTCTCTCCTAGGTGAATCACTCGAACTTTTAGTCTAGATCATCATCCCTTGTCATCTTTAATTCTTTTCCGCACAGTGGCACAAATTAAAAAAGTGTAGTAAATTATTTCTATCTCTGGCCCAGAGTAATGTATAATTACCATTCATTTAGGAGGTAGAAAGCATGTATACAGATCCTTTTAAGCTAAGAAAGCAAATTGAAAGTCTGATTCTTTAAAGCCAAGTGTGAGGGAAGACAAGCCCTCACACCTCACATAAAGAATATATTAAAATAAAAAAAGGAGGAAGAAGAAAACAGTACTGCCTGAAACATTTCTGCACAGCTATCTCCAGGACAATGGAGGCTTTGAATTTCACTTGTCCACACATTGCCTTATTATCTTACATTTAAACATATATTTAATTCTACACAACTATCCCTATTTTTTTCAATATTTTATTGGTAATGAAAATTGAACAAATATATTGTTTGAATTTGTGATGCTTCAGAAAGAAAGGCTTTTAGGGCAATGTTAGGTTAATATTTCCATTGATTAAGTATGGAGTTACTTGATGAGTCAATAGGGGTAGAGTAGGATCCTACTCAGTTTTACTAAGGCAGTTTTGAACTGTCTGTCATGTAAGTATGAGCAGCAGTACAGATGAGATCATAGAGCCTTTGCTCACTCCAAACAGTGTTATATAATCTCATGTCCTATATCTGATTCTAGAAATAAATGAAAATGTAGTCTTTATAATCAACCAGAATTACAATGGAACATACCAGCATACCCAATAACATGAAAACAAGTAAGGATGGATGCATTATGTACTTCACAATGCATAGAGTTTATAACAAATATTGGGGGCTATAGGTAAAGGAATTGTCTTATTTACAACACTAAATTTGATTCTCATTAACAATAGAGTTATTTATTACAATTAGATATTGTTTACTGTTAACACGTAGTTTAGTGAAAAATAGTTTTTAACTACGCTATTAACCTATCCCACTTAACCATTTTTGATAACTTATTTCTCTGCATTTGTCAAATACTAAATATTTGTTCTGATTTTTCAGGGCCTTTTAATCATATCAAGTCAAGTCTGCTGGGATCCACATCGGATTCAAATCTCAACAAATACAGTACAATCAACAAAATTCCACAGCTCACACTGAACTTTTCAGATATCAAAGGTGACAAAAAATCTTCATCTCCTCCTTCCTCAGAGAAAGCAATTATTGCACCTAAGGTGAAAGACCGAACGCACAATGTAACAGAGAAGGTTACCCAGGTAAGGTAATAGCCATTGTTTTAGTTCCTTTGCAGTGTTGTAGAGCCAATTATCAGTGTATTCAATAGATTGTTACTCTTTTCATAAACAATTTGGATATCTCCAGGATAATGCTAAAGATCTAAGCCATTACTGACATTACCTCCAATTCAGCTGTAGATGAGGTAGTTTCCAACAAAACTTTTCAGGTCTATTTTGCAATGGAAAAAAAAGTAGCATGCATCAAATGCCCCAAATAAGTCCACTAATTTCATTGATTACTGTCAGTCATAAATCTTAGTTTCATTCTTTTTTCTTTACCTCAGCTTTATGACTTGCTGATTAGTGCAAGGCACAATATGGCAAAAAATGGTAGACTATTGGGCAACTGGTATAGCTATCATAGTTATGCCTTGTAATTTCTGCACCATAATTTCTGCTTTTCATAATGCTCTTTCCTGTGGTTATATTCTCCATGTGTGTCTATAAAAAAGGCTGTCAAAATGAGAAGCAGATACTTTTGGAATGGATGTGACGATATATTCTGTCATATTTGAGAATGAGGCATACGATTAAAACAAACTGAAAACAATTCAAGAGAGCATATGTCTTCACTCTAAGACAGGGACAGTGCCCTCTGAAGGCAGCAGAAATTTTCAGCTAAATTCAGTGTCAGTATTACATTTGTATTGTAACTTCATAAGGAGATCAGCCAGGACAAACAACCAGTGTACAATATACCGAAAAAAAATACTGAGACATGACAGTATCACAAATAACTTTTATGGTCTTAGTGAGCAGAGGGAACGCCCTTAAATGTCACTCCACTGGCAGACTGAAAGAAGTTAGAAGTGCTTTGCATTAGAATGTGTACAGAGATTCCATATGGAAGTTCTTGCCAAGAGTAGCTTTTGACTTACTGCTGACCTGCCTTCCACAGACCAAACTGCAGATTCTCTACATTGGTACTATGTCAGATATCTTCCATACTCCTACTCCTTTGAATGGATATAAAAAGGAAGGTATTATACACCCTCCTAAAGAAACAGAGATAAAAGTTCTATCAGTTCTGTCTTGAGGTCAGGTAATGCCTAAAAAGTAATTGGATTTTTATCTTTCATATATTTTGTCTTCAATAACTGACTTAAATCTGCAACCATTGTACCTTCTTCTCTGGTCAGTTGTGAAAGATTTAATCTCTTCTGGATCCATTTTGATATGTTTTAAATTATTCATAGTAGTTATACATAGAAATCACTTCACAGATTATAAAGCAAAACCTCAAGTAACATTATAAAGACTAATTTCTGTAAGTTATGTAAGCATAAGTCAAGCTTGACTTTTTTTTTATAAATTCTGACTGACTAATTAGTGCCCAAGTGCTATGTTTCTATGTACTAATGACACCCATAGGAGATAATCTTTTTTTAAAAAAAAAGCTGTGTTTACTCCCCGAACAACTTAGATTAAAAATAGCTTAGAACAACTAAACCTTCCAGGAACATTGATAGTAACTAAATTTAAAACTAAACTTTAAATGCTCTATAAAATCTTTACACATCACAAAAGACTTCTGATTTAATTTGACATTGCTTTCTGTCCTTTTCTAGAACTGCATCAACCAATGTATAATGTATGTAGCAAACTTTGATAATATACCATTCATCATAACTGGAAAGAATTCCCCACAGCTGTTCCTTTCTCTCTTACGATATTCAGTTAACAATGCTTTTAGTTGCTGCTGCAGTCTGAACTCTAGAATTAGGTACAGGGAGAAACTCCAGGAGGTTATGACCTATAAGACTCATTGAAAGAGCTTTAAAGTAGATTTGAAAGAGGAAAGGATTCAGGCTTGCTGATGATAAACTTGGGAGTGGCAAAACAGTGTTTGAGGGACAATATGCTGGTGAAGTCCTTCGGTCTGCTGTCTCTGTGGAGGCAGGGAATGGATATCCATGTGGCAGCAAAGACCAAATGATTACTCATTTATTAAAAAAGCATGGAAGAACCTGAGAATGGTCACATAGGAATTAGATCTTCTCCCCATATAAAGGTAACATCGTCGTTAGCCCAACTGAAGTGAAGCAGCACAGACAACAAACAGGAGAAGCTGGAAGCCACTATGCAACAGGAGAACTATTATATAGTGGCCATCACAGAAGCATGATTGGATGAGTTGTAGTGCTGCAATGGATGGCTATAAACACTTTAGGAAGGATAGGCAAGGAAAGATATGTGGTGGAGTAGTCCTGTATGTTAAGGAGTGGTTTGTTTGTCTAGAGCTTAGCAACAGTGATGATAGGGTTGAATGTTTATTAGTAAGAACAAAGAGGAAAGCCAACAAGGCAGATATCATGGTAGGACTCTGTTACAGATGAGGAGGCAGATTCCTTAAGCAGCTGGGAGAAGTCTCACAATTGCTAACCTTTGTTCTCACGGGGAAATACTGGAAATACAATACAGCAGAGAGGAAACAGTTTAGGATAGTTCTCAAGTATGAGAAACATAACTTCTTGACACAGCTGGTGACTGAGACAACAAGGGAAGGTGCTCTACTAGACCTGTTTTTTATGAGCAGAGAAGGAATTGTGGGTGATGTGATGGTTGGAGGCCAGTTTAGGCACAGCAATCACAAAATGCTAGAGTATTCGATTCTTGGAGAAGTAAAGGGGGGATGGCACTAGAACCATCACCTTCGACTTCTGTAGGGCAGACTTTGACCTGTTTAGGGGACTGATTGACAGAGTTTCTTGTGAAGAAGCCCAGAAGGACAAAGGAGTCAGAAGACTAGACATGCTTCGAGAAGGAAATCTTAAAGGATACAGGAGCAGGCCATCCCTGTGTGCCAAAAGACAAGCCAGGGGGGAAGAAGACTGACCTGACTGAACAGAGAGGTTTGGCTGGAACTCAGAAAAGAAAAGAGAGTTTATGACTTTTGGAAGAAGGGGCAGGCAACTCAGGAGGACTACAAGGAGGTCATGAGGTTACGCAGGGAGAAAAATGTTATTATAAACACCTTAGTAGCAAAAGAAGGGCTAAGGAGAATGTCCATCCTTTATTGTATGGGGGAAAGGGGAAAATAGTGACAAAGGATGAGGAGAAGGATGAGAAACTTAATGCTTTCTTTGCCTCAGACTTTAATGGCAAGACTAGTTGTTCCCTGAGTACCCAGCCCCCCTGAGCTGAAAGACAGGGATGGAGATGAGAATGGGTACCCCATAATCCAAGAGAAAATGGTTAGCAACCTCCTACACCACTTAGAAATATGGAAGTCTGTGGGGCTTGATGGGATCCACCCAAGGGTACTGAGGTAGCTGGCAGAAATGTCACCAAACCACCAGTCCTGGCTAACCAAGAAGATCCCAGTTGACTGGAGGTTGGCACTCATCTACACTCATCTAAAAGAAAGGTTGGAAGGAGGATCCAGGTCAGCCTGACACTGGTACTGGGGAAGGTTATGGACTAAATCATCCTGAGTGCCATTTTGTAGCACATAGAGGACAACCAGGTGATCAGGCCCAGTTAGCATGTGTTTATGAAAGGTGGTGGATCCTCCTTGACTAACCTGATCTCCTTGTACAACATGACCAGATTAGCAGATGAGGGAAAGGCTGTGAATGTTGTCTACCTTTAGTCAATAGCCAATTGAATATAAGCCAACAGTGTGCCTGGATGGCCAAGAAAGCCAATAGCATCCTGGCTTGTATCAGAAATCATGTGGCCAGCAGAACTAGGGAAGGAATCATCACTCTGTACTAGGCACTGCTAAGACCGCACCCTGAACACTGTGTTCAATTTGGGACCCCTAACTACAGAAAAGACATTGAGGTGCTTCAGTATATCCAGAGAAGGGCAACAAAGCTGGTGATGGGTGATGGAGAACAAGCCTTACAATTTGAGGCTGAGGGAACTGGAGTTGTTCAGTCTGGAGAAAAGAAGGCTGAAGGGAGACCTTATCACTCCTTACAACTACCTGAAAGAAATTGTAGTTAGGTGAGTGCTGCTCTCTTCTCCTAAGTAACAAGCAATAGGATAAGAGAAAATCATCTTAAGTTTCACCAGGGGAGGTTTAGACTGGATAGCAAGAAATATTACTTCACTGAAAGGTGGTCAAGCATTGAAACAGGTTGCCCACAGAAGTGGTTAAGTCACCATCCCTGGAGGTGTTTAAAATATATGTAGATATGGCACTTACGGACATAGTTTAGTGGTGGGCTTGGTAGTGTTAGGCTGGATACAATAATCTTAAAGGTCTTTTCTAGTCTAAGTGATTCTGTGGTTCTACTATTCTGTGAAATAAATTTAGGTCTACTGAGTTTGATAGTCAAAGACAGATTTTCAGAAGGCAAAAGTGTCTAGTTTTTAATCCCCAGTGATTTCAATACGTTTTATGAGTCTGCACTTGAAGGTTCTACTGCATGTCTGCCTATGTCTTTAAAATCTAAATCTCTTTGTAAGACTTGTCAAAGGCCCATAAATCCATTCTGTATCTACAGGATAGTAGAAAAGTGGTTTTGGAAGGTTTGAACACAGTGTTGAGAATAGAATATAGCAGAAACCTCAGATGAGATAATTAACCATGCTCATGCCTGAACAGTCTTCTGATAAGTAAATGGGTGAAACAGCATCAAAAATGTACAGAGAGCAATATGACCTATTTAATCAATATCAGTAAAATAGAAAATGAGTGTTAAATGACCATGGTAAGTTAAAAGGTCATCCTTAATCAGAGTAGTAAAATTTCAAAATAGCTGTCTAATAAAAGAAGTTAGGGCAGGAATTCCAAACATCTTTAGATAGAACCTGAGAAATGCAATAACAGCATTGTGCTTTTCTGGGATTCCAGGACTTGTTGACATGGAAAACCACTTCAAGTCATTTATTGCACCATTTAGACATCTATTAATCTCTCTTTGTACTCCTCAGTTTGTATCTCTTCCTTTCCATTCCTCAGCTTTTCTGAGGAATTCGGTACTGCTGCTGTAACATTTCCACTACTGTGGCTCCTATCACTGTGCAGCTCCAAATATAGAGACATGGACTCTGGTATATACCACACTGAAGTATTAGTGAGCTTCGCAGTTGGATCACTAATATCAAACTAAGTATCAGTGTCACAGGATACAAAAACAAATTCTTCCTTCCAAAGATAACCACTGTATAACTTCTATCATATCCAAAAGATGGGGAAGTAATTCAGGTGGTGAAGATAGTGAAAAGTGAGGAGATGGCACATTGCTACCTTCACAGAAGAGAGGAAAAATAATAAATAACCTAAATAGAGTCATGAACATTGTGTTTAGGGGAAGTAATACACATTCAGAAAGCATTTAAAGAAGAGTGAGATGCTTTAGCATAGGATTTTAGTGGAATAAATTAGGACCAGACAGGAGGATAAAGTTGAAAAAATAATTTCAGAAGGAATCAGAGAAGTTGTGGGACAGTGATTGATACTGTAAGTGAAAAATGTGAAATTCAAAGTGCAGGTGGAGAAAATAAGATTTCACTGCAGAATTTAATATGCAAACAAGCCATCAAAAAAGTAAAATCCTCAACATATTGCCTGTTAAGTAATATGAAGAAATTAATCTGTTCCAAAACAGCTATGTTACAAATTCTACTGCAAAGACCCTTAAAATATTGTCTTACTACTTAACAGGAGCATTCAGAATGTTCTGTAGAGATGAATACTGCCTTAAGATGTAGCTCACAGTGAAGCACTGCCCATATGATAGTCCTGGATAAGCAGATACCCCAATCTATTGATATTTCATCTAATTCTTCACTGGCCAAAACCCCTTATGTAATGCAGAGTAGAATAACATCTGGATGCCTGTTTCTGCATAACATTGACTTTTACTCAGAGGAGTAGCCCAATAGTAGCTACTGGATAGCCCTTATTTAAAGGTTGACATTGTCATATCCTGATGTAGATATTTGTCGCCAAAATTAAATTTATGTTTCCATTCCACTTTTCTAAAAGTTGTTTTGTGGGTATTTTTAACATTTCACATTCCAGAGGTGCTAAGCTAGACTATCTTCTAGAAGAGCCTCAGCTTACTTTTTTTATTATTCTTTTTCTTTTTTTTTTAAAGTCTTTTCAGAGAGATAGTCCCAATTTCTGCACTCTTTTGCACTGACAGTTTTCAATTGGGGTCCACACACTGATTGTTAGAAAGTGACAAGTCTTTCCAGAGGCAGAAGAAGTAGACTTTTATGAAAGAAAGCAGTGGGACAGAAAATTGACATCTGTCGCTTAACATTTTTTGTGAGTTCATAAAGGTGACTCCTGGACTTAAAATTACAGAGTGCAGAGGCACAACTATTTTTTCTTTTGTTTAAATAATGATTTGTTTAAAATCTTACATCCAGTTCCCACTGGTGTATGGCTCCAAAGCTGTGAACTCTGTTTTGAACAGACTTGGGGAGGTACAAAGATTAGAACAGGCAGTTCCTTTGCTTATTTTCAAGGAAAAAAGAGAATTCCGCAATACTGTAACACTAACAACAAACAATGGCTAGCCCAGATAATAAATATAAATTGCTGATCTCTTTATTGCATCATATCAGAAAAAACTGTCTTGTGGCCCCAGCTCAATAATGTTCAGAGGTTTTTGATCCCCTTGAATTCATCAGTCTGCTGAGATTATAAGATGTATTTGAAAGACCCAATATGTATTTCTGGCTTACGATTTGTCTCAATGACTGACTTACACGAGTTAAAACTCTATGATTTCTAAACTTTGTAAGTAATACTTTTCAAAACAGCTTCATCATCCACTCACTTATAGGAAATGAATGTATCCAAACTGATTATATGTCTGATCAAATAATAAATATACACCTTGATGGGCTACACAGTTGATCACAAGACTGTAATCTGATCTGCAGACATACTGAACACCCACAACTCCTCTGAATATGGAGCTCTCAGTGAATGGGGGGTCATGTATGAAGTGATAGAACTCGTAGTTTCACTGTGTTATTGTAATCCAGTCAGACCATATTCTGTCAACCCCAAAAGGTTAAGAAATAAGTAACAATATCCCCCAAGGCCAGTCTCAGCTGCTGATATAAAAAGAACTATTATATGATCATGACTTCAAACTGACCTTCAGGTTTTCAGGCTGAAAGAAGACTAGCAGTATCTAGGACAGAGAGAAGCAATATAATACCTAAAAATAAACCAAATTATTGAGCTATACGTTTCCAGCAGTTTGATTCAGCTGACACACTGTGCTGTTTACAACATCGTGCAATAACTCACACACAAACAACATTTCAGGGCTATTCATTTTGGATCACAAGCTGACATAAAGCAGAAAATTCTCAATTAAAGGAAAACAATTTAGGTATGCCTTCCAATTACACAGCAAGGCATAGATATAATAATAAAATTGTGGAGTAAGCAGAGCCAAAATTCCCTAGTTTCTGTATGGAAAGTTTAAATTACTGGTTTCTGCTGAAGTGAAAATCTTTTCTCTATTATTTGCTATTCCTGTCCTCAATGACCAATTGACATAGCTTATACAGGAATTATTCCTTTTGTTTACAATCATACTTATCACTCTCATGCAATAAATTATCATCTTTTATTGTCATTATATAATTAGGCTTCATAATTCCCACTCATGTAATTATAGAAAGAGTATAAATGTGCGTAATTTCATTATCATTTAGAAGGTGTCACACACTTGTGTATGAAAAGAAGAAAAGTAGAGATCATGGTGATGGCAAACCAATAAAAATGCCACAGTCTCAGGGCAGTTATACTTGTGTAAAGATGTTACCAAAACTGGAGAGTAAGCTTTTTTGTACTACAAGGAGCTGTGCAAAGTGCATGAAAGCAGAAAGTAAAACCCACTATTTTGATCAATTTCAACAGAAAACACGGCTTTTTCATTGGACTTACGTAGTGCTGCATCAAATAATAAAATGGCCAATATAGTTACAGATTCACAAAAATTGTGAAAGATGCAATATTGCATCCTTCCAATAGATCCTCTTCTAATAGATGAATAAATTAAGACATCTGAACTGCTGCAGTGTTTCTAGAAGATTTAACAACATATGGTAGAAATAGAGCAGTCAGAAAGCCCAGCTGCTTTGGAGCATGTAACCTGGATACATCCTTATTAGTCCATGTCCTGTCCCCAAGATCTCAATTTCTGAGAAAAGGATTGTCGGATTTTGCTGAGTTGGGAAAAAATATCCAATATCTTCTATGAATTACAGTTTTGAGTAATCAATGTTTTGTGTGATCTCTTTCTTGTTACTGCCTTGAAATGAATGCTCAGTGATCTGTCCTGTGACACCATGGAACAAGAGGTAGTATTTTTTTTTTAACACTAGATCATTTTACAAAGCATCATTTGTCTTTTGAAACCTTGGAAGTTTCTAAACGTGGTAGTCTACTCAGTTAAAACCAATAGTTTTGACATCTACCAGAACTATCCCACCATGAACTGCAGGAAGTCAAGCTCCTGCTTAATCCCTGTCAAGCCCCACTGAGATCTAGAGAACTCAGGGAGTTCTCCAATCCACTTGGCAGGCACAGTCTGTAATAAAACCTTTCACATACACAGTTAGAGCTGACTGAAAACAGTTACGAAAGTTGTCACAGTCTTGTCTTTTATGTAACCTTAGAACTGTACAAAAAGGTAGTGTGGAAGAGACCTCTAGAGGCCAACCTCCTACACAAAGCAGCATAATTTCAAAATTAGCTCAGTGTCAGGTGGTTACCAATTAACTCAGGAAACTGTTTTGGTCAGCATAAGCATGAATTTTCCCAGAGACAATCACCCAGTGTTAGACAGCAATAGCAGCTGGTATGTGGAAAGCAGGAGGGAAGAAGGTAGAAAGCTGCGGATCTCATGGGCCAGAAAGAGCTTGTGTCTTACAAGGAACATTGCTGATACTTTGGGCATGTTTAGGGTACTAACTTAGAATAAGGCAGTCCTGGGTTGCAGTCTTGGGCTGTTTTGCCAATTACTTATTTAGCATAAATGACTGTCTATTAAAACTCTGCAGAAATAACCCTGGCCACTAAGCACTTAAACTCAGAACTCCCTCCATCCCTTACCTGCCCCCATCCCCAAGTGGTCTAGATTCCTAATTCTGTTCTAGGGCCAGACACCTTGCATGCTCACACTGTAGTATCAATGTTGGGATCTAGCCACAAAGTGCCATAACCTAGGCAGGCAATATTTAGCATTTATCTGAAATCACATATTCACCCATATACTATTCATTCCTTTAACAGTAATTTTCTTCATCAAAAATCATAGGTATGTATAGCTAACAATTTAACATAAATTTCTTGCAAGTAACAAATTTCCATTTTAGTGCAATGCTAGCTAATACAAAAAGTGAAAAACTGAATTTGAAAGATTAACTTTTCCAAGGAAATAGTTAAGTTTCTACATGTTGCTAATGAGAAAAATTGTTGAATAAACTAAATGTGAGATCAGAGAGTTCCTGCAACTTGCAGCTAATAAAGAGTTGATGTAACTGGTGATAATAATAAAGGAGTCATCTGGTACTATTGATTAGAAACCAGTGCCCTTAAATTAGAAACTGATAAGAACTTGTACTACAGTTTAGAAACCATATGGCCTTAAGTATATAAAGGAGGAACAGCAAAAAGGCTACTGTTCTTTTGTCTTGGGCAGAAAGTTGGAGAGAACCACATGGATTGGTTGGTTTTAATGTACTGGCAGCTGAGTAAAATACTTTTTGCTAAGGTTTTGGGATTTTTTTTTTCCTAGAATTAGAAACAGTAAGAAAGAGCAAAGACCATTAACCTCAGTCAGCACAATGTGTTGTTTGATGAATTCTGAATGTCTGCAAAATTAATAACACAAATGAGAAGATCACTCTTGTCATCTATTATCCAGTATATGTAAAAACTTATATAACGCCTTCAGATTGTAAGGATGAGTAGAGAAATGTGTACCCAGGATAGTTCAGAGATATTGCTTTTATCCTTTTCAAAAAAAAAAAAAGGAAGAACACTTCTTAATTTATATTGAAATAGCAATAAAATCACACTAATGGAAAAAGAAACAAGAACCCACTGCATGAAACTAAAGCCAAAGGGTCATTGTATGCTAAATATTATGTTACTGAAATAGTCTGCCAATCAGTGTGGTAACAGGTAGTTGTAAAGCATTTACTCTCTGCTCGGCACTGGTGAGACCGCTCCTCAAATCCTGTGTTCAGTTCTGGGCCCCTCACCACAAGAAGGATGTTGAGGCTCTGGAGCAAGTCCAG
Source organism: Coccyzus lansbergi (assembly GCA_033558105.1). Lineage (NCBI taxonomy): Eukaryota > Metazoa > Chordata > Aves > Cuculiformes > Coccyzidae > Coccyzus > Coccyzus lansbergi. The sequence goes on along the minus strand of JAUMJK010000318.1, from coordinate 1,406,239 downwards.
AGAAAAGCAATGAAGCTGGTAAAGGGGCTGGAGAACAGGCCTTATGAGGAACAGCTGAGAGAGCTGAGAAGAGGAGGTTGAGGGGAGACCTCATTGCTCTCTATAACTACCTGAAAGGGGGTTGTAGAGAGGAGGGAGCTGGGCTCTTCTCCCAAGTGACAGGGGACAGGATGAGAGGAAATGGCCTCAAGCTCTGCCAGGAGAGGTTTAGACTTGACATACGGAAAAAATTCTTCTCAGAAAGGGTCATTAGGCAAGGGAACGGTCTGCCCAGGGAGGTGGTTGATTCACCTTCCCTGGAGGTGTTTACGGTGCGGGTGGATGAGGCACTGAAGGGTATGGTTTAGAGATTGGTAGGAATCGTTGGACTCAATGATCTGGTGGGTCTCTTCCAACATGGTTATTCTATGATTCTACTGAGCTTCATGTGTCGTATAGGTGATACTGAGCATAAAATTAATGAGCATAGCACAACAAAAATCTCCAGAAAATATTGAATAAGAGTGGCTCTTTCAGTTCATCTAGAGTGTAGAAATACACTATAAAATTCAAATAAGTCTGAAATAATGTATCTAAATTGCATGGGTATTTAGTTGATATTCATAGGACATAGAGAACTCAGAGTATATTCTTCCTGATATCAGGGTGGCCTTGTGTTAGATCTCTCTTAGATAACTCTATTTTTCTTTCAGAGTTGATTAAATCTTTCATTGTAGCACAGGCTGGAATTGTCTTTAAGGTACTTTAGGTGTATTTTCAAGCACAAGGTTTGTTTTTTCTCAAGGAATTGCTGATTTTACATTCGGCCATATTTTTAAGTATGAAAATTGCAGTAACTAATTTTCATTTACTATCTGACATTAGAAGGTATGTTCAGCTCCAGGCAGCCTGTTCAGTGTACTACTACTAATAAATGAGAAACATATATTAAATGGGAAGAAAAGTTCTTAATTTCATAGCTTTGCATTTTTTTCTAATCTAAGCATCCATCATCTTTGAAAATGTTCCACTTTCTAAATGACTTCTATTAATTATGAAGAAACCTGCTCTTTTTTGAAGCAAAAGGGCTGCTGTGTGGTATGGTTTCACATCTGCACAAGTCTGTTCTGTTCAGAAAAGTTTAATTACACTGGGTTAACAATAGAATACTATAACTGAAGGAGAGTGACGCCTTTTGCTACAGCTTATTCTGTAATGATGTATCCTGGTTTCAGCTGAGACAGAGTTAAATTTCTTTCTGGTAGCTGTTGTAGTGCTATGTTTTGGATTTGAGATGAAAATAATCTTGATAACACACCAATGTTTTTATCTGTTGTTGTTAAGCAGTCAAAGACTTTTTGTGTTCTCATGCTGACCTGCTAGAAGAAAGTCAGGGCTGGGAGGAAGCGCAGCCAGTGACCCAAACTGGCACTAGAGAGAGACCAGTAATTGTACAGTATGGCTGCTATAATTTCAAAGCATCAAGTCAATCACTTTATGCAGATAAGCCATGTCACTGACAGATACAAACACAGTTGGGATGTGGGCTTCAGTCATCAGATCAGACCTTAAATTTGTCCTCCATTTCATCATATGTTTTAAATGACATGATGTGAAATATTATTACTTATCTGAACATCATAGTCATAACTATAATGCGATGTGTTTCAGCGACAGCCCTAAACAGAAAAAAGGGAAAGCGGGAGAAAAATGTACAGAGAGATCATTTCTAATTCTAAAAATACTAAAATATAAATACATAATACACAGAAAGAGAAACATGAAGTAAAAGTTTTGCTGCTGTTCAGGGTGAACCTTATATATCTATGCCCTTTCACACTTATACACTCTAATTCATGTATTTTTATAATCTTTTTTAAAGTGTCTTCTTAAAGCTGTTCCATTTCCAGCTCAAATGCAACTTGCTATCACAGTGCCATTAAATTAAGGCTGCAGAAGATCTAGAAGTTAAAACTTCAGCCAATAGGGACAGCAAAGAACCATGCAAAACCCCACTAGCAGCTTGCTCAGTGGTGTTTCCTACAAGCCTTCCCAGCAAAGGCTAGAAAACTGTTTCTCTTCTCTCTTGGAGGAAACAAACAATTCAGAACATGTATTTTGAGACAGGCTTGAGATGACTGTCTTCCCTTCGGGTAAGGCCTGCAGCTTCAGCTACACAAGTTTTACACATTAAAGTGCAGGATATTAAAGAGGAAACAAAGCACCAGAAAGCAGGCATAGAGGTAGCAAAATATTCACATATATCAGTGAATCCATATCAAAACCCTCAAAGATAGACTTGTAACTAAATTATCTAAGGCAGAGATAGAACAATTCAACCGATATAACCTGAACAGTCACAGCAGTAGTGTTACATGTGGGTACACAAGGCCATGGTGCACCAATGTTGGTCGATTCCTTGTGGATTTTCCAGTATCATATCAGCTGGTTTTATGGCAATGTATTAAGAGATTATGTCTAGGTCTCGGTCAGAATTTTCCTTTTTCTTTAATTTTAACAACACCAAACAGCATTGATGTTCAACTTTACTGATTTTTTTTTTTTTACATTTATTATAAAATTTACTGAGCATCAAATCAGGTGAATCCCACATACAACTTAAAACTTTACTGAATACCCAAAAAACTTTCCAATGGTCCAGTGTTTCTGCATTTCAGCTAGTTTGAGAATGCCATAAATTCTGTCTCTGACTAAGTCAAAAATGCTTTACTTAGTAGCAGATTGGCTTCTGGAACAAAAATGACTCAAATATGCTCAGATACACCTTGAGTTTTGCAGGTTAAGATATTAATAGCAAAAGTGCTATTTCAATGCCTACCTAAAATTATACTTGGTGAATATGTGGGCATAGTCCAAAAAAAACCCAAACTATTGTGCTATTTCTGATCCTGCAAACAAAGAAATATTGAATCCATTGTTTAAATAAGAAAGGTTTAAATCCTCTAGTGTGTGAAGTCCCAAATGGGAAACATATGGGACAGGCAAGAACAAGCCATATATTCATACAGCAGCAGATTTTCATTAACAAAAACTTATCTGAAAAAATATGGAGGCCATTAAAACACTGGTCATAATTCAAACTGATACAGAATGTCAAGTATTAGTATTATATACAAATCATCATGCTATAAATTTTAAAGCATTTAATACAGGCAAGAGTAGAACAGGAAGACAAGCATTAACCCTCCTGACGATTAGTATTTCTTGGTTAAGATGCCCTTTGAAAAACACGTCAAAATATTTTTTACGTTTGAAAATGCCTTTTAATGCTGATACATCAAAGCAGTATATAATGCTGTGTTTGGAGGGCGCGCTGAAGTAAAAGCACTTCACCTCACTTACTGGTGTAATCTTATTAGTTGTTCATGTCAGCGTCAAGGAAGATGGACATCAAGATGACTGAAATATGAAAGACCATTATAGCCTTGGGGAGCATTTAATTTACATTTGCTCAGTAATAGTTGTGTAATACTTTTTTTAGGTTTTTTTAGATTCAGAGATCTCTTTAGGAGGTCCAGTCTGTGTGGGTCTCATGGTAATGGCATGAATAGAGAAGAAAAGGGAAGACCTGTCCTTGCTAGTTTCAGTTTGATAGCTTTAGTAGAACAAATAGGCAGGAGAAAAAAGCCATGAAAGAAGAGGGTTCCACAAAGTCTCCAATGCAAAATCATAGCCCCCTTGAAAGTTGAAGTAATACAGCTTCATATTTGAACTGCATTATGCTTTGGATTTAAGGTCTATGAACACGATAAAAAAGGTTAATTATTACAGGAATATGGCTTTAGTTTCCATATCTGCTTCATGTTTCTTGCATTGTTTTCTCATTTTTTTCTGTTCGGTAGTGTTATTTGATGTGTTAATAAAGATCTGATAATGAGTTCAAAACTACCTGTTAAAAGAAAGAGTTTGTATTCAAGTTCTAAGGACTCTTTGGGTAATATTGGCAGAGTTCATTCTGCACTGTGAGCTGCATCATAGACCAAACAGTCTAACTTAAAAGCAATTTGGGAGATGCTATCTTCCTTGATTTCCTAGTCACCAACAATAAACTTGTGCTAAGTTTAAAATGCTACAGGTAAAAAAAAAAAAAAAAAAAGAAAATAAAAAAAAGTAAGCCAAACAGCTTTTCATTTCTTGTGACATTACTCAGAGGTCATTGAAATTATCCTAGTCTAATAATCTATGGAAAATTTCTATAAAAATGAGAAGAAGAGGAATGTTCCTGTGTCAGCTCTTGCCTATGTTCTTTGAGAAAACTGAACATTTTAAAAACTTCATTAGTGTAGTCACCTTCCCCTGCTACACTTCAAAAATGTATATGTATGATTTGGGGTTTCAGATTAAACTTTGAAATACATTTGGATTAGAAGATCTGAAGTCAAAAGTTCTGAATTCCTTCCCTTATTCTTTTTCAGCTACAATAACATCTGTAATAGATTTACCATGGTTCCCTTAACATCTTGTTAATATTTTCATTTAAGTTTCACATCTTTATACAATGAAAGTTTTTAAAGTTTCTTCAACCTCTACTCATGATAAACATATTCAAGTCTCTGAGTATGCAAGGGGCTGACATTGCTAGATTTGCTACATCTTGCCTGATGTAAAAATGCAGGAGTGATCATCCTCTCATCTGTCAGTGCTGTGCATGTAGCATTAAACTGAACCCAGCAGGAAATTGGCAAAATAAGGGGGTTTTCATTTTATGTAGTATTTCCTAGAAATAAATCATTTTAACATTATATTTTAATGAGTGGTCTGGCAGCATCTTCCATGGTTTTACACAAGATGTTTTATAGGTGAGATAAATTTTTATTTTAAAGTCTCCAAGTAATTTGGGACTATATTTATAGTTCAGGTTCTATTAAATAGTTATGAAATTCTCTTAAAGAATGGTGCTATGAAAGAGCTAACCTTGTTATTACAGTTTTTACTTTAATTCATCTGTGGCAAAAGCAGCAGTAACAGTATTTAGCACTGAGTAGAAGTTCATCATTTAAATTTAAGGTTCCTATGAGACACACTTTGCCATGAGACATAACACAGTGTCTTTCTTAAAAGCTAATTTATTAAGCTTTGAATGCATCAAATATCCACGTCTACCTTTTGCATAGATACTCTCAGTAACCACCTACCTTACAACTGATGACTTTCCCCTCACCCATCTCTTACTTCATCACCTACAAACATTATTCTTTGTTCAGATTTTCTAGATGTGCAGCAGTTCTGTCGATGGTGAAAGGTCTTCTTTTTCCTAGCTCATGAATACATTACATATTGTTCGTGTGAGCATACCTTAAACATACCTTGGGCCTCTTCTCCCAAGTGACAGGGGACAGGACGAGAGGGAATAGCCTCAAGCTCTGCCAGGGGAGATTTAGGCTGGAGGTTAGGAGGAGGTTTTTCACGCAGAGGGTCATTGGGCATTGGAATAGGCTGCCCAGGGAGGTGGTTGAGTCACCTTCCCTGGAGGTGTTTAAGGCACGGGTGGATGAGGTATTGAGGGACTTGGTTTAGTGTTAGATAGGAATGGTTGGACTAGAAGATCCGATGGGTCCCTTCCAAACTGGTTGTTCTGTGATTCTGTGATTCTGTGATATCTGCTGTCTGCTTGGAACTCTGCAGCACAAAAATATTGTTAAGTTGTAGCAGAAGAGCAAGACTAAATGCTTTCTGAATAAGTTGCTTATAGCTTCTTGCCCATGCAATCACAATATGCTGACAGAATGAGTTTCCTGCATTTTCTCCTTGTTCTCCATGTTTTAAACTTCTCTACAATTGCTTGAAGAGCCATGATATAACATATAATAACCTTACCCCACACTTATACAGTGCTAGAACAGCAAGAAAACTATGCTGTAAATTCATGCAGTGGTTTGACAGAATATGCCTTTAGCAGTTCATGGTGGTATTCACAAGAAAAAGCTTAACATTTATTATTTCTGTTATGATTTATTAATACGCTATTATGCTTTTTAACTTCGTTTCTGGTTCCTTGGGTTTTATTGTATGCATTTGCATTCTTTAACAAATTTGGATTGAAAATGCCTCTGAACAAAACTTATGAACATACATGACTTACATATCAATATGTGTCTCAGATTCTCTTGACACAGTACAGTTTGCATAATAGATAACAAAAATAAACTGGTTTCATGCAGGAAATAAAAATAAACTGGGAAATGTCCCCATTAAGTTCTTTTGAACACAGTACTGAGAGCAAATGTTGCCCAGTATCAGGAAGGATTTCTTGAGCTGGAAGATGTTAGAATTGTCAGAAAAATAAAGTTAACATCACAAACAGCATAACCCAGATCAAAGTTGTAAAAGCTTACTGAATATTTTTTAATTAATTGTCACCTGATAGTATCTGTGATACATACACTTCCTTCCTCCTCCTACTTTGCAGATTAGCAGCCATTAATAAAATTTCATTCTTCTGAAATAGCTTTTCCTTCCATTTTAGTGGACTGCTGTTATCTGAGAAACTAAAAGCTACCAAACTCTTCAGAAAAATAAATCTAAACCTGTGTGAATTTAGGACAGTTAGTTTGATCTCTCTCCATATTTTTCTGACTATCTGATTGAAGCCCTTCTCTAAGTGCCACCTTGAGATTGCAATCTTAGAAAGGATTTGCTTGAACCTGAAAAGAGCAAATGATGTTCACCAGCCCTGTCTGTATGACATACCTGCAGCAAGATTCACAGAGTCAAAAAATGTGTTTGAGTGAAGAGTCTTCTTACCTACTTACAGCAGCAATGGTTTAAGAGTGAGTGGGATAAGAGGAACACTTGGAAAAAGTTGACTTTTACATCAGGCTTCTATACTTAAAGGCAAAATGCAATACAGCTTTTTTTAATTATAAAATTTTCTCATTATAAATAGAATAAATATTGTCATCTAACGTTGCTTGTAAAATACACCAGTTATAAATACATTCATGCTTTCACTAGCAAAATCAGTGTGAGATGGTTTTTCATCAAGGTTTAATACCCCTAATGTTTTTTAAGAGAAAATCCATTTTAGCTACCAAGACTTTTGCTTACATTATAGTGTTTTCTTTATTAAGATGCCACAAAACTTGGCTTTCTCATCATGTTCCAAGGTTCAGAGAGTTTTAACACTGAAATGCTTTAGTATTGTTAGAATGCTGCTCCGCTCCTTACTCTTAGAAACATTTCGTTCCCTAAGCCACCTGGTTTACAATACAAATTACGGAGTAAATTTCACAGTCCAGAAGACACAAATTAATAAAATGTCTTTGCACTAACAGTAAATTTGTTGATATCTATTTTAAGTAACTGAAAATAATAAAGCTCTTTTGAGCGGATTTCTTAGTATATGTCATGGTTTAGCCCTGGCCCAATTGCAGCAGCTAAAACTGAGCAGTTGGGCTCCCAAATCCCTCCCACCACCCCTAGGGAAAGAGGAAAGGAGAACAAGAGGGAAAACACTTGTGGGTTGGAAACTAAAGCTACAGTTTTAATGAAATAATAATAATAGTGAAAATAATTAGAAAGTAATAGCATATAGACAAATATATGAGATCACCTCCCCACCTGTCAATGACTATACAACACCATAAATACTGTAGAGCAGATACCAGGGAATGGGTCCAGAATTAGGAGGCAGCTAGACTCAGAAACTGGACTCAGTAACACCCAGATCTGGGATCAGGAGCAACCAGACAGATGAGGTCCCCACTGGACAACAGTCACTGCAGAGAAGGGCAAGATCCTTGTGCTCTCTAAGTTTTATACCAAGTATAACATATATGACTCTGTTGGTCAGTTTGGGGTCACCTTTCCTGTCCACCCCACTCTGCAGATGCAGCCTTTTTTTTTTTTTTTTTTTTTTTTTGCCAGCTCAAGGATGGCCTTGGTTTCTATAGGAATGAGTATAAGCATTACCCTTTCTGCACACCATGTCCCAGGTTATCAATTCTAGAGAGAAACTGTCTGAAAACATGCAGTTAACTTTCAGAAAAATCATAGAATCATAGAAAAACCAGCTTGGAAGAGACCCACCAGATCATTGAGTCCAAACACTCCCACCAATCACCAAACCATGTCCCTGAGCACCTCCTCCACCCATCCCTTAAACCCCTCCAGGGAAGGTGACTCAACCCCCTCCCTGGACAGAAATTAAGTCACTTAGACTAGAAAACTAACTCTAATTTAGCTCAAACCACAGCGGTACACTGAAGTCTTCCATGTATCCAAGGTGACCAAGACTGGCAAAACACCAGTACCCAAGACTTGAAAGGATTTCACACAACTGCAAAATGATAAATTGACCTCATATTCAGTCAGTCTCTATTGAAAGTGCCAACATGAAACCAAACAAAGTTTCTTCTCTTTTTTACGTATGTACAACTTCAATTTTTTTTTAATTTGAGAAAAAAAATGCCATCTTCTTTCTCTATATCCAGCAAATAAAAATAGTTACAGAATGAGTATTTGTTTCCATTTCCCATTGCATGGGAGTAAGCAATGCAGAAATGTAAACTTCCATATTACACTGTGAATATGAAACTAACAACCACCAGTCAGCATCTCCTGTTGTGTGTGTCTAAAAAGTTGGATTCATTTCTGTTATGATCACTTTTATACTGCTGTTCCCTCATTTTGCCCAATTGTTGGGTTTTTTCACTCTTCAGTTTCACCTAATTCAGTCTAAACCAACCTAAAGAGTATAGGAATAAATGTAACTAAAGTGAGAACAGGAGTCAGATTTCAGGGAAATATGTCCAATTTACATTTGGTGTTGCTCTGAAGTACTGGTTGGATTTTTCAAGCAACTGCAAGAAACATGAAGTAAGCTTTATTGTTCTTGCCTAGTCAATTTCCTTCATTGTCTGAAAATCCAGCAGAACAGTGATATTAATTTTATAACCAGCAGTTCCCTTGCCATATATACTCACTGCTCTCAAACAGTAGGAAAACATTCTCGTCAATTCACCAGGTGGGGGTCTGTAGGTATTAAAACTGCTTAAGAGACAAAGTAATGCTTATGCTTCAGCTTGCTGTCAGCTAGTGTGTTTAATGTATTAGAAAATAGCTAATGCCATTAGTTAAGTGAAAGACCTAGTTACAATGTAAAAGTTACATGACCAGCCTCTACCATCACTTCAGCATAGTGCTTAATGGCTACTTGAAGGTATCATAGTTCAAAGGAGTAGAGTGGTTATTATCCCTGGTATTCTCGCAACGTTTTCAGAGTAGAACTTCACTGGAAAAGTACCACTTAGATTACTAAGGATAGGTCCTAAGGTTTGTACAACATCTGCTTATGGAAAGCTAAACAGAAGATTGTGTGCTAATCCTTACAATCTTACAAGTTTATATTTGAGGAGCAGGAAATTCCTCAGTCTTGAAAAAGCTGAAATCTCAAATCCCAAACTACTTACCACTAACCGAAATGCAAAAAAAAAAAAAAAAAAAAAATCCAAAACTGCATACAATGTTGCTGACAAGGTATTTCTCCTTAAAATCATTCATTATAATTATTCATTTGAATTACTTCAGAAAGATTTTTTTTTTCTAAACAACATTGTTCATAACTAGCAGGGGGATAAGGAATGAGCAGCAGTATGGAAAATGGAAACATGGAAAACGTGTATAAGACTTCTTAAACATGTCATTTGCCCACATGCTAGTAGTTGAAGGTCATTACCATCTGATATTTATTTGTCAGTCTGTGTAAAACGAAGTGGTGATCTGAGCCCTGTAGGATTTGAATAGCACTTGCAGTAGAGAAGGCAATAATTAACATCATTGCTGACAGTCTCTAAAACCACATTAAGCACTGAAAAGAGACCAAAAAGTAATTTACCTTCTTATCCTTAGAGGTTGTATTCCTTCATGTCAGAGTTTGGTTAGAGTGAAGGAGCAGCCAGAGGAAATCTGTTTTATCTGGTGCCCACACTATGCTTGTCCTTTGCAACAAAGCAAACATTTCAGCTTCTAGAGCCAGGAAATCAAGCGGTGCATACAAACATAATCCCTTCCAAATAAAATTGAAATCCAACATTGATAACTCTAACAGATAAAAAATCTGTACTCGTAAAGAAATGATTATAAGCTTTAGGCATTCACAAAGGTAGAAGTGAAACAAAATGAACACTTCTGTGGTGCCCTTCATTGTCATACCTGTAACTGTACTAGAACTAAAGCCTCAGTGGAATTTGTGTATGAGTGTTTTCCACAGACAAACTTCAAAGTGGACATAGCTGTCAGGGACACTCACACATCTTTCTGTAACTTTTTTACTTCTGGTTGTCTACATGTTTTATAATTACTTTAGACTCTTTTGTAGTGAATTTAAGCCTGTGAAAATAGCTTTGCTTTGGGAGAAAAACACTACATCACTGCAAGAAAATCAGTTCACTGGCCATAAACAGGTTGGCTGGCAAGGTTACCGTGTGGTGGAGAAATGAATTTCATTATACATCTAATTATGCAGATTTTATGAACCAGATATGCTACTTAATGGTTGCTAAAAGGAACAAGAATTAACCTACTGCATAAAATTGTTAATTAATTTGTTGGACCAGCAGAGATCATGAATTCCACAGAAGTTTAGTTTGCCAAAACACCAAGCAATTGAAGCTTAATTCTCAAAACTATGATGAAGTACTTTGTAAATTTGTCCTGTATTTGCTGAATTTAGTGAAAGTGAGAATAGATACACTGCCTGATCGTTAACATGGTATATTTCTTATTCTAGGTTCTATCCTTAGGGGCTGATGTTCTACCAGAATATAAACTCCAGACACCTCGCATCAACAAGTTTACTATATTGCACTATAGTCCTTTCAAAGCCGTCTGGGACTGGCTCATTTTGTTGCTGGTAATATACACGGCCATATTCACCCCTTACTCTGCTGCCTTCCTTCTGAATGATAGTGAGGAACGGAAGAGGAGAGAGTGTGGATATTCTTGCAGCCCACTGAATGTCGTAGACTTAATAGTGGACATTATGTTTATCATTGACATTCTAATAAACTTCAGAACAACATATGTAAACCAGAATGAAGAAGTGGTAAGTGACCCAGCAAAAATAGCAATTCACTACTTCAAAGGCTGGTTCCTAATTGACATGGTTGCTGCAATACCTTTTGATCTGCTGATTTTTGGCTCTGGCTCTGAAGAGGTAAGCTTAAATAAATAAGAAATCGTAAGTTTTGTTTTTACTAAAATATTCTGTATGTTTTAATGTATTTTTCTTTGATAGATGGTTTAGAAGTTCTGCCCCATCTTTTAAAGTGGAACCATAATTAAATCTTAATTAGTACAATATTGAATATTAGAATAATATAAAATATTAGCTTTCATTGACAACAGAGTAAGTTGAACAATTCAGCTAGTATTTTTCAGTTATACCATATTTAATACTGTCTTTGCAAATAATATAATAAAGATATCGTGTATGTAGGATTTGCTCAAATGCTTTTATTTAAGAATTGCTCCTTTGATTTGTTGCTTGCTTTTTAAGAATTGCTTATGTATTTAAGTATTGCTTGGGCATTAGAGTATTAAAATAAATTTTGTCTGTTCAAACTCTTTAGATCAGATGTTTGCTGTGTAAAAGAGATTAGCTGTAATGTAAATTATATCACTTAACAAAAAGATTTGGTTGTTGTCTATTTTATCAAGAATATGGACTACCAAAAGAAAGAAAAAAAATTATAAGGGGCTAACCTTGCCAGACATGACTAACTTCCTCGCCCTATCTGTACAATAGGTTAAAAATGTGTTCAATATATGCATCCAAAAATTGCCCAAAGGTGTATAGAATGTACGCTATGTTCTGTATGCCTGACCCAATTCTGCCTTCTTTCAAAGAATTTTATCTAATTTAAGAAGAGCTAAGTTTATAATATATTTTTTGATAAAAAGGGAATTGACAAGTAGAGAACTGGGGGCTTTTGTGATACGTAGAATACAACAGTTAAAAAAAAAAAAAAAAAAAAAGGCAAAACCAAACCCCCAAAAAAACAGCAAACCAAGCAAATCCATTTCTTAAAATATTGTTTTGCACATATTGACATAAGGGAAACAGACCGTTTTGTTGATCACATGTGCATCTCATTAACTGAGAAGAGAAAGGTGAAATCTACAGATTAGTCAGCAATCTTTAGCATGAAAATGTACATATCTAACTTTATGCCTCCATGTCACAATGCAGAGAATACAAAACCATTTTTATTTTAAAACATTTTCATTTTAAAATTCTTTTTTATTAAACTCATTTGCTGTGACAGAAAGTACTTTTATGTCCAATCCAAAAGCCTGAGCATATCCTAGCTATCAGAATAAATTACCTGTAAACAGAATTAAGTATGCCTTTAAGGGTCAGTGTAAAATAACTAGCACATACCACATATACATGCCTTGAGAGTCTTGTGAGTATATGCAATCTTAAAAATTTCAGAGGTAGGACGAATATCAGTCATGCTTTCTTTAAACTCATTTTCTTATTTTTTATATAATAAGAATGCTTTCCTGTCTCCTGTACTTCTGAAAAATTATTATTATAACATGGTCATATTCAGCAGTTATAGAAATCACAAGTAACATTCCTATTACTGAGCATACATATACAAGGCAAATGAGGAATGTACAGAAATATGTAGGTAGTAGCAGACAGTAGAAATAAATTTTCTTAAGAGAATGCAACAGGGAGAGAGAGTAACAAAGGTCAGAGGGAACATGTTGATAGTTCTCTTGCCTAAAGAGAACTTTTCTTTTCAGAAGCTGACTAGGCTTAGAGATTCAAGAGAAACTTTGACTGCCTTTTGCATTCACTATCCATGGCAGTTTCCAGTCTTTCTGCAGATTTTCTGTGGTTTTGATAGCACAGACACATGAAAGACAATGGCACTCCGTCTAATTTGAACTATATTCCCCTTTGGGTGTGGTCTGCATTCCTTTCTGATCACTGAGCACTTGTCACTGCCACAAATTATGTTCAGTGATTGAAAGTGTGGAAAATCAAGAATTACAACAGCGACTAATTCCAAAGTTCATTGAAGGAGTGCTCTTTGGATTTGAAGCTGAATATCATTCTTCCACCCCTCCCCTATTACAGATGTCCTTAAGCTTAAAGTGCATTCTGGCAGGTGAGTACACAAACACCAAAAAGTGGAACTTGCAACAGGAGTTATTGAACAATGTAATGACTTTTTCAGTACTGCAGATATGAGTAAATTAATTCCTTATTCCCTTGAAACTGAGTAATTGAGTAGTTTCACCGTCTGGAAAAACTAGTTTGTTTACCCAAGCAGCATTGAAACTATATAGGTTATGACCTGTTCACCATGACATCATGACTTCTCTCTCTTAATCATGGAATTGCATATGTCAATCATTTTTTTCTAATCTGCAACTTATTGCAGTTTTTCTTCTGCAAGCAACCGCTGTCCATCAAAACAACCCACTGCTACGGTCATTTCAGCATCAAGGCTTGAGAAATTTAGGATATAAATTAATCTTACTGTTAAAAAACAAGACTAATAACTGTTAAGGGTATGCTCTTGTAATGTATACTATTTTATAAAATAAATTCAGTGACCTATACTTAAAAAATCTAGTATCCATGAACTCCTGTTTTCAGAAGGTCATATCTTTCCCCTGGAGAGAAAAAAAATTGGTAGACTCCAACATTCTCAAGCTTCATATTAGCAGAACTGAATCTTACCAATTAAAAAAGCCTTCTTCGATGTATTGTAGGGATTTTTTCGTTAGGAAAATTCTTTAATATTAATGTAATTTAGGCAAACAGATAAGTGCCATTCATAAATGGACTACTGTTTGCACTGAATATACCATACGGGGGTGCAAATGAACCTGTATCCATCTTCTACTAACCCAGATTCCATTTCAGTAGCTATGAGATTCCTGTGTGCTTCTGGCTCAAAGTAAATGTGGCTACTTGAAAACCAAAATAAATAAAAACACTTATGTGGGTATTCAGCAACTCTTGAATTTTTAGTCCAGCTGATGTGGACTAGTTATGACGAAAATAGAGAAGTGAGCAATTCAAAGAAAAGAGTAGCATCTATGATAATGCTATTTGCAGATATTGATTGTTGACACCAGGTGGGGTAAGGTGGGTTATTGACACAGTAGGACCTCTACCTCCTTGAGTGCCATGCTGAGCAAAGGATTCCATCAGACCAAGGAAATTACATTGCACAAGTCATAGTTCTGGCAGCAAATACTTCTATCCCTGGCCAAGCAACACATGAGAGTTGGACTGTTGTTGCTACATCTATACTGAGAAGCAGAAAGCATGTAAAGGCACACCAAAAACTATGGAGCATGCTTAACACCTTGAACGCTAGTCGTATTTTTTTTTCAAAGTCTGCACTGTGTTAAAGAAAATTCAATCTCAGAGTGGGTTTCTTGATGCTTCAAAGTGTATCTAGTCTCACTAGTGCTGATTTCATCCTGATAAAATAGAGATGGCTTGTATTACACACCTCCCGCATAGTCCAGGGCTCACATTGATGCAATACCTAAGCATGGGATTGACACTTATCTTAAGGTTATTTTAAGAATGAGGTGGAATACTCTTGACATATTATTAGATATACAGTCTCCCTTCTGATCTACTAAAAGGGACACTGTTAGAACATGTTACTTCTTCCATGTAGATATATGACTACATCTGCAATAGAATGATACCAACGCTCCACTAAGAAAAAAAGTTAATTTTTCTTAAGTTTGTTCTTTTTCTTAAGGGATCATAAAATTTAAGCCTGATCTACCATACAAAAAAAAAAAAAAAAGTGCCTAATGTCGATATTCACATGCTGAAGCTCAACCTTCATAGCTTTTTGATGGATATTGTTACCCAGTGTTACCCTACGTTATCTTCTTGTTCATTTGCTCAGAAATTATGAAAAATACATTGAGTTGTCCAGTGACAAGTGAAGCCAAGTAAGCCTCTTATTTTGTTCCAAGAGCTCCAGGATTTTACTCAGAAACACCTAAATGCAGAGATTTAATAAAACATAAAAATTAGTTTAGTTGTTGTTGAAAGAAAGCTTTCATGTGATGCATACTGCCTTCAGAGTGGTTTGTAAGGCTGAGAAAACTTTTCCAGTTTAGTGTTATGTAGCGTAAATACATGTTAAAAAAGAAGAAGAAAACACTTTACTGAATACTTTAGTATACGTTCAGGCTTAATGGAGGGAAAAACACAGCTGAGTTCTTTCTGAAAATGAGTAGCTACTATTTACAATGTTGTCAGTCTCTTTCACAAGGAATTAACAAGTAAGAAAAAAATTTACTGATTGAAAATTATAAATTTACATTAATAAACTTTTGATTCCTTTAAAAAGATCAGAATCTCAAAGAGGCTGCAATGACTCATAGTGCAGGTCTGCACTAAAGAACTTGAAATATATTCCTAATTTATAACTGACCCTTTTTATTTAATGACATAGTACTTTTATTAGTGGCTTGTGCCACTAAACCTTCAACCTTCAGGACAAAAGATGCAAAGAGCTTAATCTGGAGTCTGACAACAGTAACTTTTCCATGATTTTCATTGACATTGGTTCATATTTTATTCCCTGTATAGCATGTTTGGACCATTACAAACAGGAAGAATATTTACAGAACAAGAGATTTACTCTTTGAGAAATTTCTGTCCTATTCCTTTTCTCTTCTAGACCATGTGTGCCAGAGCATTGCAAGGAGTATAGAAGTTAGGAACAAATATAGTCATAAAGTTTGTTCAAATATCATAAATACTTGTTGCCTGGAAGACCAGTCATATGAGTAGTTGCGAATACTTACAACCTTTATCATCCCAATAACTTACAGCCTTTATAATGCCAAAACATCACAAATGTGACAGATCTTTTAAGTCCATTGAGGTGGATTGAAGAGTTCAGATCAAGAATAACATTCAAAACAAAAGAGCAATCAGTAGATAATGACAGCTTCAATATGTTCAATTTAAAATGTGCATTTCTTATTGTTCTCTTCACTGCTTCTATGGTAAATTTAATAGTTTAAAGAATATGAAATTAAGATTACACTAAAATGGGTTAATTTATTGGTTTTGTTGATTCCTCAAAATAATGGAATTCACACTGGTTTATTCATGCTGACAATTCATGAGACTACATTTGCTAACAGAGAAAATCAATTTCTATCTTATTTTTACAGACAACAACATTAATAGGTCTTCTGAAGACAGCTAGACTGCTGCGTTTGGTGAGGGTAGCACGGAAATTGGACAGATATTCAGAATATGGTGCTGCAGTTCTGATGCTCCTTATGTGCATATTTGCACTAATTGCACACTGGCTTGCTTGCATTTGGTATGCCATTGGAAATGTAGAAAGACCTTACTTGTCTCACAAGATTGGCTGGTTGGATTCTTTAGGAGAACAATTAGGAAAGCATTACAATAAGAGTGATGCAAGCTCTGGACCATCCATCAAGGACAAATATGTTACAGCACTTTATTTTACCTTCAGCAGTCTGACAAGTGTAGGATTTGGAAACGTGTCTCCAAACACCAACTCAGAGAAAATTTTTTCCATCTGTGTCATGTTGATTGGCTGTAAGTAGTTTTATCTTACTTTTTTTCTTTTCATAGTTTGAGCAAATGACTTAACAGTCTAAGCTAATAAGACTATAAGCGTGCAGAAGGGCAAATTCCCAGAGAAAGCAACATTATATGCAAAAATATGTTGTGAATCATGCAGTGTCAGAAAGTAGTAAAGTTGCTTGACTACTCGAAGTCTGTTATTCAACCTGCCATAAGTTTTGTGTTGTGTATCACTGTTTGTAAGCAAATCCTCTATAGGATGGGAAGCTGGGTTTTGAGTGGATTGAGCAAAGCATAGTGCACCATTTTTGGATAAACATAACTATATTTTATTTGTTGATTTAAACCCTGAATCTATAAATTCATGTATACCTCCTAAACTCTGCCCTTAATTCTTAATTTGTACTTAAACATAGTTTCCAGATCTTAGTTCTACCAGTGTCTGTAAAATTAGACAAACCTAACTTACAACACTAAATTTAGGACTACAGATCTCCAAAGATAAATATTACCAACTTGATTACATTGTAATATTTAAGTATGATCTGCTAACTGAGTTGGTACTGATACAATCAAATCAATAAAAAGTTTCAAGTAAATCGATTCTACATCTCTGAAAATGTTACTATTCTCATCTGAGCTGTTTTACATACAAAGTACATTATAAGATCTGCTGCATCTTCTGCAAAACACAATGATATGACCTAAGTAAGTTTTGGGGTTTTTTCTATTTAATCCAGCATTAATGTATGCCAGCATTTTTGGAAACGTATCTGCAATAATCCAAAGACTCTACTCTGGAACTGCTCGGTATCACATGCAGATGCTGCGAGTAAAGGAGTTTATACGCTTTCATCAAATCCCCAATCCTCTGCGGCAGCGACTTGAGGAATACTTCCAGCATGCATGGACGTACACCAATGGCATTGACATGAACATGGTATGTTGTTCTGTTTTTCCGGCATGGGTGCTGAGGAATAGATAAATGCATGATCATTTAAGAAAAAAATGTAAGTTTTTATTATTTATGAGCTGTAAAAAATACAAGCTTAACAAAGTTAATAGAAAATAATTATTGAAAACCAAGCCATCACAAGTTTGGCATACAAACATTTAACTGCCTAGATTATTACAAGCGCCATTGGAATTCTGAATTCTCACTGTGCATAGGAAAGCTTGAGAACTGCAGTTGACCATTATAAACTTAAAATAAAAAAAAAAAAAACCCCATAGGTTTCTTATTTCAGACAGAGGTGTTACAGAATTTTCTTTGTTCTTTGGCTTGGTTTTCCACTTCTAATATCAAACAAGAGTACTCTTATTGGTATCTACAGAGTTACTCTTCTATAAAACCTGTGGAGATCAATTATTTTTCAAAACCCTTTCATGTAATCTAGAATAGGTCTGTTGGGGGTGGATGGAAGAGAGGAACAGGCAGGCTGATTAGCTGCTCTTTTCAGAATGAAATATTCTAATTGTATGATAGTCAGAGCAGCAGGTTTTTTGCATTCACAACCACATAGTTCTGCACTGAAAGTCAATACAGTAATCATTCCTAATCATTTAGGAATCCAGAGAATCTAGTTCCTAGGAAGTGGCAACATACAGCACTCATGTTTTCTATTCTTGATAAAAATAACAGTGCAAATGCTCCTTACGAAAAAAATGTATTTTGTGGCCAGCTAAAAAGAAATAACTATCAGCTCATGAGCAAAAGTAAACATCTGTATTTCTGGCTTATTATCTGGATACAGCAACATTTTTTCTGAAAAGATCTGAAGACACTGAGGGCATTGTGCATCTTAAGGACCTATGAATCTGTGCCTCTAGAGGGATCCTTACCAGAGCTATTCTGAGTTACAGATTAGAGACTTTGCAGAGCTCTGCATGTTGACAAGGAATTCTATACATTTTTGTAACAATTTAACTAGAAATCAACCTCCAACATTTTGACATAAATTCAAACTGCTTCCATATGGTATCTATTCATATGTCTGTGAATGACTATCAGAATGGTACACTTCTATGCAGTAAGCACTAAAAATGGTATTTATTAAAAGCTTTTCTAAAGCTGAATCACGACGGCTTGACTTTATGGTTACCATTAAGTAAAGCAGATCTTAAAAGTAAGACAGCAAATTAAATATACTGAGCTTCATCTCCCACTTCCATGAATGACCCCTCCAGAGGGATATTATGTCCAGTACAGGACTTCTGCTGGGATTGTTGCAGTGGAAGGCAGCATCAGTATCTTCATCCTGCATGGCACTGAATGGCCCTAATTACCTCTGACGGCAATGGGATTGTGGGGTACTCAGCACTTTGCAGGATCAGGCTTTTAAGCTGCAGGCGGGTGCAGCCTAAGCCTGAAGTAGCTCACTGAATTATTTCTGAAGATATTGTAAAATCATGTACACCTTAACTAATTATTACCATTAATGGATGTGCTAAGAACACGTGTTTCACATGAAGTAGTAATGAAAACTGGATGCTGTCAGGTTAAACTTTGCCTAATGCAGGGATTGGTGTACTGGAATTAGTCTTGGCTTTGTCATTAGTGTGAAATACTAACTGAATGGACTAAATAGCCCATATTCTGCAATATGATTATGAGGCAGTATGGAGGCTTTGATTTTAATAAAATGTGGAAAAAAAAATCCAGCTTAGTATCTTGTTTTGTTACATTGTAATTCTTATTCTGCTCACAATTCTGTTCCTCAAGTTTTATGGCAGTCACTTAATTTTCTTAAAAAGTGAGTTTGACTATGTTACACTTAGTACAAGGATAATATAAGAATTGTATGATTTATGTTGTACTTATGAAAGATTTATCTCTTTCCTGTCTGCTTCATACCTAAATACATGGAATAACACCACCCACTGGTAAGAGCAGGAGGTATTTATATCAAATTTAATTCCAGTATAAAGTGTGGAGAATATCCATGTTATCTGTTGGGTTTAGAGTTTGTTCAATGCTTTCTAATATTAATTGAAACTTTTTGCATGATGAAGGGGTAGATAGCAAAAAGAAATAATCCAAGCAGAATCAGATGTGGGGCAAAATGGTTACTAAAAATTAGACTTTAAGAAATACTTATCTAATCACTGTTTTACCCCACAACTTAAATCATGCTTCTCTGCCCAAAAAAGGTCATGTGCATATTGGTTTGCATTAGATAGTTGCTCTGTAGGAATGTCACTCTGACAAAGTTGCCATGCTGATCATTCTGCATTTTCCTTTGCGTGAATGCTCTTATTTCAAACCGTATATGCATGTTAGCAAAAGCATCAATGAAGTTTTCTTGTCAATAAGCCATGTGCATATGAGGTGTATTTGCATGTGGTATTAACTTACTTTTGCATGAAATATTTGCATTTACATACCATAGGGCTAATACTGTCCTCAGACAAATATGTTTGACTCCTGATCTTACTGGGAGTTTCTTGCAAAAATCTGAAGGCAGAATTTGATCCAGTTTCTTTCTTTTTCATTTCATGACTAAAAACTCAATAACATTAAAAAACTCTATCCTCTATCTCCTTTGTATTATGAAATGCATGAATTACTTATATTTTATATATATATATGTGCAATACATACACACACACCCCCATATATATATATAAATAATATTAGAGAATATGTTTCAAAAGATGCTTTTCATTTTCACCAGTAATATATTGTGATACTTCAGTAAAAATTAAAACAACCCCTAACTTTTAACCTGAGGAAAAATACTGCACTAAGACTAAATAAACTTGATTATCTAACAAAATGCTACACTTTATATTGAAAACCAGAAGATAATACTTTATGTTCATTTGAAATGGCTAAATTTAAAATTAGGTTTAAAGATCTGCAGGTGAAATATGCTGAGAACATTGATTATTTGTTCATTTGTTCCTCTCTGCTTCATTTCTCCATCTCTCTGACTATGTTTCATTGTATAAGGTATTTTTATAAAAACAGCTCCATGTAATTATGCATGGACTGGGTAAGCAGGATTTGGGATTTATTTTAATCTGGATAAAATCTTGAATCTATAGAATAAGCATAATTTAAATCATATCCCTGTGGCATACACTGGCAAAGTTAAGTTAAAGTAACAAATTATCCAGTGTATATTGTTTCATGAAAGATGTCACCAGTTCCAAAGATTCAAAGATATTACTTTTAACTTTTAAACTATCTTGTTCTGTTTTTCCTAAATTCTTTGCCTTCTTCTCCCTGCTTCATTCCAATGTTATCAGTTCAGCACTGATAAAAGCATGTCTGTGATGCTTGCCCTAAAAAGACAACTTATTTAGTGTTTGAGATCCTTTTTTAAGTTATGCATGTATTTTTTACAGTTCTCCCTCCCTGCTTTCCATGGATTTTTCTGTGCATATGAATAGCTTTATTAGTTTATTTTGCCTTTAAGAAGAGTTTAAAAAAAAGGTGGGACAAGCTTTGGAAAGTGTTTAGCCAAATGCACACATAATTTAAATTTTTTGATGTGGGACAGATGCCTTTTTATTTTGGGTTTTGCCCAGTACCACGAAAGGAGAGAGAAAGTCAGAATTATTATACTTAAATTTATGGAACCCTCTGCAAGTATCCAAACAGTCAATTTTATAGTTGTGTTCATAAGTTTTCTTGGCCACAGCGATCAGCATGTCCAGCAGAGCACACACCCTTCTTAAAGGTTCAGAACAAGTAGTGCTAATCTATTAAATAAAGGGCAGGTTCCCCATTGCTTTGGGCACACAACTTCTTTTGTGAGAAGTTGGTCACTGATCTCTAAATGACAACACAACATTTGCTATTCTTGCTTTTGCCCCCGCTGTGTTCACTCCTTATGATGAAAACCATTCTACCAATAGAACTATTGCCATTCATATTCTTGAACCTGAGAATTATATAAGTAGATTAAAATTTTAAAAAATGCAAGGAAACGTTCCTTATAACATCAGAAGGGTAATCCAAATTAGAAGTGTTTGGAACAAAAACTAGTACTAATTATTTAAAACAGAGTGAATATGTCACCATGGCAGGAAGCTGTACTGCTATTTGTCTATATGTCATAATAGAAATCATGAGACCCATAAGCCCATCAGAAAGTACTTCAGATTTCATTAACTGTAAATCTGTGCTTTCATTTTCTGTAAGAAGACCACTTAAAAAACGCAAATACCTACATCTGACTGAGTTACAGAAAAGAAGATCTCATATAAAAATATTCCACAGATGTTTATTGATTTGCAAAGTTATTCTTTATCACTGCATTCTACTTTGTGGGATAACATCTCAAAAACAAGAACAATTAACAATATTCCAAATATCATTACATTTTTGGCAAGACACAGATCTGTTCAGCTTCCACCTTCTGCAAACATTAAACTTCTGTATTGATGAGAGAGTCAACAACAGAGTCAACAGTCTAAGAAACTGAAATTGTTTTCTGTCTTCCTCATCAAGCAATGTATCATATCTCAGCGATCACCTTCAAATATACTCACAAACTGTAATAAGATCATAGTTAAAGAATGATCCACTGCAACTCCAATGATTTCAGCATTAAAATGTCACACAAATCTGTGTCATGGCAACAACTGAAAGCAAAGGATCCTATTTCTTGATAAGGTTATCAGACTTCCCATCTCATTAAAAAGCAAATTAGCTCATCAGCGCGTGCTGTTTCCCTTCTCTCTCAACTGGTATAAGAGTTTCCTTCATATTCTGGGGCCAGGAGGCAGGGACCAGGCAGAAATCCTGACTGCAACGTTTTCCAGCCTGAAGAAGAGGAATCATCAGAAATAATCCTTATTCTGCATGGAGCCCAAGACCTGCTGGAGGAGCATTACCACCTGTGACCACATTCATTCTTTTCTGAATGGTGTGAAAACCCTTTGAAATGTTTTGGCCTTCTGTCTATAAAAATAGTCAATTTCTGTAATTACCTATCACAGAGGTAGTATATTCTAACTTCTTTACCGAAAAAGAAATAGGTTGAATTGCAGAAATGCTCAGCCTAGATGAGCATGTTGTTAAAATCTGAGAGTCAAATGCTTGTGACAGAACTAGATGGCACACTACTCTCCTCATCAGAGGGGACAGGTACTGGAGCACACAGATACTAATTCACAATCTAAGCAGCACGATTTATGCAGCCACAGAGTGCTAAAATTAGGCGGCAGAAAGATAAAAAATAAAGATTTATGTTATTTCACCAAATATATTAATTCCTATTAATTAATTTCACTGATTCTTAAGGACCAAAGACAGACACAACATAAGTTTTTAATATAAATCCTCATTAGAGTGAACCCTCTAAGGCATGGGGTTTGCTCCCTGGAATTAGTATGAAATTAGTATGAGGTATGAAATTATTATTAGTATTAGTATGAAATTAGTATGAGGTTATTCTCACTCTGTACTTGGCACTGGTGAGACCACTCCTTGAATACTGTGTTCAGTTCTGGGCCCCTCACCACAAGAAGGATTCTGAAGCTCTGAAGCAAGTCCAGAAAAGAGCAACAAAGCTGGGGAAGGGTCTGGAGAACAGGTCCTATGAGGAACAGCTGAGAGAGCTGGGGTTGTTTAGCCTGGAGAAGAGGAGGCTGAGGGGAGACCTCATTGCTCTCTATAACTACCTGAAAGGAGATTGTAGAGAGTAGGGAGCTGGCCTCTTCTCCCAAGTGACTGGTGACAGGACAAGAGGGAATGGTCTCAAGCTCCACCAGGAGAGATTTAGACCCTTTTTTCACAGAAAGGGTCATTGGGGACTGGAACAGGCTATCCAGGGAGGTGGTTGATTCACCTTCCCTGGAAGTTTTTAAGGCACGGGTGGGCAAGGTGCTAAGGGACATGGTTTAGTGATTGATAGGAATGGTTGGATTTGATGATCCGGTGGGTTTCTTCCAACACGGTTATTCTATGATTCTATGAAATTTATTATTCAGGATTTAGTGATACAAAAGTCAACATATCCTGAGATCTATATTATGCAGATGAGATCTAAACAAAGTGTGGTCTATGACACAAACTATATTTGTTCCTGTTTCTTTATATCTTCAATTGCTCAATTTTTTTGCTAAGTTAGTTTTTGTGTGGATTGGTTTCTCAAATCATTTCACAGGGGATACCAAGACAGGGCAGGAATAAACACATAATGTTGGGAGGTACCAGAACTCCTCTTTCAGTTTATGCCAGCTTAAGTTGTCAGGTGAATTTGAGAGTCTACCTCTGTCTATCCATTTATATGCTGGATACTTGCCACTTATAAAGAAGCCTAACTGATTCTAGAACAAGAAATCCTTAGTCAAAATGAGTATCAACACACTCCAAACAGACCCACAAAACAAGACCACTCTTGTACTCTCTTCAACTGCTGCCTGGCATTTAATGTTTCATCCCACCTACATTTCAGCAGAGAAAATGTATGATAAAAGATTATATTCAGAATTAAAGGTGTATCTCTGGCTGCCAGACTGTGCAGAGTGAAGCATATCTCATACTAGGAAAGGCTGAGAAAGCTGGGACTGTTCAGCCTGGAGAAGTGAAGCTTTGCAGAGGATCTCAGGAATTAAGAGAGGATATAAAGAAGATGGAACCAGGCTCTTTTAAGTGGTGCCCAGTGACAGGACCAGAGGCTATGGGCACAAACTGAAACAGAAGGTTCTCTATAAACATTTCTTTACTGTGAGGATGCTGACATGTTGTCCAGAGAGGTTGTGGAGTCTCCATGAGTTTGTACCATGTTGTATTTTCGTTTAATAGCAATTATTGCAGCTAATAATTTGTTTTGCCTTGGATGTTTTCTAAATACTTTCTGTGGGATATTTATCAATATCTGCTCCAGAACTGAGGTTAGGAAATCTAAGAATTGTCATAAATTCTATAATGTGTCCAACTATAACAAAGTTATTATTGCCCCAAACGTTACCTAATTGTCAGAGGTTAGGGCACATAGATTTCTCCAGTTCTGTTGTCATAAGGGTGTCTGATAAGTGTATGAGTGACATTTTGTTGCTATCTTGAAAAAGACAAGTTAATGAAGCTGGACTGACTCTCCACTTACAAAATATCACATTCCTCGAGGCAGTGTGAATCTTGTCCCTACTATCCTCACTAAACTTCAATCACTTATTCTACATAAAATATTTTATTTCTCTCTGAATCACACTTTTCTCCTTTTTAAGCATGCCAAGTAGATAAACCAACATTATTTGACATGGAATAATTTTTATTCCAGACAGGAGGAGATGACTGAACTGGAACTTGATAATTATCAATGAGTGACACTTGGAGCCTATGGTCACAGCATCATAACTGGGTTTTCTTTTCTTTTTTTCAGGAGGGGGAGGTTGAATCTGATTTTGTCTTGTTATGTCTTTTTTTTTAGCAGATCTGTGTCTCTCCAGTTATACATGAATTCTGATGCAAAGCATCATTCTAACCATGAGAATCTAAGATCTTTCTCACCAGGGCCCAGCAGAATCACTGTTAAGGAGGCACTGAGTGTAACAATAGAAACCTGTCAAGAAAGAAAGGAGCAATTGATACTCAAACCTCTATTCAGATTTACTAATTTTTGATTTCTCATGGAGAATTATGCTATTTTAAGAACAATTCTTATTTTATTGTTTTCAAAATTAGATATTTAAAAATATTTTATTTTTGCATTACCTAGCTCTGCTTTCATATAATTTCAAGATTTAGCTGGCTTTTAGTTGTTTAGAAAAGTGTGGTTTAGGGGGTTTTTTGCCACATGGGACTGTAACATAAATATGATTTTCTAATATTTAGAGCTGTCAGCATGTGTACACATAATATATTGATGTTAATTGCCACACTATAAGAACTTATTTTTCAATATAAACGTACCTGCTTTACAATCAAGGATATCTGTGAGAATCAGATAATTCTTTATTAACATAAGCTAAAAGGTGATGAATAAAAAAATATTTTCTTTAAGTAATGAAAAACTAAATATTAGAAATGTACATGGAGGCTTGGGTTGGCAAGATGTTGTCTGTATAACATAAAACTTAGTTTGGAAACGCCAAATTCTATAAAGCATGAGCTACTGGACCTGAATTAAATACCTCACTATATACAATGTGCACAATATGGTAAGCTCCTTTTATTAATGCAGTATATAGCAATGTTTTTTAAAAAATATCTTCAAATTGCTATTTTCCTTGCATTTATACAGTTGTGTTAGTAATCTCCAGAACTCCATTGGAAATCAATGTTACTTGGGCACCTGTCTTCCTTATAGATATCTAACAATAGTGGTGTTAAAGAGTAACTGTTCTTTCTCTCTGATGTATAACATCTGTTTTAGAATGTAAGCTCCATGGGGCAGGGACACATACTTCCATAAAGGGCTAGTATCTTTCAGATGTTATTGGCAAATAAAGAAAAATTAACTAATATGCAATGATTTCAGAACAGTTTAATGCTAAGTATAAATTAATTATCAAAATAGTTGCTTCTTTAAATACCAAACATATCTTCAGAAATACAAATCAACACACCAGGTCTGCATGGTTTTTGCTTAATGGTAAAGTAAAATCCCTCTATAAGTGAGATAAACAGAAGCTGATGTGAAAAAATAAATACAATTTATCCTAAGGCTGTGCTCCTGACTTTATAACAATTGAAGTAACTTTTCCTGTACCTCTGACTTTAAAACATATTCCCAGCTTCGCATCCTATAAAAAATGAGCTCTTCTAAATTGCTTTCAGATAGATGTATAGCAAAAAAGTTAATCAAAAATAGGGGCTTTTTACTCACATGATTAGAAAATATTTTCAAAATAAGCATCTGCAATTTTTCTCCACCTGTATTATTGAACGATGTATTTGATTATCAGTTTCTCATTATAGGTCAGTAAATAAGTTGCTACAATCCATTATACTTTTATTTCAATACAATTACATTAAAATAAAAATTGCAATTGCACACTAAGCAATTTTAGTGGTGCGATAGATACTGAAAACAAAGTGGCACCACAGAAGCTTTTCATTTATCATGTTTTCTTTTGCTTATTGTTGTTGAATGCTGGCTTTTTCTGAGGATATATAAATTTTGTGTGTTAATACCCTACAGCTCATAAAATTTTTGTATGTATGTGTTAAAACATTCTGTTTGTTACTTCACAGCATTGATTTCCATTAGAAATCATAGAAACATTTCAACTCAGTTACAGGTACTGATATTTCATTTGTAAATCACAGCTTGGTTTGTGTGGGCAGAAGCCTTATATCAGAAATGTGTTCATCTTCTCTGTTAGCAAGGGATACGCATTGTGAGTATCTTCATGCAGTAAGAGTGAGTGCACAGACCTTTATTGTGCTGAAGTAAAAATTAACATAGAAACAAGTGAATGCATTTTGTATGTTGGGGGGTGGTTTGTGTAGCAATATTTATGTTTTTGTAGAAAAACTGTGCAAGGATACACAGGAATGTATTAATAGACTGCTTTAATAACAAAAAAAAGGTCAGTTCCAAGCAAAGCATATGACCCATTAACATCATTGACAGCAGCTAACAGAATTTATTGGAATGAAAGAGTATTGCCTAGTAATGAGTCAGGCCCGCTCCTCAATAGAGTAGGCAGAATCACAAGGCAGACAGTACTCCCATAGAAGTAATCAGAGGTAATATGATCCTAGATAATTTAGAAAAGTTCACACAATGACCACCTTGTAAGTAGCTCACTTTTTTCCCCCTAAACAAAATTAGCATGTTACCATGGTATCCAAGAGGAATCCTGTGGTTCTACTTCAGGCAAACTCCCATTGTTCTGAGTAAGAGATGAGCAAGGATGATAGCGACTAGCCCTGTGGTTCACTGAACTAATCATCTGCCTATGTAAATGCATATCATCATTATTTCAGTGCCGCATGTCGCTTTTTCTGATAAAAATCTGATCCTACAATTACAAGCAGAATATATTTAACATGAAAAACTCATTACAATGCCCTCCCTCTGAAGAATATCAAATCTTGTTCAGATAGCCCCCATTTTAAAAAAGTCATGGTTGTTTCAGGAAAAAAACCTCTCTTATATTAAATGCAGTACTTTTACAATTGATAAAAAGGAACAGATCTACTAGTCCAAATAGGTGAAATTCAGTCAAGACTCTCCATTTGGTTGCCTTATTTGTTATTTTGCTGCAGTATATTTATTCATGTACCTTGATACCATTTTTTCCAATGAAAGAAGTTTTAATGAACTCTGTAATCACTATGTATATTAGTATGTACGTTATTATTCACATCATATAAGCTTTGCAATATAGATTGCACTGTCCACTTGTTGCATTGTAATATTCTGGCGTCTCTTAAGGCCGCCTCTATTTGTATGTCACTTCTTTCTTTATGTCCAGGAAGAAAACATGGAAGTTATCTAAGGCAACCTTCATAACATTCATGTGAAATCCTTACACTTGTTTTCCAGGTCCTGAAGGGGTTTCCAGAATGCTTACAAGCTGACATTTGTCTGCATCTCAACCAAAATTTGCTTCAGAATTGCAAAGCTTTCCGGGGAGCCAGTAAAGGCTGTCTCCGAGCTTTGGCTATGAAATTTAAGACAACACATGCACCTCCTGGAGACACTTTAGTGCACTGTGGAGATGTTCTCACTGCTCTTTATTTTGTGTCAAGAGGTTCCATTGAAATCCTTAAAAGTGACATTGTTGTAGCCATTCTTGGTAAGTAGATTACTATAAAGCATGTTAAAAGAGTCAAGGGTTTCAAAAAGAAATATCCATTGTTGTTCCTGGGGAAGGAAATTCATAAATGTTTTGTTCACTCCTTATACGCTAACTGAAGGAAAACATGTATCTATTTCAGGTACTCAAAACGCCTTCTAGAAGTTTTCAGAAATTAATTTCATCCTGGACCAAAGATGCAGACTGGTTGAATTTTGCGTGTTCCACACATCAGATCCATGTACTCACACTGCAGCAGAAACCTAAGTATTTGCAGGGCAATGTCACTATACCTCTTCCAGCATATAGTTCCTCACATTAGGGGCTGCTGTTTGAAGCCCCTGTCTCCCCAGAGAATGGTGGCCAAGACAGAAAGAGGACATCTGTGCACAACTGCAGCCAAAAGGAACTGCTCTGTGGGCTCACATCTGTTGTGCAATCCATGAGGCAGAAGCTGCCCGATGGCTGACTCCAGTCAAGGAGTGTCTTGAAGAATCTGCTAAAAAGGAGTAGAAGATTATACACATTAAATTACATTACAATGAAATCACACAGAAACCTAATGAAGATTATCGATACTTACCAAAATATTTGTAGTTAATTCATATTTCTTACAAACATACACATAGGAACTGACATTAAAAAAAAAAGAAAAACCAAACAGTACTTTCTCATCTGGGTGAAAAAGACTTCATTCCAACAAAGGTAGCATGGATGAAGTTTTTACCCTCAACTTCATCACAGAAATTAATGAGTTCTGAGAAGTGTTGGGTTTGTCCCATAATTTTCCACAACTCATCAGCACTGTTTGATGCTACTGAGTAAGGTCAGAACACTACTGACCTGACAAAAGTAATATTTGCCAAATGCTTAGGAAATACAATGGTTGTGAACCTCACAGAATCGATCACCTCTTCCAGCTTTGCAGACAAGAAATAAAAATACTGTTATCATACTAATAATATTGCAGAGAAGACATTACATGCCTTAAACAGGCCCCTGTGCCTTCATAAATATTAAGGCCAGAAGGACTATTAGATTATATTACTAACTTCTAGTGTATAACTGACTACTGTTACATTTCATACCATTAGCTATGACATCTTACAAGTCTTATGAGGAGCAGCTGAGGGAGCTTTGGTTGTTTAACCTTGCGAAGAGGAGGCTGAGGGGAGACCTTATTGCTCTCTACAACTACCTGACAAGAGGGCGCTGGCCTCTTTGCCCAAGTGACAGGGGACAGGACAAGGGGGAATGAGGACGTGGTTGAGTCACCATCCCTGGAGATATTTAAAGGACAAGTAGGTGCTCAGGGACATGGTTTGGTGGCAGATAGGAATGGTTGGACTCAATGAACCAAGAGGTCTTTTCCAGCCTGGTGATTGTATGATTCCATCTGTTATGTCTAATGAACTGTGTTCGCAACAGGATTTGATCTGAAGACATAACAAGATGAAAAATGTTCACTTTTCTTGGAAGTTTATTTCCATAGTTAATAATTTTAATTGTTAAATTTTGTACTTTATTTCCAGTATAAATTATGTTGCTTAATTTCCATTGGTTCTTGCTGTGCATTACTTATTATATTCTAGAGGCATTTAACACCAAGTAATTTTTCCTCCCTGTAAGGATATATGCAATGAATCCATGTTACCTCTTGATCTTCCTATTAATAAGTTAAACAGACTGTGCTTTTTAAGAACCTCATTGTAAATCAGTCTTTAAATTACTTTTTTCCATTCTTAGCTGCTCACTCACCCAGTTTTCACCTTCATTTTTAGAAAACAGAGAAACTAGAACTACTTACAGTAACCTAGTAACAGCCATAAATGCTTAATAGACAGGCTAAATCATCCCTGTATTCTTTTTTACCAGCCTACCATTTCACAGTTGCCACAATCACTATTCTTTTCAAAAGTGTTTTCCTAGGTTTCCCTCTGCCCCAATCCAAATTTGTGGGTAGCCCTGCAACCCTTAGGTTAGAGCATGTTTTCACTGGTCTATGTTCTGAATTGATGAAGGTTAGGTGCAGATTTGGGGAAAACAAGCAATTAAATAAAGTTGACAATTGTAGAAAACAGGTACCGTGAATGTGTCAACAAACTAAGGTTTACAACAAAGGACCAGGGAACCTGAAACTGAACAAAAACTGTAGTGAAACTAGATTTTCCTTTCACTTAGTCCAATTATATGCTCATGTAATTTCATTTATTTTAATAATACTACTTTTAATATTTAATAATAATACTTTTTATTTACAACAAAATATGCAGAATGGTAATCTGATTTTATCCCTTCATGTAAAATCAAGTATTCTATGCCATTATCATAAAGAAATACATCACTCAGTTTAAAGGCTAATTCATGTTTTAAAAAAATAATCTCAATCTAGCTTTCTTTCTGCAGGGAAAAATGATATTTTTGGAGAGATGGTACATCTTTATGCAAAACCAGGAAAGTCAAATGCAGATGTGAGAGCTTTAACTTACTGTGACTTACATAAGATCCAACGAGAAGATCTACTAGAAGTTTTGGATATGTACCCTGAATTTTCTGATCTCTTCCTCACCAATCTAGAACTGACTTTTAACCTGAGAGATGAAACTGCAAAGGTACATACAATAAGTGATTGTTTTTCTTAATATTGAGCCAATTCTGTCCCACAGTAACAATACTTGAAAATAGAATTGAAAAACCAAGGCTAGCAAAAACTAAAAGCTAAATGCCTGAGGCCAAATCCTATTTTTAAAAAAACATGCTCACCTGATTACTCCTACTGAAGTCAGTTAAACTCAGCAGAAGTCAATTAAATTATTGAGATGATAATCTAACAGGATTTGATTCTATATTTAAATAGTATTAAAGTTTCAGCCAGTGGGATTTCAATTTTTTTGTTAAAGCCATAGAAAATATGGCTTTTTTTCAGATGACCGTTGCCTTGGTCAACACAAGGGGAACGAACTTTTTGACACCAAGTATAATTGTACAGACATAAAATAAAGATAAATCAGATTATCCAGATTCATTCTGTGTCTAGCAATATAAAGTATTTAATTGCCTTTCAAACATGAACTGTTAGTTCTCTTATCTTAGAGAGCACCCCACCTCCTTGGAGACAAAAAGCATATGAGGAACTTCTCACATTTCACTCATTCTGCAGATTTGCAGGGATTTCTTGGTTTCTTTTTCCCACACTAACTGTCCCCTTTTGCTCTTTCCGGAAACTAGAAAAATTACCAATGTTTCCTTACTTCAGACTGTCAGGGTCAGTCTGAATTGAGAAAGAAAGGGGAGGTTTGGCCAGAAGCGGGGATGGTAAAGGTTATTTATTGCCCAGTTAGTATTACTGGGGCTAACACTTTCCCTAGAAAGTTACAGGGTATACAAGCACTGGCCCCCAAACATGGACTACACTGCCCACAGAACAACTAATTTACATTTCATTATTTCTGAGATACTGCCATTTAGTGGTTTCTGGCTATGCTTTCGAGGAAAAACAAAGGTTAATTGAGAAGTTACTAACATAATTTGGTCTCAAAGGCCTTCTGAGGAACAAGGAGACAAAGAACATTAAGTTTTTGGCTGTAAATGATGGGGACATCTTTGCCAATCATATGCAGATCTTTAGTTTTAAAAAGTAAAACAAATACGACTTTTGAAAAGAAATGTCACTTCTATGTACGTTGAACCTATTTTCAGTAAAAGATTGTTCTGAAAATATTAGACCAATACTACTCTTTATTTTAAAAGTCGTCTATTTGTGTTTATTGAACAGTTCATCATTATTAATTACATGTGAAATACAATACAATGAATTTATAGTCTAGTGATAAATTTAAGTTAAAACTGAAAGTCTGCATATTTGAAAAATCGCTTGAGGGTAAATTCACATTAATTTTTTTAGTCTGAGCAATTATTTTCTGCAATTACATTGTCATCAATACTTCATCATTATTTTTAACTTACAACTGAGAAAATTGAAACAAAATTATGTCTTCTGTGTTGTGGTGTAGAATACACAAGGAAGTCCCACTCCTCATGTTTCTTAGAAATTTTTCATTTTTCATTTGTTAGTGCTGTATCAGTCACTGTGAAAAAACTGCTAGACTTCTCAGAGATTGAAAAGGGAGGACAGGCTCACCCATGCCCACTGAGAATGCAAAATCGTTGTTCTTTAGCAATTCCACATGCTTTCCACTGTCTATTGCAATCCAGAAAATCTTTCCCCAAAAGAAGCTATGAACACATTCTGATTCTCACAACATCACTCACATCCAGATTTGTTTTCCAAACAATAGGTGCTTCTGCCTCAACTGCCGTTCCTGTCCTCCTACTTAAGTAAAAGTGCCTTTTTCTTCCTGCAGTTATTCTACCAGTGGGCCACCACTGAAGCACCTTACCCACCAGGTTTACAATGAAGGGAACAGAGAAAGATGTAAACACTTCCCACTTCTTTCCCTCTGCCCTTCTCCCACATGTAAATCTGCTTACTTGAGTGATATGGGAAATCTCACTAGCGCAGGGAAGGGAAGTAGGCTGAAGCCAATGTCATGGGTATGTACACAAAGAGCATAACTGGTGATATATTTGCTTATTTGTACATTTCTACATTTTAAATAAGTAGAAAGAAGAGTTGAATGCATCTTGTGTTTACTATGGCAAGAAAACCACATCCACCTTCTACAAGATGGATAGAAAGACACCAATTGTGTTCTACTATGGAAATAAGTATCTGAATAACCTCAATCAAATAGAGAGGAAGGGAGGGTCTAGAAAATAATGATGGGTAAAGTGTCTGGTGTTTGTCAGCCATGTATTTATTGTTGTAAAATGTAACCTTTATAATTATTACCTTGTAGTCAAATATAAATCGAATTACAATTATCACAGTGCTTCTTGCAATGGTATATATTCACTATTAGAGGTTATTTAATCTTTTCTCATTAAGTTAATTTTTCTATGATTACTTAAACCATATCTTTGCAAGTTCAGGAAACTGATAACACATGAACACATGTTTTTCCATGTACACTTATTATCAGGATACTTTTGTTTTCATCGTCAGGTGGTCACATTGCAGGGCTTTGCTCAATCTACATGATTTTTAACATTAGAATTGAGCAATACCATTAGCTGGGGGTGGAGAGGTTGATGCGGACTGACTTGTGTAATATTGCCTTTCTTAAAGCTTGAACACGATAAACAGTTAATCGCCTATTGAAAACCTGCTCTCTTTAGATGGGACTAATCTGTCATTATGTTTCATATTTCATTAATCAAGTCTGACCTCATAATAAGATCACAAACTACTAATGATATGGATGGAGATAACTGCAAACTACGAAGACGGAAATTGTCCTTTCAAAGTGAAATAGAGAAAGGTAATTAACTTCATTTCTTACATTAGACAGCACTGTTACATTACTCATTGGTATTTCACTTGGTAACGCTGGGTACATTAGAGTCTCATGTTGGCTGTTACTGTAGCAGTTGAGCTCCAGCTGAGCAGCAAAAACAGTTTGTGCATTGTCCCCTAGGTGGTTATATATGACTAAAGGATATCGGTTTCACCTTTCCATCACTTCACACCTTTCAGTGCAGAGTTGTTTGAAAAGTAAACTACCTATTGCTCTTAAGATATACATATATGTCTACTATCTCTTAAATTATATATTTTCTCAAACATCAAGTTTTAAACTGTTTGCAGAAGCTAGTCTATTGGATAATTTATTGGCAATGTTTATTATATTTCCTCAGCAAAGTGCTTTGTTCAACCTGATGCAAGGTAGTGTTTCTCCCAGGAATTAAAATGTTTTGTTTTCACGACACAGTAGATTCACCATAGTCAGAATTTGATTCGTATGGTAATGTGTAAATGATTATCCTGGCAAGAGTTCAGGTAATGTTTTCTGTGTTTACATTCACCCTAGAAGCTTTTGGAAGTTATCCTTATCAAGAAAAAATCAGTGAAATATTAAAATATGCTACCAGTATTCTATACTGCTAAATATCAGGAACTGTAGATAGTAGCTGTGATCAGGCAGCAACAGTCATGAAGACAGCTAAACTGATACTCAGACAACTTCCATTTTTCTGTAGGAAAAGTATAATTCCTTAAATAACATGCCACTTTTACAGTCCAATAATTTGTGTGACAAATTACTGTTTCTGGTATGCCTGTCTTTCATACTCCACAGTTAAACCACAATCCTAAATGCAGCGAATGGCAATTCTAGAGTTGCAGTGTAGTTGATAATTGAACAGAACATTTTAAACTTACATAGCAGGTATAATGCTTGATGAAGAAAGACTTTAATACAGAATGTGGCTACTCAGGACAATGACACTGCTGTTTGATCAGAGAAGCATCTTTAGGGCAGGAAGCCAAGACTGACAACAAATCTGTTAGGAAAATGTCCCCATGAAATATTTAATCTGCTCTTCACAAAGAATCTGTTGACAGAGGAGCTTTGCCTAAACAGCCTTCACATTTCTTATGAGAAAACATATGCTGCCACCTAGACAAGATGGAAGTGATCTTTCATGTTTGTACCTGCTTCAGAATTACAAATAGCCTCCTCAGGTGTCAATGCAGTACCAAGACCCCTAGGCTTTTATCGTTCCTCCCTAGGTCATCACATTGAACATCCTCTTGGACACATTTATTTGTACTACTTCTGAAAGAATATAATTTCCCATAGTTTTACCTCTTAAAAAAAGCACTTGCACCCTTGAAGAATAAGAGACAAGACTGTCCACAAGATCACTAGCCCTGGAAATGACTATGTATCTGGAAATGTCTAAGTTAGATGCACAGTATGTTGGAAGACCACCTGAGGAGACAATGCAATCGTAAGAGTCCTTTGTCAAGAACTGAGTATACTTTCAGTCTACTGTCTTAGTGCACCTCTCTGGTCCCTGTTCAGATTCTCTATATGTTGCCATAGCTGCAGCAGATACCTTGTAGTCATAAACCTTCAATGTCACCCATCCTACATCCTGTATGAGGTTACTGGCTTGTAAAGTAGTATTCTATTAATTTCAACACTTCACATATAGGAGGGATTGGCATCATATTTTGAACTAGCATAGTTAGTAGGTAACAATAAATATTTGGAGACGATCCTGGAGAGTGCCTCAGAAGAACTGAAGTAGAAAAGAGTTCCTGACCATACAGCTGGCAAATGCATTTCTGGTCACAGTATTCTTACAGATAAAACAATGTGTTGTATGATGACTTTTAACAATCATATTTGGACTTCAGAATTGCACTTTGAACAGGATAAACACAAACAGCATTCTCACTTATATATTTTGATATGTTACATCTCACTAAATTCTTACTGATTTGTAATCGGAGTCTGGGGGGAGGGATGTGCTCATGAATTGGTCTTCTTGCTGGCATTCTTTATTTTCAGCTATTGACCTACTAGCATATCATACAACTTGAAATCGCATTGTTTCCATCTTTAGTGTGATCATCAGTGATTTTCTCCCTTTTGGAGTGCTAAAAAAAGGATTATGTTGTCTCAGCCTTTAGTTCATGCTAGCCTGATTTGGACCTTGTTGCCATGGTAACTCTTGCTGCATGAGTTTTATCAGGGGTTAAACAAAATCAACGAAGCTCTATTATGCATCTGCAGTTAGTACCACTATTTTTCCAGTTCCACACAAAGACTTCTCACTCCACCTATACATATTTCCGCTATTCCTTGCCTTAAATTTATTCCTTAAAATTTATCTTAGCTAGTACATTGGGCTCTGTCACAATGTGATTTTAAGGGGTACAAGGCTACTTGAAGGACTAGTACAAGGCTACTACAAGGCTACAGCTCATTCCATAGTTTCAAGAAAGGACTGCAATACCATAAGAGATCCCATGCAAAAAATAACTCTTCCACTACACTGCAGCTTATTCTTGCTCTCACCGAAAAGAAATTCACTGTAGGCCTTTCAGAATAATGGATGACATTCCTTGCACAGGTGCAGGTGCAGCCTTAGCCAGTTGCCACAGATGCTTGACAGTCAGCCAAGAAGTTCACTCCATGACTGCCTAAAATAAGCAGTATTCCTGTCTAGCAGTTCCAAACAAAGCTCTCAGCCGGGATGGCAATTTAGTCTCCTGCTGAAAACTGAGAACAATGAGCTGCTCCATCTACATTCAATTGTCTCTTTCAGCAGTGCAGAACACAGCTCTTTCTTGCCCATTGCTCATTTTCCTCATGTAGTTCAGTGGGATTTTAAGTTCGAGGGAAATACATTGGAGCAAGAAATTTATTTTGCTCTGCTAGTTCTTAGTGCAGATCTATTATGCCATGCTGAATACGGCACTACTAGAGTTTGTTTCTATGTGTTTGTTTCTATGTGAAATCTAAACATACAGCTGAAAGATGCAAAAGTTATAGACAGAGTATAAATAAGCTCACTGAGAGCTTGCTTGAGGATTTGAAAACACTTTTCTGGGGTTCAAGCAATATTACTTTTGCTAGCATCTTGTTTAACTTTTTGTTAATGTTGGGTCTAAAGGCTTGACCTTCTTGGGACTGTTCCAATGTCCAACTATTCTCCTTAAAAGATACTCTTTGCATTTAACTTTAATTCATGCCACCCTTAACCTCAGACCATTAAAATTCTGGTCACAGGTGGTGTTCCTGAGGGTTTAATGCTGGGTCCAGCTCTGTTCAATATCTTTACCAATGATCTGGATGAGAGAAGCAATTTCTGCCCTAGAAGTAATCAGGCATGAAATCCTTTTCAAGGAGAAAACCGATTTGGGGCTAAAACTGCACTTGTTACATAGCCAAATCATAGCCACTTTTTGTTCTTTTGACAGGGCATATAAAATCTTTCCAGAATGTCCAGGGTGATTAAAATATGACCTAAGTAAACCAATATGAACATTCAAATGGGGAATATAAATATGACCTCACTGAAATGAAACCTTATTCTAGATTTTTAGCTGTTATCTAAAGCCAAGAATATCATCCCAAAGACTCTTGCTGAGAGGATGATAATAACACCAATGAAGTTATATTGTTAACTTAGTAGCCAGAAATTCAGGGATCTAGCAATGTTTAATCTTAAAATTTTGTAAGCTGGTCTAGGAAAGTCATAATAAGGAAATATTATTTCCATTTATGTGATTTTAAAAGACCACAAAAGAACGTTCTTCTGAAATCTTGTTACACAATTATTGTGTGCGCTTTCAATGTTGACACAGATTGTAACTATCAAGTGGGATATAAAATGCATTTCGCAGTGCTTCATTTTTAGCATATTGTTAACTAAGTAAACTTTAACAGAGTGCTTCATTTTAATTTGAAGAGCTATGCTTCTTGACTAGACTTCCAAAAGTATCTACTGATCTGTTCTCAAAGTAAGCAGAGAAGCCAGAGCTTTAATAAACTTCTAATTGATCCTTCATTAGTATGGCTACCTTAAGTGTGCAGTGCTTGTAGGTACTATCCAGGCTAAGAAACCAAACCATATTAACATAGTATCCAAGGCTGTGGCTGGCAACATAGAAAACAAGTAAAACTTTCAGGAACTGATTCTCTGCCTAAAGTATGAGGTGAAGCAGTATCAAGAGAATGGGAAAACACCCTACTGACCCTGCTCTCTCCTATTCTTGCCCCCTCCCACCAGCTACTTTATACACTTACTTTATGAATAGATGACTCAGCCAAGCACTGTACCGTGTCCCTAGCAAGAACGGATAAGAATCTGTGCAAAAATTGAAGCTCTTACTCAACCGTCTTAAACCGTTAGGATTATGCTGATGAAACTCACTTAGGCTTAATTAGAAAAGAGTTTCTAACATTTAGCCAGAGCATCAGGTGGTTAAATGACCAGGGAACAACTAATCCCTTGGCAGGCAGCATATGGCTTGAAACAAGACCTCACATCCCTGAAATCTTACCTTCAGCCTGATACCCCTAACAAAAAGTATATGGTCAACAGAGAGTCCATCACTGCAGTTTTCCACCTGCTATGATTGTTATCATTATTGTCGTTACCGCAGTACCAAGGAGCCACCTCAGGGAGCTGCCATGTAAGAGTCTTGTTTCTATGAGTTGCTCCCACAGAGGCTGTTTCCAGAGGCCAAATCTGATCCAAATGTTGCATGCAGTCACAAATACCATTAGCCATCCTTTGGGAAAACAAACAAATAAATGAAAGTATAACAGTACTACAGTGAAAGCTGACTTCTTGTAAAAGAGAAGAATTCTCAGCTTGATATGAGAACTGCTTTGGCCTCTGCCCTGAATCCCTACTGAGATGCATGTTCATAATTCTTCACATCTGATCCTTTAAGTATAGAAGTATTTCCTGAAGTATAAATCAAGAATTGTCCTTCCTTTATTATATGATTAACATTAAAGTTGATGTAAAGGCAAACAATGCAAAGAAAATTCAGAGATAAAGCTGTCATTCTGTCCCTAAATTATCTCATTGTACTGAAAATGGCAGAAAAGAATACATAAAGGACTGCATGCTAACTTCATAGTGTTTAATGTCTTTATCAGTTATCAAGTGCATCCTCAGTAAGTTTGCAAATGACACCAAGTTGGGCAGGAGTGTTGATCTGCTGGAGGAAAGGCAGGCTCTACACAAGGATCTGCATGGGCTGAGGCCAGTGGTATGGGGTTTAACAAGGATAAACATCGGGTCCTGCACTTGAGTCATAACAACCCCATGCTATGCTACAGGCATCTGGATGAATGGCTGGAAAGCTGCCCAGTGGAAAAGGACTTGGAGGTGCTTGTTGACAGCCATCTGAACATGAGCCAGCAGTGTGCCCAGGTGGCCAAGAAGGCCAATGGTATCTTGGCTTATATCATAAATAGTGTGGCCTGCAGGAGTAGGGAAAGGATTATCCTCCTGTGCTTGGCACTGGTGAGGCCACACCTCAAATATTGTGTTCAGTTTTGGGCCACTCAATACAAGAAGGACATTGTTCTACTGGAGAATGTCCAGAGAAGGGCAATGAAGCTGGTGAAGGGTCTAGAGCACAAGTGTTATGATGAGCGGTTGAGAGAGCTGGGTCTGAGTAGTCTGGAGAAAAAGAGGCTGAGTGGAGACCTTATTGCTCTTTAAAACAACCTGGAAGGAGGTTGTAGTGAGGCAAGTGTCTCTTCTCCCAAGTAACAAGCATTAGGATGAGAAGAAATGGCCTCATGATTTCTCAGGTGAGATATTGGCTAGATATCAGGAAATATTACTTCACTGAAAGGGCTGTCAAGCATTGAAATAGGCCCATGGAAGTGGTGGAGTCCTGTCTCTGGAAGTATTTAAAATATGTGTAGATATGCCACTTAGTTAGGGACATGGTTTACTGGTGGATTTGGCAGCGTTAGGTTAAGGGTTGGACTTGATCTTAAAGGTCTTTTCCAACCTAAACTAACTCCTCTCTTAGTCCATTTTTAAAAAGGAATATGGATCCTTAAAGAAAAGTTGCCCAGTCTTTAGTCTATGATGGTGGGGGGAGGTTTCAGTATCTTCTGTTATTCCCTGTTTCCAGAATCATCTAAACCTCCATAGCTCATAGAGGAAACACAGCCAAGGACATATGACCTTAACAAACTCTCACAAGCAGCACTGAGACAAAAAAGTAATTCAAACAGCAATCTCCATCACTTCATTCACTCCATCACTTCATTTCCTCCACTACCACTATTCAACCTATTGCAACCTTTCAGCATAATTGCCAGGACTTAGTATAACAAGTTACGGTAGTTTGTATATTTAGGTTCTGCAGTGAAGACTTAGGAGAGGCCAAATTATGAATGAAATTGAAATTAAAGGATTTTTCTATCATTAAAAATAGTCACAGAGAAGAAAGAAATTTATACCTGTTTACTGTTGAGAGGAAAATATGTTTACATTTTCCTAAAATGCTACCAGTAACCTACTTTCCTTAGGAATGGGAATCTTCCTGCATCAGTTTCTAGACTGACATCGTATTCCCTCAACCAGCATAAAGTTATAAATACTTCTGCTGTTCAGAGACCTTTGCTGTACAAAATGCACTGCAGATTTTAACACCACAGTTTGATTTCAGAGCTTTAGGACCAACTACATCTCCTGACCATACCAGTTTCTACTTCTTCAGGCGATATAATTTGGAAAATATTTAGATCTTGATTTCTTAGACTATCCAATAGACATTTTGCACATCTTTCAGACTCCTTTTCTTTTTTCTCGCACACTAAATTTGTGACTTTTCTGTACAATTTTCATGCATTAAGACGCATCCAAAAAGTAGGTAATTTTTCTAGTACTAATAATTAGACACTGTTAACTTCACCAATACTATAATCATCAATGATATTTCACCAAGGAGCAAGAAAAATCTCTAGAAATACCAATTTATGCTTTCTTATCACTTCTTACTAGTTATAAGGATTTTGTGATCAAACTTACCTTAAAAGGTTTTGCTTTTTTCTGTACTACTTTTTCCCCATGCTTCCCAACTAGATAATGGAAAACATAGGCACAGTTTGAATGTCAACGCTCAAATTATGCTTCAGCATTTCTTGATCTTTTGACATCTTTGAGATCATAGAATGCCTTGAGTTAGAAGTGGCTTTAAAGATCCTGTAGTTCCAAGGCCCCCACCATGGGCATGGATACCTCCCACTTGATCAGGCTGCTCAAGGCCCCATCCAGCCAGGCCTTGAACACTTCCAGGGAGGGACATCCACAGCTTCCCTGGACAACTTGTGCCAGTGCCTCACCACTCTCATGGTGCAGAAATTCTTCCTAACATCTTGTCTACACTTTTCTCCTTTCTGTTTAAAGCCATTCTCCCTCACTCTGTCACTACATGCCCTTGTAAAAAGTTCCTCCCCAGCTTTCTTGTAGGCCCTTTTCAACTCTTCAGGTACTGGAAGGCACCTACAACGTCTTCCTGGAGCCTTCTCTTCTCCAGGTTGAACAAACCAAACTATCTCAGACTGTTCTCATAGCAGTGGTGCTCCAGCACTCTGATCATCTTCGTGGCCTCCTCTGGACTTGCTCAAACAGTTCCATATGCTTCTTATGTTAAGGATTCCAGAAGAGCACTCAGTACTCCGGCTGGGGTTTCATAAGAGCAGAATAGACTGGGAGAATCACTTCCCTCAACCTGCTGGCCACGCTTCTTTTGATGCAGCCCAGGATACAGTTGGTCTTCTGGGCTGCTAGCGCACATTGCTGGATCATGTTGAGCTTCTCATCAATGAGCACTCCCAAGTCCTTCTCTGCAGGGCTGCTATCAATCATGTCATTCTCCAGCTTGTATTGAAAGTCTTGTTTGCCCTGACCCAGGTGTAAGACGTTACACTTGGCCTTGTTGAGCCTCATGATGTTCTCACAGCCCCACTTCTCCAGTTTGTCCAGGTCCCTCTGGATGACATCCCATCCTTGTGGTGTGACAACTGCACCACTCAGCTTGGTGACATCTGCTAACTTGCTGAGGGTGCACTCAATCTCGCTGTCTATATCATCAATTTTGCACTTATTTAACCTTCATTGTGATATTGTATTTACATACTATCTGAAGTGTTGGTCACTGGCTTTTTGTTCCACTGACTTTTGTTTGCTGCTTGTGGTGAATGGGTCAGCATGCAACACGTTTTTCTGCTGACAAGCTAACTAACCTTTTTAAATTAAAGAAGACACAACAAATAGCCATGATGATTAGCAAGTATTTTGCTCATATGTAGGAAAGGAAGATTTACTGTGACAGGACTATTTGTGAATATCATATAAGAGATAATAACAGTTGAACCAAAATACTTGCTGGGAATCTGAAGGTCTGCAGGAATTTTCAGCAATAAACCATCCCTCCCTCCAAGTATACATTTCTCCATACCAAGGGATGTACTTGATGTAGCATAAAATAACATGGTAGCATTTTTTCAAAGGAAAGGGAAGATATCATGCCTTCTGAACAGATTTATAGCTATGCAGATCATGCTAAAGATAAGGATTATCTGTTTTATGGTTTGGAATATAAATTGCACTCTGTGCAGGTGAGGAAGCCATTCACCTCATCCCTGCATAAAATTGAATTTGTCTAGGCATATTATTGGACTTTTTATTGGATTGCTGAAAAAGAGAGTGAAAACATGACACCTTCAGAAATCCTAGGCTACATAGCTAGCCTGATGAAGTATGAGAAATTCCAACTCATGAAATTGCATGTATTAAAGAATGCTGCTCCTCATGTAATATTTTACTGACACTTTTAACAATATTGTTTGCAGCAGACTCATGAATTAAGAGAAAATATGTCTAGATCATGTAGATTGCCACTGTATGAATAATGCAAAACATCAATTCTACAGGCTGACTGTAGCACACTGAAAATAATTTGTTTAATCTGTGGTAACCATCCCACCAAGCTGGATTTTATGCCAGTATTTCTTTGAGTCTATCTCATAGCTATATTTTGATGCTCTCATGATAACCTCATTTTTTCCCTTCCTCTGCCAGTGCAAGTGCAAAAAGCAAGACACAAATCTTTTGATAATGACTACGAAGATTTTGGAGTTTTCAGACAGCAAATGTCAGAGTACATTGCCTCTAAACTTGGCAGGCACCCAGAACACATAACAGGCTAAAACAAGTATCATAAAGAGTGTAAATTATGCTGGTATACGTTTGGTAAAACAGGAAGTTACAACATCTTCATCAAACCATAGTTTCTAGCAATCAGAGTCAGAAAATGAAACTTGTCTTACTGGAAAAAGGAAGTGAAAGCACTAGGATGAGGGGGACAGGCTTAATAATTTCATTTATATTGCAAACAGAAAAGAGAAACTTTTTGAAACCTTCAGTCTGTGGAATAGAAAGTGAACTTATCTACTGGTGTACCTAAACAGATACAGAACTCTTTTCTTGTGGAAAATTCATTCCAAACTGGATTTCATTGCAAAAGAAATGTGAAAACAGAGAAATTCACACACTGAATAAAGCACTATCTAGGTATTACTTGAACATATTTCCATTGAACACTTCTAAGCTGCTGAGCTGAGGTAGACTTTGCTCTATCATCAAGTCCTGAAGAGCCAAATAAAAAATGAAGTTTCCATTTTAACTCCTACTCTAGGTTCAGAGTATCACAGGATTATTCTCCAGACAGAAGAATTTTTAGCAGAAAGAAGAGTCTTTTAAAATAAAAATAACTTTTGACTCTCTGAATGTAGCCAGATGGCTAGCAGATAAAGCAACAGCAGTCAAGCCAAAGATGCATATTTTTAAATAGATCAGCTGATGAACAAATCTTGCATCATTTCAAAAGGCAGGACACTACATTCAACAGAGCTCCACATTCCTTCTAATTCCACTGAGCTCATTAACACTGTACAGCATTTAGAAAACAATATGTTCTGTTGTTCTGATACATACAGAGACTAAATGCAGGGATATCAATTGAATTAGATAGGAGTGGTTGGACTAGAAGATCCGATGGGTCCCTTCCAACCTGGTTGTTCTATGATTCTGTGAATTATCCTGTTTTTACAACAGTGTGATTGTTACCAGAATCTGGCTTCTTGTTTCTAGATATTTAGTATTCTATGAATATGACAGATAAGACAGTCTGCTACACTTTAGCTTCTATGCAATTTTTTTCATTAGAGTCTCAATGACCTTGTCTAATATTAATTCATCGATTGATTTGTATTCCACAGGGTTCTCATTAAAGCTACCATTAGTGCACATATTCTCTTAAATATAAACAATACCCTAAAAATGGCAATAGCAAGCTTTCACTAGAAAGTCTTTTTCACAGGTTGAAGTCAGTCAAGCA
This sequence comes from Coccyzus lansbergi, assembly GCA_033558105.1. Lineage (NCBI taxonomy): Eukaryota > Metazoa > Chordata > Aves > Cuculiformes > Coccyzidae > Coccyzus > Coccyzus lansbergi. The sequence goes on along the minus strand of JAUMJK010000318.1, from coordinate 1,362,167 downwards.
GTAAGTAATTAAGACAATTTACTGTGGTGAATATATTCCTACAAGAAAAGCCATGGGAGACATCTATATTAGAATTTTCTTTTGTACTATTTTGAAAATGGGATTACAGAAAATAAGGTACTTGACTCTCCAGCCTAAGCATTCCCCAAGAGCTTTAAACTGTCAGTCCATTTGCTTTTGTGTTGATGCCTTCACAGTATCAAAGAATCACAAGTGTCACTTGTAACTAGTAATCCTGCTTACCAGAAGTCAAATAAACTCAGTTCATTCCCAGGCTGCGTTAATTGCCCCTAGATACTCTAGAGGGTCTAGTCACTGGAAGTATGCTTTAGTACTGGTTTTATTTTTTTCACCATTATCTGCCCCCAAGTGCCCATAGATGTCTGGACTCCTGCAGAGCAGGCTGTGCAGGTATCACATTCTCTTCATGTGCAGATAATGAGGATTAGATAAGGTCACTGTTTGGTTTCCTGATAGTGACCAGAAAACAGAGAAGAAATCTGGGGGATATACTAAATGTTGTAATAACCACTGCAGTAGGCTGTAAAGACAACACATTCCAGAGCTATGTTGATTAGTAATTAGCACAAAGCAGATGGGAAATCATGCTGTCTCCCTAGGAAGTTAACACAAACTAGTTACAGTATTTATATGTTGTTGAGACTATCCTGTTAAAATGTGTTTTAGCTAAATAGCAGAACTGTAATTATCTTGACATTTCAGTTAAAAATAGTAAAGACCAAATATTGAATTGGAAATTAGCTTCATATTTATTGTGAAAAGATTTAGGGAGTTCTGAATATTCATAAAGTAGAAATAATTTTACAATACGGTTTTAAACGTATCATCTTTAAATCTAGTTTTATTTTCCAGTTCTTAAGAGAACCGAATCTGCTGTTCCTCACTACAGAATTTCAATGTGAATAATGAAAGATTCATTCTCAACTTGATTGGTACTCTGCTGCCATATGTATCACGACATGTTGTATACTTATTCAAAAGGCTGGATGCTCAGAGAATTGCAATTAATTCTAAAGTCTGAAGAATTTGGGCTACCTTGGACAGTTGTGAGATGATCCCACACAAACAGACAAGGAACTCCCTTCATTTTGAACTGATAGGGTTTTGTTCTACCATATCAATCCTTAAAATAAGTTTGACAGTAATGAGCACGAAGAAATATGCTCTCTATTTAGGCATGCCTAGACATTTTGAAGTTGAGTCATTAAGACATTTGCCTTGTCTTGGAAGACAATAAGCAGCAAAGATGCTCTTACATGAGCATAACTTAAATGAGTAGTTCTGAATCTGACATCCATGACTGTCAAGACTGTGAGAAATGCCCAGGAATGTGAGAAATTCCCCAGAATGTGAGAAACTTGAAGAGGGAATGAAATAATAAATTATTTTTAAAAAATTTGTAATATGAGGCTTTTTCAAATCTCATCCTGATCTGGTAAAAATAGCAAGTAAACAGTAGGGTTGTGTTGGACAGAACCTTTGTTATTTTGATATAAGCAACCTTTTGCATAATGCGTTGCAGTTTAGAGACTACAAACCCTTATCATGTATATGCAAATGCCTTCTAGAACTTCAAAAGAAATATTAATATCCTCTGATACAGAAATGAAAAAACTAAGACTTTTAGGTAATTTGCTCTAATAGACGGTGAACCTCCTAACTGATACAATAATAATTTCTGTCCTCAGAGCAGAATAAACTAGAATACTATTTCATGGACTGGATATTATTGTACACAATTATTTCTATTCAACAGATTATTTCAAAGAGAATGATCACAGTGATCCTGAACCCTCAGGGGACAACGCCAGATACTATCAATCTGTTAAGAAACAATTTGAAGAGAAAAAAAGTGGATCATCATCTTTTGTGTCCTCCATTGAAGATGAGCAAAAGCCCCTGTTCTCTGGGATAGCTGATTATCCATCTGTTACAGAGAAAAACACAGAGTTGGACTTTGAAGAAATGGATCATCCCACAGAAGAAGTTCTTATTAAAAAAAGAAGCAATTCTTGCAAAGGTAATCTATGAACTTTGGAAGAAGGGACAGGCATCTGGGGCGGACTACAGGGAGGAAGTGAGATTGTGCAGAGAAAAAATTAGGAGGGCTAAAGCCCAGCTGGAGCTCAGATTGACCAAGTCTGTGCAAGGTAACAAAAAATCTTTCTATAAATACATTAACAATAAAAGGACCAGGGAGAATATTCAGTCCCTACTGGATACAAATGGAACGACTGTGGCAAAGGATGAAGACAAGGCTGAGGCACTTAATGCCTTCTCTGCCTCAGTCTTTAATAGGACACACCCAGGAGTTAGAGGAGCAGAACAAAACTCCCATGATCCAAGAGGAGGTGGTCAGAGAATTGCTAGCCCTTTCTAGAGTATACAGGGAACTATAGGCCTGTCAGTCTGACCTCAGTGCCAGTAAAAGTCATGGAACAGGTGATTTTGAGTGCTATCATGAAGCACATGCAAGACAACCGGTTGATCAGGCCCAGTCAACACAGGCTTATGAAAGGCAGGTCCTGCAAAACTAACCTGATTGCCTTCTATGACAAAGTGACCAGACTACTGGATGAGGGAAAGGCTGTGGATGTGGTCCTCTTGGAATTCAGGAAAGCCTTTGACACAGTTTCTCACAGCATTCTGCTATGGAAACTGTCAGCCTCTGGCCTGGACAGGCACACATTCTCCTGGGTGGAAAACTGGTTGGATGGCGGGGCCCAGAGAGTGGTAGTAAATGGAGTTAACCCCAGCTAGAGAACAGTTACAAAGGGTGTTCCCCAAGGCTCAGTGCTGGGTCTATACCTCTTCAATGTCTTCATCAATGACCTGGATGAAGGCATTGAGTGCTCCCTTAGCAAGTTTGCAGATGACACTAAGCTGGGTGGAAGTGTCGATCTGCTGGAGGGTAGGGAGGCTTCAAAGGGATCTGAATAGGTTGGACTGCTGGGCTGAGACCAGTGGGATGAGGTTTAACACGGTCAAATGCCGGGTTCTGCACTTGGGGCACAACAACCCTATGCAGAGCTACAGATTAGGAGAGTGCCTAGAAAGCTGTCTGGAAGAGAAGGACCTGGGGGTGTTGGTTGACAGCAATAGAACATGAGCCAGCAGCGTGCCCAGGTGGCCAAGAAGGTCAATGACATCCTAGCTTGTATCAGAAATGGTGTGACTAGCGGGTCCAGGGAGGTTATTCTCCCTCTGTATTCAGCACTGGTGAGGCCGCTCCTTGAATATTGTGTCCAGTTCTGGGCCCCTCACCACAAGAAGGATGTTGAGGCTCTGGAGTAAGTCCAAAGAAGAGTAACAAAGCTGGTGAAGGGGCTGGAGAACAGGCTCCATGAGGAACAGCTGAGGGAGCTGGGGTTGTTTAGTCGGGAGACGAGGAGGCTGAGGGGAGACCTCATTGCTCTCTACAACTACCTGAAAAGAGGTTGTAGAGAGTAGGGTGCTGGTCTCTTCTCCCAAGTGACAGGGGACAGGACAAGAGGGAATGACCTCAAGCTCCTCCAGGGGAGGTTCAGACTAAACATCAGAACAAAATTTTTCACAGAAAGGGTCATTGGGCACTGGAACAGGCTGCCCAGGGAGGTGGTTGATTCACCATCTCTGGAAGTGTTTAAGGCACAAGTGGACAAGGTCCTGAGGGACATGGTTTAGTGTTTGATTAGAATGGTTGGATTCAATAATCCTAGGGGTCTTTTCCAACCTAGTGATTCTGTGATCTGGTTGATGCTGTTTTGTGAAGTTTGAGTAGCCAATATTTTTGGTCTAATTGTCAAAAAGAATCTTCTGAATGGTTCCATTGATTCTTTACATGATATTTAATATTGTGTTTCTTGAAATGTTAAAAAGAAAAAATATTTTTTATCAAAAATTATTAGTTCTCAAAAGGATTATTTTAGTTTAATACATTGGCTGTGGGACTAGATCACAGGTCCTCCAAAAGGTTATTCCAGGCTTTGTTAAGAAACCATCTTGTAAACAATCTGTCTTAGGAAAGTCATTTAAACAAAATATTTTAAATTTTCATCTGGTGCTGGACTTCACTGAGTGCCCAACAATAAAAACTGCACCTGAAGCAGCAAAGAATCCCTAAAAGGGTGTTTGATATGCTGGGGTAGGGTGACAGTAAGAAATCCTAGATAATAAAAACTAGATAGACCTAGTGATTGGTTGCACAAGCACAAAAAAAAACCCACCCAAAAAAAACCCCCACTGTTTTCTGATAACTGGTTTCATTCTCTGTATGGACAAGGTACAACAAAAACTAAGTGAAAGAAATTATATTACCTTAAAAGAATGCTATCCCATTTTGCCACACATTTTGGTTAAAAGGACTGCCATTACAGCACACAGATCAAATCCTAACTTCCATAAGTAAAGTGCAAGAACAAAGATTTGGCCTTTTGTATGTGACAAATGATAAAAAACTGTTCAGCAATCTCAGTTAGTTTTACATAGAGTTAAATCATATAATTAAAATTACATCTAATATACTAAAATATTAATTTTCTCAGTTATCTGAAGGGAAAATAATAAAAAGTTTTGGATTAATATACAATTTAAGTATTGCTGAAAGTTCATTTGTAATTGTTTCAGTCTGAAGGTAAGAATTACATATTTACTGTTAAGTGCTGTTTTCCTCAGCAGTTTGTTTCCATCAAGGCAATTTAACAATTTAACCGTCATTCAATAAACTTTAGGATTTTAGGCTATAATTATAATGTAATGATTAATCACACCAAACAATGTAGTTTTTACATTTCAAAGGTATGATTGTGTGAGATTTGGTCTAATCAGGCTAGGGCTATATAAATTTGCACCACCTAGACTTGCTGCATATGTACTGAAATTTGAAAGCTTACCTTTCCTCTACCAATAGCCAGAAAAGTGTCCTTGCAGCTATAGCAACGTTTTCCAAGGCAACCTATTGCAGTTTTTATTTGAGCTAAATTTAGCATGACTAAAGGTTACATATTTTGATTAAGACCAGATTCCTTTTTTTTTTGCTTTGTAATCTAGCACTTCTGATAATGAGAGCTCATTACTGTTCTTGCAACTTCCATTAAAATTTTTCAAGGTCAATAAAATAAGATCGGCTTTGATATAAGTTTTAAACTGAGTTCTCACTCTTGCTAACAATTATAGACTGATTATCATTTACTATAAAAGTAGTTATAAATATAATGAAATTTTGAACTAAACTCTGCTTGTATGTATGTATGTTTACAAACCACATATATTATGGTACCTTATAAATCTTGAATACAAATGCACTCACATAAAGCTACTGCAATTCATTGCCACTGTGACTGATATATATGTAATTATCTTTATTCAGTTTTAAGCTTTGGTCATCACTGTCAGTGAATGGAAAGACTATTAATAATTTATTGAATAATGTGGGCAGAAACTGCATAAAATTCTCTCTCATAATCTTAAAATGCAATTCAATGTTAAAACACATGGTTCTTTTGAGAAGACTTGATAATTTTTCTGTAGCTGGTAATCTATATGTTACAGAAAAATGTAATTTTCTATTTTCACTTGACCATTATTTGGGCTTATAAGACTGATTCTTGAGTTTTTCAATTGATCCAAGTTATACATTTATTGATTTAGTCCTCAGTCTAACTTTCTGCAATCTCTGGAAGACTGCAGTTGGTTATAAAGTCACAACCACTGTTGCACTTCCCTGAGTTTACTCATGTGTGTGAAAGTACTTGAAAAGATGTTTAGTACAGTGCAACACCATATCTTAAAGTAAACTGACTTGCTTATAGTTCATGAAGTTATTTTATAATTTGAGCGCCAATTCTTTTGCTTTGTCACAATTTAAATGTTCATTGTGATAGTCTACAAATATATACTCTGGGACAAAATCCAGTTGTTACTTACCCTGGATAATCCACTATATTGAAAAATATGTCATTTTATTGAATGACTTATTGTGTAAAATAACCAAGAACTTGGGTTTGGGCATTTAAAAGCAGTGAAATGTATTTTTAGTTTCTATTCCTAAAATTCACTGCCTACTAGTAAGTTCACTGGAATTATGACATCTCACACTCGTAGTTTAAAATTTTACCCTTGAATTTGTCATAGTCTGCACCCTTCACTTTGTTGAGAGCTTTCTAATTTCCTTGGACACTGCAATGCGTGCTATGTGTGCCTGCTAAAACCAAATGACATACTTCTCTTACACTATTTGCCTCTTTCCTCTTTTCCTACTGTTGGCTTAAGTGGCTGAGAAGCCGAACAGGTTTCTGTGTAGCCAAGATGAAATTTCTCTCCCCTTTCTTCTGCTCAGTGCAGAAAATCAGTTATAGGTCATGTCACGTGAAATACAAATATCCTCTGCAGCTCCCGGAAACCTCCTACCACTGCTAACCAAAGATCAGATAACATAGTAAGCATCTTTATCTGATACAGAAGAGAAGCAAGTCTCCTCCTCCACTTGGAGTCATGTAGTGAGAGCTCCCCTTCCTGGCTAAATCTGTTTGAAATATGAGCAGGAATTCTTTTCTTTTCTTTTTTTTTTTTTTTAAAAAATTTCTTTACTTAGAGCAACACTGCTCAAAGATGTGTTTGAAAAGGATTAGCTAATAGCATTTGGACAAACCTCTCACATGTCACCCACACTGTGGGCTTTTTCCTCTTTTCTTTGTAACTTGGCTCTGGCAGCCGTGGTTGCTTAGAAAAATTCCCCAAGTGTGAAATGAATGTAACCTATGCTGAGTTATCAGCATGCAGTTCCAAGAGCAGTGTTAGGAGAAGCTCTGAGCAAACCATTCAGAGACTACTGAGGGATGTGGGATTCAAGACCAAGTGCTCATACAACAATGGCTGACACCTGATAAGCAGTCAAGGATTTTGTTCAGCTGTATGTTGATGCAGCAGCCTGAGTGCAGTAAGAACTTCTAATATATTCTGTAATTTCATGTAGTTAAAAAATTACAAATACAGCCCTAATGGAACTGAACAGATGTTAAAGTGTTAACAGCCTTTTTTTATCACAGCAGAAGAGAATCTGAGTGGTACTGAGAAATTTTCCTCTCTACATGACAACAGATTCACTCAAAGTAACAAAGGCTCGAGGCAGGTGGGGATAGATGTAGAAAAGCACTGTTCATCCTATATATGTCACCTGTAGGCCCTGCAAAGCTCACAGCAGTATCTTCATTCTGTATCAGATAAGGGTATGTGCAGCCAGCATATCGTGTTGTAAATTATTTGTAATCTTTCATCAGTTTGGCCAACAGGGTAAAGCCTAGAGCTAGGAATGCGAACGAATTAATAAGTGCCCAGAGGTGTAAATTAAGCAAACTGAAAGAGAAAGGAGAAATAGCTCAAATAAGAAATTTAAGCAAAAGGAAGGAGTGCTCTCAAATTCTGTTTGGGTGATAAGGTGAAAAGTCTGATCAGATAGATCGAAGAACTGAGAGGGACAAGAGAGATGGAATTTGGGCACAGCAGATACATGATGAGACTTGGAGTAATCATCTTTTTCTTTTTTTACAAAGGGCTAGAGATAAATAAATAAATATAAATGACTCATATGAACAGTATCTTTTTACATACTTCATATATTGTATAAACAGTATAGAAGAATTAGAAGGGGAAATAAATACAGCAAGCTAGCTGAAACTCTGAAGTAAGATCATAATTATACAACTAGGTCTTCTCCAGCTTGAAATAAATTTATTTTCTCTATCTTAATCAAAAAAATTACCTGCAGTTTAGACAGGAAAAAAAGAAAAAGAAAAATATATGATTTATCATGAAGCTTCATTTAATATTAAAATGATCTCTTACTGACCCAGCACTGCTGAATATTTCATTCTTTCAGGATTCACAGAATATTAACCAAAATGAAAGAGCACCTTTCACCCCACAGTACTGTAAGAGCCTCTGAGACATTCTTTACACTATGATGTAAGGGTTGGGTTAGATACTAGTGATGCACTTGAATTAGAAAAAATATTTCCAATTTCCATGAACAATGATTTGCTAAAAAAAAATAAAAAACTAAAAAAAAAAAGAGGCTACCTCAGTAAAATAAGAGAAAGAAAACTAAAGAAACAGAGGCAATTCAGTGGCAGAACTCTAATGCTGCTGGCTAGACAAAGTTACTTATTTATCTACAGGTTTAAAATGTTACCATGTTGCTGCTGTTAGGTTAGAACTTTGTAATTTTTTAATGTGAGCACTTTTATTTTTCCTTAAATAATAGTAAAGAACAAAGAGAGTTGTTCAGGCAGCGTGCTAGCATGCCAAATTGACATTCATATCTTTAAGAAACACTAATAAGTGGGATGCCAGCTCCTCTCCAAGATCGTGTGTATGAAAATTTACTTTCATGTGGTTTATTTTTCTTCAGATATCACTGATAAAAGAGACTGGGAGCAAGAGAACATCCAAGAGCACCAGGATTCCCCAATTCAGTCAGCTTTACCCCATCTTACATGGGGTATCTGTGAAACTGAAAGTGACTTTCTATATGGGGAAGTGGAGAATCGATTAGATTTACTTCAAGAACAACTCAACAGGTAAAACCAGAAATATGACCATATGACCAAAAAAAATTAGCTACTCTGAATTGCCTTGCAGAAGAGCCTTTCTCCTCAACTCACTGGTTAGGAGACCATCTTTTTAAATGAGACGCTGTAGTGAGGTACCTAAACCTGTTAAATTTAAATTTCACCTCACCCAGAATGTTATTCCCTTAACAGCGATTCCTAGATATTTTCATGTCCACAAAATAATAATTTTCAGTATCCTCGGTATCTGAATACTCTTTTCTTTCCTGGAGACCCAAAGTAAACCAGCTGCCTTGTTTAAAAAAGACAAAATCCCTTTTTCATGCATTAACTTACTTTGCAGCTGTCTCTATAAGACATGGGAGTATGCAAAAGCAAAATACTTACACAACAAGAAATATATGCTTTCTTTGTCAGAATCCATTACTACCTTTGCTTAATAAAATATATTTTCCTTCTCTCTTTTGCTCTCTGCTGGCAGCAAAGTAGCATAGCTTATAGCATCTTAAAAATATGGTTACAGAATTTTGATACATCCAACAGTATAATTTACCATGTAATTTCACTTAACTTGAAATTGCCCTATGCTCAGGTCTGTGGCTTTTTTGTTATTTTCACTCTGCAATTCCATTATTTTCAATATTTTTCCATGACAATTACTATGACACACACTCAGCCTTAATTATAATTTAGTAGCTCTTCATTGGCATTCTGTGATATATATTTTAGCAATCAGTTTAAAGCCAGATTAACTGCATATTGCTTCCTTCATCTACCATAAGCCAATAAAACCACAGTATTTTTCATTTCTGAATATTATGTAGTGCATTAGAACATTACATTTTTAACATGCAAGCCAAAATTGCCATAATTTCTAATTCCAGTAAAGTTGAATAATGTAACTGTAAATGTCACATAGCTAAATAGCTGCTTGTGCAGAAGGATATGTATCTATATTAGTCTGTTGTAGCATGTTCTGTAGCCTTCCAGCAGCTGGAGAAGCACAATAGACATTTCCTATGGTTGAGTTTGACATGGATCTTGGCAAGAACATTTTAAAATCGTGTCAGTGCTTTGAAATTGTTGGTATGAAGAACACAAGCAGGTAAAGTGCTTCAGAAGTCATATACTAATTCATGAAAAAGGGGAAAAAAAAGAGAAAAAGTCACTGAATTTGAACCTCAGAAATGTTTACATTAATTCTGAGGATTGGATGAGTCTGAATGAATTTTCATGGAAAGGAGACTTGGGCTGTTGGGTTTTCTTTTTGTGATCTTGAAAGCATCTTTCATTTTCTAAAACCACAAACACGGTTTATTTCAGTACATAATATTAGCACTGGGAACCTCAGAATTAATTGTCAGTTGCATTAGAAATAGTGTCCCATCCTCAGCCAGTACTAATCAATTTAGCTACAATGAAGCAAGTACATTTATTCCAGTTAATTTCAACCACAGACCCAGCCTCCCATGTTACTTTTTGTTGCAAACATAAGGGACAGTAATGGACCCATTCTTAATGTAGCAGAAAGATCAGAGAAAAGCATGCAGATACTTTCTACAAAGGAAAGGGAGAGCCAGCTAGCTTTGGAAGGGCTCAGCACTCCCTCTTCTGTTCTTTCCTATTTAAGACATGGTCATGTCATATCAAGTAATAGTTTGTTTTTTTAATAATCTGCACGCCCTTATTGAATGCATCTGTAACCAGTACGTTAAAATAAACCTATTCCTGACCATGAGTTAACTGTTTGTGTGACTTCTCTAGGCTTGAATCCCAAATGACTGCTGACATTCAAACCATTCTGCAGCTTCTGCAAAGGCAAGCAACACTCATTCCACCTGCCTACAACATGGTGACTGCTGGTGCAGAGTATCAACAGCCAGCAATGCGGGTGATACAAAAGTTTCAGCCTGCAGCATCAATTAAAACAGACAGAAGTTTCAGTCCTTCATCTCAGGTATTACACGTTGTATAAGATCAAAAGAGGTTTGCTAATCATTTTAGCTTATGATGAAAGAAACACATACCAAACTAGGTTGTTGCTCACTAGTTTAAGGAATGTGAAATTACTATTTTGATTTAGCACCTACACAGTCAACATAGAACACAGCTTCAGAGGCCACATTTTCTGAGAGGGTTACAGAGATTCATACAATTGTCAGACTGATTTAACTAATTATCATGTTCACCACAAAAGTTGCAGATAGTAATAAGGTCCCCCCTCAGCCTCCTTATTTCTAGGCTAAACAACTCCAGCTCCCTCAGCCACTCATCACAACACTTGTTCTCCAGCCCCTTCAACAGCTTCACTGCTCTTTGTCTGTCTATGCTCCAGGACATCAATGTCTTTCTTGTAGTAAGGGCCCAAAACTGAACACAGTAGTTGAGGTGCGGTCTCACCAGTGCAGAGTACAGGGAGAGAATCACTTCCCTGTTCCTGCTGGCCACGCTATTTCTGGTACAAAACAAGATGCTATTGGCCACCTTCGCCACCTGGGCACACTGCTGGCTCATGTTCAGCTGGCTGTCAACCAACACCTCCAGGTCCTTCTCTGCCAGGCAGCTTTCTAGTTACTTTTCCTCAAGCCTTTAGCACTGCATGGAGTTGCTGTGTCCCAAGTGCAGGACTTGGCACTTTGCCTTATTAATCCTCATCCCACTGGCATCAGCCCAAAGTTCCAGAATGTTCAGATGCCTCTATAGAGCGTCCCTCCCCTCTGCAGACCAACACTTCCTCCAGCTTAGTATCATCTGCGAACTTATTAAGGATGCTTTCAATCCCTTTATTCAGGTTACTGATAAAGATACAGAACAGGACTGGACCCAACACTGAGCCCTGGGGGGCATCACTTGTTACCAGCCTCCAACTGGATTTAACTACATTTACCACAACTCCTTAAGCCCAGCCACCCAACCAGTTCTTTACCCAGCAGAGGCTATGCTTCTCCAGGCCAGTGGTGGCCAGTTTCTCAAGCAGAATGCTGTAAGAAATGCTGTCAAAGGCTTTACTTAAATCCAAGTACACTACATCCACAGTCTTTCCCTCATCCATCAATCGGGTCACCTTGACATAGAAGGCAAGCAGGTTAGTTTGGCAAGACCTGCCTTTCATAAGCCCATGCTGACTGGGCCTGATCAACCAGTAGTCTTGCATGTGCTTCATGATAGCACTCAAGAGCACCTGTTCTATGAACTTTCCCTGGCACTGGGGCCAGACCAACAGGGCCAGGCCTGTAATTTCCAGGATCCTCCCTCCAGCCCTTCTTTTAAATGGGTATAACATCAGCCTCTAGTCAAGTGGAACTTCCCTAGTCAGCCAAGACTGCTGGTAGACGACGGAAAGGGTTTTGGCAAGCACCTCCATCAGCTCCCTTAATACCCTTGGGTGGATCTCATATGGCCCCATCAACTTGTGAATATCTAATCTGCCTAACAGTTCTCTAACCATTTTGTCATGGATTGTGGAAGCTCTGTTCTGCCCTTCCTCCCTGTCTTCTGGTTGAACACCCAGGGCACATGTTACCTTACTGTTAAAGACTGAGGCAAAGAAGGCATCAAGTACCTCAGACTTATCCTCAGCCTTTGTCATTATTGTCTTCTGTGCATCCAGTAAAGGATGGAGATTGTCCTTTGCCCTCCTTTTGTTGGTAATATATCTGCAGAAAAAAAATTTATCATCTTTCACAAAACTGGCCAGTCTAAGTTCTAACTGGGCTTTAGCCCTTCTGATTTTCTCTCTGCATGATCTCACTTCATCCTTGTAAACCATGATATCTGCCTTGTTAGGAGCTCTGCAGAGTTTTACCCATAGACACTATCATCACCATCATTAAGCTCAAGGTATCAAAATACTCTGTAACATACAGGGCTACTCCACCAGCTCTCCTTCTTTGCCTATCCTGCCTGAAGAATTTGCAGCCAGTCATGTTGCATACGATCAGTAAACCCCATGTGCTTGGCTGCCTTAGATTCTTCATGCATATTCTGGAACATATACAGGCACAGTAAGTTAAACACATCAAGAAGGCACCAGTTTCCATGCATAAAGATTATCCAAGCAGCAAATGCACAGCGTAGTTTTCAGAAGTGTAAACCTGCCAAGCAGACACGTGCACATAACATAGACACATATCTCTGAACAGAAACCACCCACTGCAAACATCAGCCGGCACACTGTACACCTCACACAAATTCTGATTTTAAAAGTGAAGGAGCACTGAGAGCTTAGACTGGAATCCAAATAGTTTCAATGTTCAGAATAACGCAATTCCAGAATTAAGTTCTGAAACAAAACTGCAAATTCAAGAACGTTGAAATCCATACTTAGATCAGGTCTTAAAAGTATTCAGATAAGGCTGTTCATATGTGTATCTTGATGTCACAGGAGCAAGTCTAAGGAGAGGACATGATATCCAATGTTCTGTAATTAATCAACAGAACTGCTTTCAATTACATTAAATCTATTGCAGTACCATGTAAAAATATTTCAGCATTTTGCTTAATTGTCAAACACAGTTTTCCAGCAACTGTTAGAATTTACTACTTTTGAGCAGAACAAGAGCCTGGAAATGACCAATTTAATTATTACCAATTACCAATTTAGTTATTTTAATCTTGTTTCTTCTTTTCCTTTCTAGTGTCCTGAATTTCTAGACCTTGAAAAATCAAAACTTAAATCCAAAGAATCCCTCTCAAGTGGAGTGCATCTTAACACAGTCTCAGAAGACAATTTGGTTACTATTTTAGATAAAGAATGTGACCAGTCTGCCGAGTGTCCTCCACAACATTGTAAAACTTTTCTCCAGCCAATTAGGCATCCTTCCTTGCCAGAATCTTCACGAATATTGAGTCTTCATAGGCATGTTTCTGATCCTGGTCTTCCTGGGAAATAATACTTTTATACTATTACTTCACATAAAATTGTAAGTGCTTTTAATGGCCGTTTTTCCTTTTTTTTTTTTTTTTTTTTTTTTTTTTTGTATTTAAATCCTCTATACTTGACTCAGGGGCTACAAGGAATCTACCATTATATGCAAAAGTACTGTATATTTTCCTAAATCTGAAGCTTGTAAGGTAAAGTTGAGCAGTTCTGATGTAAATATCTATATACACACACATACTAACTGTATGTTCCAAATGTAAAACTGCCAGCATTCTCAAGGCACCTTATATTTGTACTTTTTTTTTAAATAGCATGCATGTCCTGAAGTTACAGTTTACATTGCATGGAGATTACCATTTACTGCTGTCATGGAAATAGTATTTTATTCTGGATATATCTTCAGAGCAAATAGGAGACCAATAACAATAACTCACATAGAAAAGAAATCCTCCCTGACTAAACTAAAATTCAAGCAAAATCTTCTAGTTCACTTTTCAAAATTGCTTTATCTTTCTTGTAGTGAGCTTTTTACAATAAATCACAGTGACTGTGACCTTAGAGAAAGAATAAGGTAATCAAGTCTCCTGGGTTTCAAACAATTAGAACAGAGAAACCAGCTTCCTTCCAAATCAGTTGAAGTAGAGCTGTATTTTTAAAGATAGAAAGACTCTACCACGTGCTGGAAAGTATCACCATAGGCCACATCCACAAAACTGCATTAAATTAATCATTTTTTTCCAGTACTTTGAAAAAATCCCAAACACTTGCATCATAGAAGTTAGCTGTCATGAGCAGCAGGTACTCTTCATCTGTCACACAAACATAATCAAATGCAATAAAGCTAATTTCTATATTATGCAGAAGACTCTGTTGCTTTTGTTCAATACAAATTGTTAACAATTTGTTAAATTAAAAAGTACTTTACACATTTTTTGTTTGTAATTATTAGGGCAGTTGTTTGCAGTTATCTGTCTTTACTGACTGGCCCCCTCTACAATGATCCTAGATAGGGTATGTATGTCTGTGGACACACATGCACCACGCACATATTTCTGTATGTGTGCATGTGTGTATTTTATATATGTACATATGTGTGTAAGTATGTGTGTATATATTTATATACACGCATACACACAAGTGTGTGTATATACCTACACTTACATGTAGGAGTATAGATATAGATATAGATATATATATGTATATATGTAAAATCACTTTCAGGAACAATTGTAAACTTTCTTATTACAAAATGAGTAAGCTTAGCTTGTGTCCAAAGCTGACTACATTAGAATAAAATTATTTAAGGTCTGTAGGCTTTAAATACAGTATATACTGTATGTGCATAATGCTTTGTGAATACCTAGATTTAATTTTATTAAAATATTATTCTGCTTCAAACGTTGTGTTTATTTTAGAAGGAACCAACCTTTTTATTACCATTTTTAAATGTTTTAAAATGTTCACATGATTTTCTAATCTTAAAGCTTTAACATGAAATTCCTCTAAGAAGAGAACTGGTTTCAGAAAAGCATGTAACTCAGTGGGAAAGCAGTTAAAATTTACCTAAAATCAAATTAAACCCTCTGTTCTAAACCAGTGCTACAGAGTAATACAATATTGGTCAACCTGCCTATTAATAGATATATATATATATATATGATATGTTTGGGTCAGAATGATACATAACATTTTTAGTCATATATAGTCAGTAGTTAAACTCAAGGAGGCTGAATACTCTGTTCTTTAAAATTAGTGTGCATGTTGAACCACTGAGCAAGGTTCTCCTTTACCCCTGTCTATAAAGATGCAAAAATTAATTTAATGATTACCTTTGTAACTGAAAAGAGAAACCAGCCCTTCCCATACTTGATCAAATCTTCTTCTGCCTCATACTACTATTGATTGTTGCAAGGTCCAAATGCAACAGCATGCTGACTGCTCTTAATTCTACCATGATGGCAGGAGGTCTGCACTGCTTAATGCCTTGCAGGATCAGATCCTAGGTGACAGCATTATTGGACCAGTCAGAATCTCTTCCTGTATTGAAACAGGAGTGAAATAGATTCTGCTTTTGTATTTAAAAAATTTAAAATGCAAGCATTAACAACTTTGCTCTATCTCAATCTAGCACCTAGTATTAATGTCTGTTACAAAGAACAAGCTCGCACATTTTCTAAAAAAATATTTGTGGTTATGCTACATTTAAAACAGTCTGATATAAATTAAAAATAAAATTAATGAAAAAAGTATAATGCATGAGCACTGCTTTCCAAAATGTCTTTTGTCCAATTTCATCGTTTGGTATTTCACATTAATTAAAAGAGACTGAGCAAAACAGGTGGACTGTGAAGGAGTGTTTAGGAAGAGAAACAGTGATGACTATTTCACTTGGTCCAATTGAAGGAAAAGCTCCATCCTTTACTTCTTTCCTTGGCTCAAAGAGGTTTTTTCCTTCCTTTCTCTTTGCTTTTCTTTACCAAGAAGAAAACATTTAAATAGGGTAAACTAAGGGAGACTTTGAAAAGTTATGGACATTTCTAAGCCACCTAGACATCTACCACTGAATGAAGAAAGAAACCATGAAAGATGACAACTTGGTTGGCAATACTCTAGCTTCCCTAACAAAAAACTATCTACCTTCTCAGATACCTTCTTCTCTTGAGAGGTAGAGGGCAGCACATAAAGGTCCACTGCTTCAAGGTTTTTTCTTCCAGAGACAAACAATTTTTTTGGAAATGTGTTAATTTTCTAAACAGCAAGAATTGTCACTTATGTTGGGAGTTTGCACTCACTAGAGAGAGGAGATTGCTAGGACATGAACTGCAGTAGGAAAAAGTGAGTCCAGTCCACTAATCAGAGCTTCTGTGTGCCTTAACAACATCATAAGCTATTGTAAGACAGTCTTCTTTGGAAACACTCAGATTAACTTCATCTATAAACACTCCAAGCATGACTCACACTTTCTAGTTATTCAAGGTTAAAAAAAAAAAAAAAGCCTGCATAGTTAAATTGACATCAAATGTTGATGCATGGAGCAGATAAATCTGTTCTGCTCAATGCAGCCAGTTTGGTGGTTTGTTGTTTTGGGTTTCTTTTAATTCAGACAGGTTTTTAGAACAATGAAATTTTATTCTTTTAGCACTTTCAACCTACATGAAAGAAAGCCATTAAAAAAGTTTTAGGAAAATGTAGGATATCCACAAAAGCTGAAGGATAAACATCATAGCCAGAAATGAAGAGTAGATATCAAAATTTAGTATTAAGGTCCTAATACCTCGCAGAAGATTAGTGAAGACATGAGACTAGCCTAATGGAAGATAACTCCAATTCAAACACTAGTTTGAATTTTGAAAGTTCTAGCTTTTAGGTATTTCTAGCTCCTAGGTATTTCTAAGAATGAGAATGTGGTGGCCCAGCAGATGAAATATAGTAACTCATACAGCAGGTGTTATACTGGAGCTGGAAGCAACCAACCACTTCTCTTCAGATCTGATTTCTCAGAGTTAAATATTCTCTTTCACCATGACTGAAATTTCTGAGGCTCAGCACCCATAACGCTGAGCTCTTCTGAGAAGGAAGCCACACTTGTTACTGAGCCTTGTGAACATGTAGGCTATACATCCATTGCACTGCATCTGATATAGAATAATCAACTTTTATTTTGGGAAATTGCTGCCAAATTAATGTTGAGCTATCTTGGGTGAAGTCCAGATTGATTCTCTTTAGGTCAAAGAGACAGCTGACTCCCACTTCTTGATCAACAGAGGTTCCAGTTTCAGTATGAGTTAGCAGAGGTATAACTATGGGCATCACAGTGACCAACAAGGCAGGAAATACTAACCCAGTGCCTATATTCACTTGCAGGAGCAATGACAAAGTGAATTAAAATGGACCTTGATAAACAAGTCAGTCTGCTGAGGTTGCAGGTTTATGGCTTTGGTGAGGGTAGCTGGGGGTTGTTTAATTTGTTGGTGGCATTTGTTTATTTATTTTGGCTTGGTTTTAAACTGTGAACAATTGGTGACCCTTTGTACAAACCCACATCCTCACTTGCAGCTGCTCCAAACAGTTGCAACCACACATTTAATAAAGTTTCCAGAGTTGGGTGGGGCCTTCTTCCCCCTCCCTTTTTTGCACACAAACAAAAATGCAACTGCAATGTTCCATACTAGTTTTACCCCTACCTCGTTATCACAAACACAACCCATCCTAAAATACAAGGGAGTGCACTTGTTTTGTCTGCAGTATGCAGCAGCTATGCACAAATAGCAAGGCATCTAGTCTTATTTTCAAATTTAATGTCATTTTTTAATGAAAATACTGGTAAAATGTAAAATATATCGAGACTGGAGACAGACTCGGTATGTAGCATACTTTCAACAGCTGTCCAGACACAGAATTAATTTTGAAGTAGCTTCTTGTTAACTTGGAATAAAAAGAACATGCAGAAGGGCCTTTAACATGATTACTCTGAACCTAAAATTTTCTTCAGTTTAGTAAGAAATGATATGTACTTATATCATACAGCAGTCCCAGTGTCCTTTATATACTACACTGACTCTATACAACATTTTTTTCTAGACTTGAAAATCTATATATTGGAAGTTAAATAGCTTAGTGGGAGAGAAAACATAGCAAAACAAGATCTATAGAACAAATCACATACAAAGAACAAGACAGCACTGGGTTTTATCAATAATACTGAAGGAGCACATCCCAGAGCTTGTACTTGCATGAAAGCATCACTTTGGCAAGCTTACTTTTTCTCTCTGTACCTCCATGTATGCGTAGCAGATAGAATTGCATTATTTATGAAGAAACATTTCTTCATCTAGCTTCTTGGTTTTGTTTTTTTCATGCCCACTTGGGAAGTTCTTTGATTATTAATGCAGAATATGGCTATTCTCTTTGGAATGGAAATTAGATGGACCAAATTAAAATCTCTCATAGGAGACATTTGCCCCTTTTATGTATTATTTACATTCTGAATACTGAAAATTTATGACATTGTAAACTTGGAATCACAAAGACAGCTTTGGATAAATACTTCACTACTATGAGGCCTAGCAAATCCTGTTTGTGTAACAAGTTTTGGTCTAATGCAGTTAATATGTTATTTTGTTTTCACAAAAGATCTCCTGGAAACTTATTTCCTGTACAAATAAAAGCACTTCTACACTGTGCATATATTCAGTATTTCATATAAGAACAAAAACTAATTTGCAAGAAATCTAAACATGCACAAATAAACATAATACACTTAAGTCATAACAAAAGGTTGTGAACTTTTCGTTTGTGACTGACTTGAATTTAGTTACTGTAATGCAAACACTACTAACAGGCATACGGAATAGTTGAATGTATCTCTGTACTAAAAACACTAAGAATTAAAACCAAAATTATTATATTTAGGACAATCATAAGATCATTGGAATAAACATAAAAGTGCAAGTTTACATGGGACACTGTTCACTGGCTTGCAGCACACACAATGGACACACAAAATTAGACCTTTTCAGAAAATCCAATATACACAGGAATCTCCATGTACCATACTGACCTCCATCCCTCAGGCAGAACAGGAAGTTATGTCTATTTGCTCTAACTTCATTGACTGAGGAATTCAAAAATCTAAGGTAACTTCTGGTTACAAAATCTGGGTAAAAAAGCTGACAATTACTATCCACTGGGGTCCAAATTTTCACAAAATATGTTGATCAAAAGTGCTGCCTAAATATTTCTCATTTTCTTTTAGGGAATTTAGAGTTAATTACAGAATGGTTTTTCCATGGAAGACCTATTTGGCAAGCGATTTTCACTGATCCAGCTGAAGAGCAAAAACGAAAAGGAACAAAAAAGCCAACCAAAAAAAAATAAAACAGAACACACACCCACAGATCTCCTTGGGAAAAAGCCTTAGGTGGGATTCGAAAAATATAATCAGCTGAAGGCCGCTCTAGCTGTATTTAAAGAGCACTATCTGAACTTGCCTCACAAAAAAACAACCAAACAAAAAACCACTGTATTGCAACAAGCTGAAGGAGTAAGAAGTTTTAGCTAAAACATTTTGGTTTTTAAATGGAATCCACTGAACTAGTTGCTCCAAATCAGCAGATTTTTTCAGTGTGCCATCTGAGACAATATGCCACTACTAATGAGAAAAACACTACAGCAGAGTATCTTATATTTTATTACTGTAAGTAAGCTACCCATTTACAAGACATGGCCTATTATGTATGACCATAAGCTTTTCCTTTTCATTAAGCTCTTGAGCTTACCACAGGCATTTACTTGTCTGGAATTATACACGTACAGATATCTTTTTAAAAGCCATGCTTCTAACTATAATAAGATTAAAAAAATATTTATTCTATGAATATGCAATTAAAAATTGAAGTATTCATTCAAAGCACGTGTCTTATCAGGCAGAAGGCTTAAAAACTCTACAGTAGCTTCCATTCACACCATTTCTTCCAAACATGAACTTTGACAGGGTGATGCACTCAGACAGAGTTTGAACACTCAGAATGCCATGATGCATTGCAAGACCTAGAAAAGAGAGTAGCAGGAAAATCAGTGTTTGGAGATTTTGGAATTGTCACAAGTACAATTACACTAACCATCAGTGAGACTGTAAAGGAATGGCCTATTTCCATCCTTACAGGTGGGAGAGACCCACAAGTTTCAGTATTAGAAAAAACTTCCGTATTCAATGAAAATCATTCACAAATTGGTACAAAAAGAATGTCAAGGCCATTTGTGATTTTGGGCTTTTGGCAACAAAACTGATTCTTCAACCTAATTTCATTGTATTAGTTAAAGCATATCCAAAAATCATTTAGTCAGCCAAACAGCTCATATCTTTCTACCTATGTGCTACCAATAACTTCCACAGCCTACTGTGGTGATCCAGCAATCATCTCCTGAAGCAACAAAGTAGTTACAACAATAACAAGCAGGACTAATCACAGTAATAATCTGCAGCAGAATAGTTGATATTCACTGCTGTTCTAAAGAATTATGTTTTCAATATTAAGATGCAGATTGAATTACACGTTATTACTAAAATAAATTATTTTAGCAGATATTCTGATGATTTTATCACAGTTCCATACATTAAGTTAAACACACCATGAGGAATGATGACCATGCCTTGATCTTCATTTTCCTTTGAGAAACTGTGAAAGTTTAATGGAAGCTCTGATTTCTAAGGCTCATACTGGTCGTGATCAGCTTCACACGAACAAAGCCACTCTAAAATTACAAAGTGCAAGGCATGCAAATCAAATAAAGCAGTCGGAAATAACGCACCTCCATAATCAGTATCTACAACCCATTATAAATGCTCAAACAGAACTACTATTAAAAGTTATCAGTTTAGATAATTTAGAAGTCAAGTTTCTTATAATCACCAACAAGTTCAAAGTGATACCAACAGTTCACTTAAGTCCTATTATATTATATATTATAATATTATATATTATATATCCTACACGGATATCATAACTCGGCAAGTTTCTATCTGAATGCTGAAAGGATAATAAAAAAAATAATAATCAAGTTTCTAATTGGTATTTCTTTGAATAATTAGCTTCAGCAATGACAGTAAGCATGATGCGTGTGAGCATCCAGCTACAGGACAGCAGAAGAGTCAGAATATTTCCATCCTCAGTGGAGGAGGAGCTCAGCCATCATCTGTGCAACCTAGCCAGAACAACAAATAGTATTGTTTTTTCCCCACTATATGTTACAAGTATCCCTTTAATGTCTGCAAACTCTTAGAACTTGTAAAGGTTTGTTGTATAAATACACTTGGCTTTATTTACCTTGGCTACCTTTACAACTTGGGGAACAAAGCAAACATACAATCACACGCATTGCACCCGAGTAACACCTGCTGGCTCCCAAGGACTTACAAGGAAAACTGATGTATCCAAACAGGGCGCTTAAGACAAGAGAAAGCTGGGGTGGAAGCAGTGAGACTTTATTCAGAAGACTTTCAAAGGAAACTTGCATAAAACAGTTTTTTTTACAGTGATGAAATAGGAATGAAACTTGAAATGAGCCAAAAGGACAACAATGAAATGAAAGTAAAACAAATACAGTTCTTCAAAAGAAGCCTCCAAGTGAAGCAAGTTTCACTGAGAGCAGAATGTCATACTATATATGAGCTTGAGGGCATGACTCAAAGTTCAGGGGACTTTTGGCTGGGGAAAGAACTTCTGGAGATGTCTGACTCCCTCTTAAAAGCACGGCATTAAATGAAGGGCCCTGACAAGCCAAGTCTTGACTATCTGTACTGAGGAAAGTCCCACTACTTCTCTGGGCAATGTATTCCAGTGTCCAATCATTTTTTTACAGTGATAAAATATTCTTCCCTTTACCTGGACAGAATTTCCCATGAAGAAATGTGTTCAACTGCCCTTTGTCCTGTACGTTACTGTGAAGAGGGACCCAGCTTTTAGGAGCTGGAAAGCTGTGGTTAGATCCCCAGAGCCTTCTTTTCTCTAGGCTGAATAAACCCAGTTCTTTCAAGCACATGCCAAGCTCTCTAATCCTGGAAACATCATGTAGGCCATCTACCAGACTCTCTCCAATTTTTCACTCTCTTGAACTGTCCAGGACCAAAACTGAACACAATAATCCAGACACTCTCTATTTCCTGCATCATTTTACTACAAAATCTGAAATTGTGTCAAGGATCTTTTGCCTTACGTTGGAATCACACTGAGGGTCCCTAAAACCCAACAATGGAAATCAAGCCTACTTCTGAAGCATCTCCCGTATAGGTAAAACCACAATTCGGGTAGAGCTGTTCCAGTAGTCTCAGGCTGTTTGACAAACTCCTCTAGGAAGTTTATCACACGCATCACAGTCTCCTGCTCCATATGCAAGCAGGACAGTATTCCAATACACAAGCAAGCTATGCTTCCCTCATGGCCTTTTGCGAGTCTGTATTCTGTATCCTGCAAATGACTGTGGGCCACTGCTACCTCCTGGGTTGGTCGCCTCGTTTCTCTGTAGGTGCCTGTCCGGGCAGCCACTGGGGCAGAGAACCATGACTCCCACCAGACACTGGTCCCAGCATCTCACGAGCTGCACCGTGAACAATACGTAATCACAGAACCACTAGGTTGGAAACGATCCACTGGATCTTTTGAGTCCAACCATTCCCATCAATCACTAAACCATGTCCTCAGCACCTCGACCGCCTGTCCCTTAAACACCTCCAGGGAAGGTGAATCAACCACCTCCATGGGTAGACTCTACCAGGGCCCAATAACCTTTTCCGTGAAAATTTTTTTCCTAATGTCCAGCCTAAACCTCCCCTGGCAGAGCTTGAGGCCATTCCCTCTTGTCCCGTCCCCTGTCACTTGGGAGAAGCAGCCATCACCCTCCTTTCAGGCAGCTGTAGAGAGCAATGAGGTCTCCTCTCAGGCTACTCTTCTCCAGGCTAAACACCCCCAGCTCTCTCAGCCGTTCCTCATAGGGCCCGTTCTCCAGCCCCCTCACCAGCTTCGTCACTCTTCTCTGGACTCGCTCCAGAGCCTGTGGTGAGGGGTCCAGAACTGAACACAGGATTCAGCTTAGGTTTTGTTTCTTTAAACCCACGCCTCCCATTAAGGGCTTCCTTTTACGTGCAAGAGACGGCAGCGAGCCGTGTCAGGCCGTCCGGGGACCCGCCCCCGGTGCCGTGACACGCCGAACCCGCAAGTGAAACCGAAACCGAAAGCGGGGTCAGTAGGGGCCGAGGCCGGGACCGAGAGGGGTAGCCATGGCAGAGCTGTCCCGGGACGAGCGCCTCCTCTACATGATCTCCTGCTTCAGGCCGCGGCTGAAGCAATTCATCCGCGTGCAGCCGGTGCTGGACCGGCTGCCGTCGCTGGACGCGGAGGAGCGGGAGCGGGTGCGGGCGGCCGCACAGCAGCGGGGCGAGGTGGCGGGCGCGGAGGAGCTGCTGCGAGCCGTGGAGCGCGGCCCCCGCGACTGCGGCTGGTTCCACGAGTTCCTGCAGGCGCTGGAGGGCGGCGGCTGCAGCCTGGCTGCCAGCTACGTGAACCCCAGCCTCACTCAGCTGCCCTCGCCGGCCGAGGAGGCGGACCACGACCTCTGCGTGCACCTGGTGCAGCTGCTCCACAGCACCCTGGTGGAGAAAATGCGGGCTGTGCCGGTGGCCGAGAAGTGCCTGGAGATGGGCATCTTCCAGGACGAGGACCTGGACCGGGTAAGCGGCCCCGGGCGGTGCCACGAACGCTGCGGGAAGCCCCGACCTGAACTGGGATTGTAAGTGGAAAAATGGGAGTGCCCAGACTTGGGGAGAAAGGGCACTCCAGGTAAGACAGTGGAGGGTGCCGGCGATGGGCCAGCAGGTGGAAGAGATACCAGCTAAGATCAGGGAGAGGAAAATGCCATGAACAGGGGTTACACTAAGCCAGCATCTAACCAAGTGGCAGGAGTTATGGCCAGCTTCAGCCTTATCATTTTGCCACACACCATAGGCTCAGAAGATCATCCACCAGGAGGTTGTGGTGACCTGTAAAGTGCTACAGAAGTATGCATGAGTTAAAGTGAGGCATTCCCTCCACGTCTTTGTCATAGATTCACTTGGGAGTATCATATCGTCACTCGGCTGCTGGATGAGGGAAAGGCTGTGGATGTGGTCTTTCTGGACTTCAGTAAAGCCTTTGACACAGTTTCTCACAGCATTATGCTACGGAAACTGTCAGCCTCTGGCCTGGACAGACGCACACTCTCCTGGGTAGAAAACTGGCTGGATGGCCGGGCCCACAGAGTAGTGGTAAATGGTGTTAAGTCCAGCTGGAGGCCAGTGACAAGTGGTGTTCCCCAGGGCTCAGTGCTAGGTCCAGTCCTGTTCAATGTCTTCATCAATGACCTGGATGAGGGCATTGAGGGTACCCTTAGCAAGTTTGCAGATGACACTAAGCTGGATGGAAGTGTCGATCTGCTGGAGGGTAGGGAGGCTTCAAAGGGATCTGAATAGGCTGGACTGCTGGGCTGAGACCAGTGGGATGAGGTTTAACATGGCCAAATGCCGGGTCCTGCACTTGGGGCACAACAACCCTATGCAGAACTACAGACTGGGAGAAGCCTAGCTGGAAAACTGCCAGGAGGAGAGGGACCAGGGGGTGTTGGTCGACAGCCGACTGAACATGAGCCAGCAGTGTGCCCAGGTGGCCAAGAAGGCCAATGGCATCCTGGCTTGTATCAGAAACGGTGTGACCAGCAGGTCCAGGGACGTTATTCTCCCTCTGTATGCAGCACTGGTGAGGCCGCTCCTTGAATACTGTGTCCAGTTCTGGGCCCCTCACCACAAGAAGGATGTTGAGGCTCTGGAGCAAGTCCAGAGAAGAGCAACGAGGCTGGTGAAGGGGCTGGAGAACAGAACCCACGAGGAGTGGCTGAGAGAGCTGGGGTTGTTTAGCCTGGAGAAGAGGAGGCTCAGAGGAGACCTCATTACTCTCTACAAGTACCTGAAAGGAGGTTGTAGAGAGGAGGGAGCTGGCCTCTTCTCCCAAGTGACAGGGGACAGGACGAGAGGGAATGGCCTCAAGCTCCGCCAGGGTAGATTTAGGCTGGAGATTAGGAGGAGGTTTTTCACACAGAGGGTCATTGGGCATTGGAATAGGCTGCCCAGGGAGGTGGTTGATTCACCTTCCCTGGAGGTGTTTAAGGCACGTGTGGATGAGGTATTGAGGGACTTGGTTTAGTGTTAGATAGGAATGGTTGGACTAGAAAATCAGATGGGTCCCTTCCAACCTGGTTGTTCTGTGATTCTGTGATACCGGACAGGGAAGCCAAGCATCAGCACATTAAATACATATGGCTCTGAGAGGCGGCCACTGGATGCCCTCCCGTTAAGCCTCAAGGTTCAAGATGAACATTCTTGCTTTCTAAGTGTCTCCTCAGAGAGGAGCCTGAGTGTAGCTTGATTAATCTCTAGTCCCAGACCTGGTCAGTGGTTTATGACTAAAGGATTATGTGGATCTGTACATGTGTTAGCCACCAGTCAGAACTGGTGCCACCTGTGAGAGGCTTCTCAGCAACTGCCAGCCACCTGCTTAATACTTGCTGCCAGCAAGCCCAAGCTGGCTGTCACTGAAGCAGTTTAAAAGTTTATTAATGCCTGTCAGAGAGCCAGTTTCACAATACTGAAGTGGTGAGTGATGTAATTAAAGTGATAGGTTAGAACAGGTTCAGGATTGCTGTTGATAAATTTGCTTGCTGCATTAGCATTAGAAGATTGTAACTAATTAACAATGATCATACATATATATACATATATATATATATATATGAAGTAACAGCTGAAACTCAAGTTAGTAGTTATTTCCCTGGGGAACATCAGTGTCAGAGGCATCCCTTCTTGTGGGAGGAAGAGGTCCAAGCCTGTTGACCCATCCATCAGGTAAGGTGGTCATTTTTTCACCTACAAAGAATTTTCAGGTACCAGTTTTATACTTTCTGGAAACTCTTTAGTGCCTCTGGGCAAGGTGGGACTAAGTCAATTAGTAAGCGTTGATTGGCTC
Source organism: Coccyzus lansbergi (assembly GCA_033558105.1). Lineage (NCBI taxonomy): Eukaryota > Metazoa > Chordata > Aves > Cuculiformes > Coccyzidae > Coccyzus > Coccyzus lansbergi. The sequence continues at coordinate 1,336,170 of JAUMJK010000318.1, read as the reverse complement.
TTGGGAAGGCCACTTGTGTTGTCAGAAGTGAGGACTTGCAGTTCACCACACCTTCAGGACATAGAGCTTAGTATGTGCTTTTAGGAGTGTTTCTGTTCTTAACTGAAGCAACATCAGGCTGTTCAGTTGTCTCTCGGCTGATTTGAGAGACCACCACTCAGTCCAATCTGTCTTGCAAGATAAATGTAGTTTGTTGTTGGAGTGGAAACACTCCATTTTACAAACCACTCCTTTTCTCAAACTCATTATGAGTTTGGTGTTTGCCATCCACAAGTCTGTTATGTGACAGGCATAAATACCAGTTCAACAAGAAAGGGCAAGTGTTAACTTGCTTCTGTGAAAGCATTTTTCACAGAAAGGGTCATTGGGCACTGGAACAGGCTGCCCAGGGACGTGGTTGAGTCACCCTCCCTGGCAGTGTCTGAAGGACAGGTAGATAAAGTGCTGAGGGGCGTGGCTCAGTGGTTGATAAGAAATGGTTGGACTCAAATGATCCAGTGGGTCTTTTCCAACCTAGTGATTCTGTCAACTGTTGATGAAAATATTTGTCCACTTGGCTTAAAATCATTCACCTAGACTAGTACGCAACTTATTTGGAACCACAAAAAATTGATACCCTGAAAGAATGTTAAGAGAAATTAAAATAGTACTGACCATTGCAGTAAGGGGAAAACTGGTAAACTAAGAGTGTAACTACATCACATTTGCACTCTGAGCTTTTGCATCCATTTTTCACATAGTTTAATGTTCCATCTCAGTTAAATGACAGTCATGGACATATTTTTTTCTGGTGACTGCCAAGTGGCCAGCAGCATCATAATGGATGGAGCATGGTAACACAGCAGACAGAGGCAGGGTCCTTTTAAAAGGTTACCAGCTCCATTCCCTGGTAATGGGGCCAATGTTTCCCCAGGCCTGCTGGGACTTCCATTAAGCGCTTCATCAACCTTCACAGGAATGTCAGTTTCAACTGCAATGATACCTTGACTTTCTTAATGCACTTCTGTATTGCTTTTTGTTTACTTCTACTTACTCCCCATGCCCATGCACTTCTCGTGTTCAGTCTCAGTCAGGGGTTCTTGCTCACTGCTATGTCTGCCCATTTTCTTGCATAACAGGGTGGGTGATCGTTGACCCTTGAGAAAATTGCCTTTGATGACTGAACACCCCATCTCCTCTGGCTGCTTTTGCAGGCTACTTTGGTTTTGGGATGTGATCACATGCCAAGTTCTGCTTATGATAGCCTTGGAACGCTTTTCCATGGCTACTTTGAGGACAATTGCTACTTTCTAGAGGCTTAGCTATTGCATATTTAACTGGGAATTGAGGTGATGAAACCAGAGTTTAAGACGGAAAATGTTCCATTTTATGTATGAGGCCATGTTACAGATTAAGTCTGAGCTCTGGTAAGCTGTATGACGTCTCTTCTCCTTAAAGTGAATAAACCAATTTTTATTACACGAAAATAATATTTATTATATAGATACTATTATTGTTATTACCATTGTCCAGTCTCTCCAATGAAATTTCAGGTCTTGGAATTTTTATATGCCCTACCAGAAACCAAATGGGATAAATAGGAGGTTGGACAAAACTGCAGTCATTCTTTTCTGATGAGTGTCCAGCCCACTTTTTATCTTTAAGTATACTTTAATGATGACAATGAAGTGCTACACTATTCTTAATAACTTCTCTAAACTATTCCCAAAGTCTGTGTCAGGATCGGTTGTTTTTATTTTCACCAGATCCACACTGTTACTGACAATCGTGGGAACAGAGATGGTGCAAGGGAGCTATTGAGCAGAATAGTGCAGAAGAAAGATTGGTTTTCTCCATTTTTGATTGCTCTGCGTGAAACCCAACATGGAGGCCTTGCAGATGATTTAAGTGGACATACAGGAGGTACTCATCTTATTTCACTCATACTGATGTGTGGGGTTTTAATATCTTTTTTTTTTGTACTGTTACGTGGATTCTCACCATGTTCATTTCGCTGTGACACTGAGACCAATGCTTTCACTTGTCCAGGGATTTTAAAATCGAATTGTTGAACAGCTTATTCAATGGATTGTTAAACACTTAAAATCCTTATTAAGAATATAGTATAGTTGTCGTTTTAATTAAAGTGAATCTTTGCCTTTTAGAACACATTGGTTTTCAGTATGATGTTTTTATAATCATTCCTAAAAAATATTCTGAAAATTAATTTGAACAAACAAAACAAACCTTTTCAGGTTTTCTCTTTCAATATAATTATTGGCATTTCCATTATGGAAACTATGTGGTTTCCATATACACGTGGCATTTTAAAGCACACTGCAGTATCAGTGCTCCCATGGATTTTAAAACATGAAGAAGGAAACAGCCCCTAAATAATCTATCCTTCATTTTTATCTACCTGTGTTGCTCATCAGGACTATGTCTCTACTTTTAGTTGCTGCATATGTGATAATGCATTAAGACTGGGATAAGAGGGGCGTGACATTGTCTCTTGCAATTGAGGATGGGAATCAACCTGCCTTCTGCTGGACACAGATAAGCAACTGCCGTATTTGAGCATGCAGTTCAAAAGTAGTTGAGTGTTCCAGTCTGCAGGACAAGACCAACCAAGTTAGAGAGTCTCAGAACGTAGTTCTGAGTGAAACTCAGATGCTGGGCAGCTACTGTCATCCCAGTTTTCATTTTGTGTTTCAGCTTTGTCAGGCTTAAATTCTTGTTTTCATTACATTTCTATCAGTAAGGTAAACAAAGTAATAAATATTTAGCAAATATGGAAAGTATTACAATTCTTTTAATATTTTTATTTTCAATTCTTTTCAAACTTTGGTTTTCTGAAGTTTTCGTGTAGTGGAGACCATATAGGGTAAACTGAAATTTAATTCAGTTGTTTGATGCATACTGAATGAATGCATTTATTCCACAGTTTCTCAGTAATCCTGGGCAAGGCACACCCTAAAAGAAGCTATACAGATAAATATATAAAGTGTAAACTGTGTTGTTCTTACCAGAGGATAAGAAATCTTCCGTGTAGTCCTGTATGTATGTAGATATATAAAGTGTATGATTGCTGTATCATGTCCTGGTAGAAGAGCACATTCACTGGGTACCTTTGGAAGGTGAAAAGTGGGGCTACATTTTATCACTCTAGTTGATCTCCAATTATTTTTATAGTGAAATATATTGCTATTAGCAGACACCTGAACATCAAAATTGAGAACTTTATAAAAAATAAATCTTGTAATAAATTAATTTATTTTAAATTATTTTATAATTGCACGATAATTGAGTTCCAAATCAGGAAAACCATGAAATGCAGTTTTGTGCAGTTTTTTGTAAAAAAAAAAAAAAAATAAATAAAAATTTATCATTTATTGAACAGCATTTTTTTGCCTTTGGAGCATGCCTAGTTCTAGATTAGTCTAATAAAAATAAAAGAAGAAAGAAGTAAAATATTTCCATAATTGAAATAAAACAAAGAAGTGAAAGGAGGGAAAACATTTTCTGAAAGCTCAGGGGTTTTTTTTGGGAGCAAGTTTTGAAGTCCTCCTATAAGGTGTGTCCATTTATGAGCTTACAGAACGAATGGGATTGAGAAGGTAGGAAATGTGTTCTTGTCCTCAGATTCAATTTTCAGGTCTTTATAGTGAACACAAATTTTGCGATTTACGACCAGCAGCTTTCTTAATAAGTATCTATAAAAACACCAAATTTTCAAGCTATAGTCTTTAAGTCAAGACCAAGACTATTTGTTATGCTGCATAATGAACATAGGTTAGTTCTAGGTTTTTTGTGCTCGACGCTAAAAAATATTAAATGTTTTATAGTGCTGTGGAATTTCTGTTTGTTTTCTAGGAACAGAGAACAGACAAAATGGGATGGAGAACAGTACAAATGAAGAAACAGGAGTTACAAGCTCACCAGGATATGCCATAGTAGAGGATTTGGAACATCAAGAAGATGTGAATGACAGTTCCAGCAATGAGAACAGCATATTAGAAGCATCCATTGGAAAGAATTCTGTAGTTTCAGGTATGTTCACTCACTGGTATTTTATGCTGGTACCAGTTAAACTTCAGTAACTGAAAGAACAGTCTTTGTACATTAGCTGCCATCTTTCTCAAAAAATCAGGAAGGTATGGTACTGCCAAGATAAAGGGAATACATGAGAGAAGTAATTCTTGAGGTTGTTTTGAAGCGGTAAATTACATTTCTTCCTACGAATTAGCAGCAGTAGCGGGTTTGAGGATCAAATCTGCAAATGTGTTCAGTTCAAAAGCTGTGCTAGCCCATGAGTATGTTGTCATACTTGAACAAATTGACCTGAAGGGTAAGAGCTAGTTCAGAAATCAGTTTCTTAGCATTGTACAGAGTGGCTTAGGAGGTCATGACCAAAAACATCTGTAGCACACTATGCAGCCTTCATGTGGACACTTTCTGTATCCTGGTTGTAGTGATGATGTTTTATATGCTATGGGCTGCTTGATTTTTTTTTTTTAGATTTGAGCAACATTAATGATCTTCCTTTCCTCTTATATAGCATTTTTAACAGCTTTGTATTACTATTTTTAATATACTGTGCGGAAAAAAAAGAGTACTTTTCAAACTTATTTAATATTTTTAGTTAAAATATTAATATTATTAAATAAGCACTTTATTTCAGATCTATTTATAATAGATTTATGCTATCCAATGAAGACAATAGCTTTACTTTGGCAACACTGGTTTGAGTTGTCAAAGTTTAAATGAAGAGCAATGTCTCTGTAGCACTATAACTGCAGCTGTATTAAGTACTCATTTCCAGAAGGCTGGTAATTATGTATTAAAAACGGTTTTGGCTTTAAGTCCTTTTAGTGTTGTCCAACAAGTCATTTTTCTCTTAATTTTAAGGATTCATGTTTAGTAGGCATTAAACAACCTTTGTCACTGACATCACATTCTCAGAAGTACATTTTTATTACACTTCTTTAGACGTTGTTGTGACCTGTTGTCCAGGTCCACTTTTAAAAACATGCCTTGGGAGTTGATTATGAGCAACAGCAATTACCAGACAGAGCTGGAAACCAGTTATTCAGACATATGCTGTATGATTAAGATTAACATTCATATGTGTTAAGAGTTCAGATGGAGCTCAAACAATAGTTAATGACTGAGATAAATCTTACCTGAAGTGATTTTGGTGGGCTTACTCAGCCAAAGGAGTAAGGCAATCAAGGCTGCTATTTTTTTATCAAACACAAATAAATAAATAAATAAGTGGCTCGGAAAACTACATCCTTTCAGTGTGCAACAGTAGTAGCCTATTTCTGGTTTAGCGTGATATTAACAATATATCACAATGTTTCGTAGCAAGTAGTGAATTATAAACTACAGCAAAAGTATCAATTTGATTTTCCTGGGTTATAATTTGCAATATAAAGAAGAGGTACCGAGTATTTAATAATGATTCAGAATGGATCAGATTGAGTTATCCTTACTCTTAGTTCGAATCCTTTCAGGACAAGGTTATGGCTCTTAATTGGAGCCTCACTGAGGGTATGTTTACATTGCTGTTGGCCTGATCTTTTACCTCTTTCTTGTCAGGTTGAGCATTATGGACAGCTAGATCTATTAGCTATTAACTAGGCTGCCCCAAGGCACTTCTAACCTGAAAACTGTAGCGTTCTCAGTACTGAACTGTACTGAAATTAGTAGACAGTGGAGATGAGCAGGTTGTGCAGTTGAGTTGCTCAGTGAAATGGTGCCAAGGGTGTACGTACTGCATGAATTCTGGCAACTCAGTTCAGATTTACTTCAATCCAGTGTGGACTGTATGCCTGCAAGTAGCTAGAACATGTCTCACTTGGTTTCAGCAGGCAGTTCATTTCTTGTGATCCAGACCAGCTCTGTCATATGAGCCAAAGTAGTATAAGCGGGGACAATTGTAAATGTACACTTCTGAGTTGCACTAACCTAAGTTTAGTTCAACTAAAGGCTAGTTACCTGTATAAACAACAATTTACGTAAAAAAACTCTGTTTTTCAAGATCTATTCAATTTAAAAAAGCTGAATGGAACAAATAATTACACTGGAATTAACTGGAGATCCCAATGCAGTCCCACAAAATGTCCCTTAATACTTGAGATTAGATAAACTACCCAAAGTAGGACTAAATTTAATAGCCTGATTGTATTTTGGTTCTTCATTTATATTTTTTGATGTTCAAAATTATCCTATGACATCATGTAGAACAAGACAGAAAAGAAATACTTTTTAAAGTAGTTTTGCATAGTTCCATATTTTTTGCTGCATTCCATTGCCTTTACTTATTAGTGCAATGTGACTGAAAGCTATGAAAAACTTGATAGGAAAGAAGTTCATTAAACTATTAAATAAAACTTGATAGGACTTATGTTAAATTAGCGGAATAATCAAAACATAGGTCAGTGTTACTGTTCTGACTGATTTCTTACACACATTATGAGACAAGTTCCAGAGTACTGCAGATGCACTAGCAGTAGAGCAGAGTCAGGCTCCTTATGGCAGATTTTTCCAGAAATGTTTATTTCTTCAGATACGAAAAGGACAATGTTCTGGAAAGTCTCGTTGTATAGATTACACTTGTGACTGAAAAAAAGTGAATGTAATATATTGATTGCCCAGCAGAGGGAGAGCTTAGCATTAGAATACCTACAATACACTTAGCAGATTTCTGTGGCACTGTCCAAGCCTCCTGATGGGTGCAGTGGGGTTCTTGGTCTCTGCTTTTACTTGCAAACAGTTCGGAAGATTTAATAATTCCTCTCAGCTTTTGTTTCATAGAATCGTTTGTTGACTGAGTTGAAAGGGACTTTTAAAAGTCATCTAGTCCAACCTCCCTGTATTGAGCGGGGACATCTTCAATTAGATCAGGTTGCACAGAGCATCATCCAACCTGACTTTGAGTGTTTCCAGGGATGGGACTTCTAACACCACTCTGGGCAACCCATTCCAGTGTTCTACCACCCTCATTGTAAAAAATTTCTTTCTTATATCTAGTATAGATCTACCCTCTTTTAGTTTAAAAGTATTACCCCTTTTCCTACCACAACAAACCCTGCTAAGAAGTTTGTCCCTATCATGCTGTAGGCCCTCTTTAAGTACTGAAAGGATGCAATAAGGTGTACCCAGAGATTTCTCCAGGCTGAACAACACCAACTCTCTCAGCCTTTCTTCGCAGGAGAGGTATTCCAACCGTCTGATCATTTTTGTGGCTCTCCTCCAGACCTGCTCCTAAAGATCTATGTCTTTCTTGTACTGAGTACTCCACAGCTTGACACAGTACTCCAGGTAGAGTCTCACAAAAGTAGAATAGAGGGGCAGAATCACCTCTCTTGACCTGCTGGCCATGCTTTTTACGAGGCAGCTCAGGATGTGGTTGGTCTTCTGGGTTTCGAGTGTATGTTGTTGGCTCATGTCCAGCTTTTCATCCACCAGTACCCCCAAGTCTTTCTCCACAGGGCAGCTCTCAATTCCTTCATCCCTTTCATCAGCCTTTTGGTACTGAAGATTGCCTCAGCGCAAGTGCAGGACCTTATACCTGGCCTCTTAAACCTAATGAGGTTCACATGGGCCCACTTCCCAAACTTACCCAGATCTCTCTGGATGGTATCCCATCCCTCAGGCATGTCAGTCACACCTCTCAGCTTGGTGTCATCTGCAGACTTGCTGCAGGTGAGCTGCATCCCACTGTCATTAATAAAGATATTGAACAGTACTTGTTCCAGTACTGACCCCTGAGGGGCACCACTCATCACCTATCTGTATCTGGACGTAACTATCCAACCAATTTATCAACCATGGTTTTGATGAATGCACTGATCAGTATCTCTCCAATTTAGAGAGAAAGATGTTGTGGGGGACTGTGTCAAAGGCCTTACAGAAGTCAGGTAGATGACATCCATAGCTCTTCCCTTTTCCACTGATGTAGTCCTTCCATCATAGGAGACCCTAGCTTGATCAGGCAGGACTTGCCCTTGGTCAAGTCATGTTTGCTGCCTCAAATCACCTCCCTGTCCTCCATGTGTCTTAGCATAGCTTCTAGGAGAATCTGTTCTGTGATCTTCCCAGCCACAGAGGTGGCTGACAGGTCAGTGGTCCCTAGAGTCATCCCGTCGACCCCTTTTGAAAATGGCTGCTTTGTTATCCTTCTTCAGGTCATGAGGGATGTCACCTGCCTACTATGACTTTTCAAATCATGGAGACTCGCTTCAAAACTACATCAGCCAATTCCCTCAGGACTCTGGGATGTGTCTCGTCAGGTCCTGTAGACTTAACATATATTCAGGTTCCTCAGGTGGTCACAAGTTTTATCTTCTCCTACAATGGGAGGGACTTTACATCCCCAGTCTCTCTCTTGTGGTCCATCCACTCATGATGTGTGGGAAGAGAGATTGCGAGAGAAGACTTAGGCAAAATAGTTGAGTGCCTCAGCTTTCTCATCTGTTGTCACCAGATTGACAGTCTTGCTCTTTGGGGAGGGTATGCTTTCTTTGAGCTTCTACTGTAGAAACCCTTGCTATTATTCTTTGTATCCCTTGTCAAGTCCAGCTACAACCACACCTTGACCTTCCTAATCCAATCTCTATGCAACTAAGCAGCATCCCAATAATCTTCCTGAGATGCCTGTCCCTGCTTCCACTGCCTGTGCATTTCCTTCTTGTCCTTTAGTTTGACCAACAGGTCTTGACTCAGCTTTGCCAGACTCTTGCCTTATTTTCCTGATTTCCTACACCCATGAACAGAGCTCTTACACTCTATGGGAAGTGTTCTTAATGATCTTCCATCTCTATTCTGTTCCCTTGTCCCTGAGAGCAGTTTCCCAGGGAGTCCCTGGAAAGCTGGAATTTTGCTTTCCTAAAATATAGGGTCTTGACTTTTTGCCTGGCCCATATCCGTCAGGACTGGAAACTCCACCGGTGTGTGATCACTACAGCCCAGACTGTTTCCTGTCTTGACATCGCCATTAGCTCACTTGTGTTGGTGACCATCAGGTCCAGTATCGTGTCCCCTCTGGTCAAGCTGTCTATTACCTAGCTTAAGAAGTCATCTTCCTGGATTGCCTGCAGCTCACTGTGCTGCTTTTTCAGCAGATGTTGGGGTGGTTGAAGTCCAAGAGCCTGGGAGCGTAATGCCTCCTGTTGCTGCAGTAAGAAGGCTTTGTCAATAGGCTTTTCCTTGATCAGGCAGCCTGAAGTAGACACCAACCAGGAGGTTCCCTTTGTTGCCTTGGTCTCTGATGCTTACCTGCAGGCTTTCAATGTGCTCACAGCTGTTCTTCAGAGACAGCTTTTCACACTCTATGATGCAGAGAGCATCCACCCTTCCTTCCTTCTGAACAGCCTGTAGCCATTGATAGCCACACTCCAGTCATGGGACTCCTCCCTTCAAAGTTCAGTAACAGCAACTATATCATAGCTTTCTAGCAGCATATTAGCTTCCAGCTCCTGGGAACTATGATTTATGCTTTTCAACTTACATGAAGAAACTTTTGAAAAAAAAAATCACATTTGTATTCTGCTATAGATGTAATTCATGTGCCTTACAGGCAGTAAAAGAGAATGTCTTCAGTTTGCTAGCAGCACTGTGTATCCAGTAGACCAGCATGTTTTTCTTTCTTTTGGCGCTTCATACCTCTGAAAAGATACCTTCTAGTTCTATTTTACTGTGTTATATTGACATGTCTGGGCCCTTGGTTTCAAACAAACAGAATACAGATGTAAGATGACAGTAAATCATGACGCATCTTGCCTTACTTCTGCTATGTTTTGGATTCTCATCTTCCAGTACATATTTTCTTCCATAAGAATGCCTCATATTGTTTACAGATTATTCTTTAGCTAAGAAAATGGTTAATAAAGCAAATCATACCTCAGCCATCCCTGCCAGGCATTTGTCTAGCCCATTTGAACAACATAGAGTCAGAGCAAAGAATATACTTTTGCTATTTATATTTGCATACAATATATACTATGCTATATTTGTTTGTCTTTTTCATTTAGACTCTGATGTCTCCCTAGGAGATGGAAGTGTTAGTAGCTTGAATGAAAACCTGGGACAGAGCTGCATAGCTAGCGATTCAGGTACGTTCCCCTTCTGATTTTTAGTAATTGCAAAATAAGCTTTGGAGGGTAAATGCTCCGTGAATGTGGTAGAACAAAAATCAACAGGTTTTCACTATGAACTCTAGTTCACTGTATTTAGATGCCAGACTTTCTCTTATTTTGATGGAAAACAGATGTTGTATTTATGTGTCTGGACTTCAGTCCCAGCCCCCAAAAAGTTGATTTACTAGGGTTGTCAGAATAGGTCTCAGGACATCATCAACATACAGAATGGTCAGTGGTGCAGAATGACAGAATCGCATAACCTGGAAGGAACTTTCAGAAGTCATCCAGTGCAGTCACCTGTACAAGTATTCATGTTGCCACATATACATGCTGCTTTTGCTATATTGTGCCTCATTCCTTAGAGTAAGTGAAAAGCAATATGATACGCTTCAGAGTTCTCTAAGGACGAGAAGAGGTATTTCCAAGGTACCTGCAGAATATTAATGAAGGTCCGCTTTGGACCCAAGTGATTTAGTAGCCCTATTTGTAAAGGCAACCTGATCAACAGAGGTTACTCTCAACCTTTACAAATCTCACATTTAAACCTATGTCCAAGTTCTAAATATAGTTTTAAACTAAACAGCAGACTGTGTTTGCATAATATTTTGCAGACAGATAGGAACTTACAATGTATATCCTCTGAGCCCAGTTAAGCTTTGCTGTTGTCAAAGACATCCCAATTTTTTTTCTGCTTTTATTAAATCCTAGACCTCAGGCAGGACAAATTTGCAGATGTCCACGATGGCGAACAGTCTCTGTTTACCTACATAGAATTAAAGAGGAACCAGTCATTTAGAATCTAGCCTTTATAAAGTTTGTGCTGGGTCTGTCTTCATAGAATCATAGAACAACCAGGTTGGAAGGGACCCATCTGATAATCGAGTTCAACCATTCCTATCAAACATCAAACCATCAGGACCTCATCTACCCGTGCCCTAAACACCTCCAGGGAAGGGGAATCAACCACCTCCCTGGGCAGCCTATTCCAATGCCCAGTGACCCTTTCCATGAAAAACTTCCTCCTAATCTCCAACCTAAATGTCCCCTGGCGGAGCTTGAGACCATTCCCTCTTGTCCTGTTCCCTGTCAATCTGGGTATCTTTCAGGCCCTCTGCCTAATAAAACTGGTATTTGGTCAGTAAAGTCAATGCAGAAGTTAAATATTGTATGTTTGTAAATTCTTTACTATAAATGCTTCTAAAATAGTTTCAAGCTTTTTAAATATTAAAACATGAGTTTTGTAAGTACACAGAAAATTTGAATTATCTCAAATCTAAATTTCTGCCCTATAGCTATGATTTTTTTCTCTGTGTTGCCAGCATTTCTGCATCATCTGAGGTGACTCATCAGTCACATTGTATTTTTATTCTTGCTGTGTCACATGAAATGTCTGGGTGCACAAACTTCTCTGTTCTGTGAACAGCCATACTGTATCAGTTGGCCAGGGTGATAAAGGCTGCTGGTATGTGCCAGCAGATATGTTTGTATGGCCTGATCCTTTAATATTCCTGAAAAAGATCTCCCATTAAGTAAACTGGGCAGGGGCTACATCCACTAGTCCAACAGAACAAAATAAATTACTACATTTATATGAAGAATGTAGAATAGATTTTTGTCCCAATATGTATTTGCTACATATTCTGTTTACATTTGGGCTTAGAAACAACTACTTAAAATATTTTTTAAAACATTCATGCTTTTTAATCATGTCTAGTAAATTCAGTGAGAACAACTATAATGAAATAAGCTAAGGAGATACAGATGGACTTTGTGATATTTATGGATTTTATAATTTGAAAATTTGCAGTAAGGCTGTTGTATTAACAGATGTCTGGATAGTGTCTTAATGCAATGACATGATTTGGATTTTAATGCAAAAATCATGTGGATTTAGTCAGTTTTCTGCACGAGCATGTTTTGATACTTAAGAAATATAGTCGAATCAGGACAACAGAAGAGCAATTATCATATTTCTTTTAACCCAGAGCAACAATTCTTATTAGCCTTGTGTGAAGGCAGAGAACTTCTATAAAATTATATTGTGCAGCATGAAAATTCTTTAATGGAATCATATTCTGTGAAAAGATCCCTGTGTTAACCTTTATCTAAACAGGGGCTGAGAAAGCTAGGAGTAAGCTAAGTTAAATATTTTTTAGGCCTGGACAGTCAATTGAGGATATTAAGGAACTGAAATTTAACCACACAGATGGGTGATAAAGTGCTAGTTTCAATATGATTGAACTATTGAATTTAGCCAACCAGAAAGCAAACACCGGTCTTCCTCAAAACAGAGTAGCAGAAGTCATCTGATAAGTAACAGCAAGTCCCCTCTGGTGTGAATTTCCCTGTGTTCCAGATAGTACTGCACTCACAATAAATGGCAAAACAAGCGAAAAACACTTAGGAATGGCATTCGGATGTTTCCATCAGCAGTATTTTATCAAGCTTCATTACTTTTGTTAGTTGAATTTTATTTAATGGAATCAAGGATGCTAGAAAAATACACTTACTTGTGTGTAATGTATCAGTGATAAGAAAATCATCATGGTTCTTCTTTTAATGATGTCAGCAGGAAATAAAACTATAGGCCTTTTTACCCTTATTTTTAGTCTAGTAGAACGAATTTATGCCTTTCATCATTAAGTACAATTAAAGTTTGGTGGGTTTTTTAAATATAGCTGTAGAAAACAAAAAAAATTCCCAAGCTTCATTGAAATAAATTCTTCTGATGTTATTATATATAATTTCTCAGTTCCTAAATAAATGTAAACTCAAAAGACTTGATATGTTTTTCTTACTGCCTGAAAAAATGCAACAGCATTTTTCTCCTTTTAACCTTTGAACATTTTGTTTCACCTGTGAGCCAAAGATTTGAACTCTCTGCCATTGCATTTTATGTGATAGATGGAAGGTGTTGGCCTTCAGGTGGCAAACGCATGTGGCTTTTTTCTGAACAGTGCAGTTGTAATATGTATGAGTCAGTCTGGAAGCAGCACAATCTACCATGAATAGGTGTGATACGTTCTGCAGTTAGCTCTATCATGTATGGGCAATTGAATTTTCTTATCTATTAGATCATTATCATTCCCTTCATCATTTTTAAATAGTTCCTTACTCTTTTTCTTTCTGTGGCTCCATCCTTTTTTTAATCCTCTGAGAACTATTTAAAAAGGTAGCTTACTTGGAACCACGTAAATTTCAGTATTGGTGAAAGAGAACATCACATAAGATTACCTAGATTATAAATACTGCAGCACTAAAGCCAACCTTTGTCCTAGTGCTACTGAAGTGTATCATTTAAATTCATACATAGTAATTGTCATGTCAACATAGATGGGTGAAGACATACTGTGGGTTATTCCTCCTACCCTGGTTGGTGAGTAGATGTAAGGATTTTTGATGCAGAGTTGCACAAGTCCACAGAGCAGCTACCTATGCTAGTATGCCTGGTTTATTTATTCAGAAGATGCTTCTGATAGTAAATTGATATTTTCCCTTTTGACATTTGTTCAGCTTTCTGATAAATGTTCGATGCCTCCTGTTTGATACTGATATTTCTTTGTACCCTTAGATGAAGATGAAGTGGGGAGCAGAGCTTCACCTGAGCCAGACCTGATCCTGAGAGATTACCAGATGGAAGTTGCAAAGCCAGCACTGAATGGGGAGAATATTATAATTTGTCTCCCTACAGGCAGTGGTAAAACCAGAGTGGCTGTTTACATTACCAAAGATCACTTGGATAAGAAGAAAAGAGCATCAGAGCCTGGAAAAGTTATAGTGCTTGTTAATAAGGTATGTTGGTCCTTGTTTTTCAAAAAGACTATTTTTCAGACCTGATGCACCATTAATACAGAAGTGAAAAAAGAATAGAAATACATTTCTCAGCTTCTCCAAAGGCAGTTGTGTGTAAATGCATACAGCTCTACACTGTCCTCTCCAATGTACCATCATCATAGTGCAAGCGTGAATGTGCAATTGCAATTAGAGATATGCTTTAATAACTACATTACTGGAAAAGTATAATTTCGTGTTAGAACAAATAGTAGTAAAATCATATTTTAAAAAATAAAACTATTTTTCACATTCTGTATTTGCATTTGGTACTGAAAGCTACCTAATGAGTAGTTAGGCAATACTTTTTCAGATTTTCTTATGACTACTGTAATTTTTACAGTTAAATTTAGCACTTTATAATATAACCTTCTGTAGTAAGATTATAATAGAAAAATACATTTAAGAAGTTAATTAAAGGAATAAAAAGTATCCATATTCTATAAGAATAAAATAGATAGCATGTTATAAGTTGAGTTAAAAAGCCAGAGCATGCTGATTTGTTCATTCTTTCTAACGCACAGCTAAGACAAAGTTCTTTAGATAAAAACTTTTGTAGGAGCAGTTGGAGGGGAGGAGTTGGTTTGGGGATTTTAGGGCTTGGGTCTGGATTTTGTGTTTAGTGGTGGGGTTTGTAATACTATCCTGCAGTGAATAAAGGAATGTTTGCTTTGTTAAGATATATATTTTGCGCAATGTGTATGTTCACCTAACAACATTTTTGGCAAAGAGCCATGTATCCACATATGCTCTGTTTTAAGTTCTTTGGAAACTCTTATTTAGGTACCATTGGTAGAACAGCATTTACGAAAGGAGTTTAATCCATTCCTGAAGCGTTGGTATCAGGTTACTGGTTTAAGTGGTGATTCTCAGCTGAAAATCTCATTTCCTGAAGTTGTCAGAAAAAATGATGTCATCATCAGCACAGCACAGATCCTGGAGAATTCACTGTTAAATGCAGATAAAGAAGATGAAGAAGGTGTCCACTTATCAGGCAAGTTTTATAATTCTGAAATTTTTACAGAAGGGCTATAAGTATGTTGCTATTCTGGAAAACCGTGGAGTAAAAATGTACCATGTCAGTAGTTAATTTTTTTTCAGTGAACCGGTTTTATAAACACAAGCTGAGAGTCAAAGCCACATCTTAGTGAGTATGCACTTTTTTAAATCCAAATTACAGTTCATTTGTACTAAATATTCAATATGCTTTTATTTAGCTTAAGCACAACATAATGCAAATGCAGCTGTACTGGTTCCACTTCCCAAGGTTGCTGCAGCATTTACCTATATCGCATCGAAGCCATAACCGGGATGAGAAAAAATTACAAAAAATATAGTCGATAGTTTGAGAAACGCAATGAACACAAGATAAAAGCCAGTCTGTTTGTAAAATTTGTTTTCTTTGAATTCCTGTCATTTCGTTAACATACAGAAATACGGTTATTTACAACTGTGTCTCTGAGGTTGGCCGTTACAATGATCTACAACAGGTAAAAGAAGTTGAAGAAAATAAAAGATGCAAGATGAGATGAGGTAAAATTGTTCACTTAGAATACTGAAGTGGCAGATATCTATGGGATATCAATAAGGAAATGCTATTATCTGCCAGTGATGTACAAATAATGGAACAGCCCATGACTTAAGCTCCAAGATTTGGGCTGCAGTGATCCTCCTTTGTGAGGTGTTAGCTTCTCCCTCTTACCTGGATGCAGTCACCTCTTTTTCGAATGGGTCAGGACGTACCTGAAAGAAGAGCTTATGATATTCAAAATAATGGATCTGAGATGAAAAAAGTACTTGTCTGTATGTTTCAGAGACAGCAGAGAAACCTGAGAGGTCAGTCTGTGGTGCCTAGTGCTAACTGGAGTACTGCTTGATCCAAACTAAATCCTGCAGAGCCACTTGGGTACCTCAGAATTGCCTCTCTTTCTTCAGAATGCCTTTTTATTAACTAGGCAGAGTATCAGACATTCTTATACTTATTTCCTTTCCATTACAGCTGAGTTAATAAACCTTCCCAAATCTGAGTCATTTGGGAGTGCTGTGTAGAGGCACCTGAACGTTTCTGCAGGAACTGCAGATTAGAATTGTGCTGAATCCTAACCAGCTTGTGTAATGATGTGGGTTTTGAATGAGTTTCACACCTTGCAAAATTTCCTTCATTAGGAACTACATTTTTTCCAGAATTAAGTTTTTCTAGAACAGGATCATGTTTCCTTGCTGTTACCCCCATGCTACTAAGGTCAGCTGATCTAAAGCCAAGCAAGCTTGAACAAAGCCAGCTCCGCTTTTATGGCTATGACTTGGTTAATTCACAGAATATATGAACCATTGTAATTAGCTACAAGTTTTATATTCCTAATTTCTGTTCATACTTTTTTAATCTGTTTCTATGGAGGTCTGCATTACATATCACATGGAATTTTAGCCTCAGTGAGTTAGAAGGGACTCTCATAATCACATT
This sequence comes from Coccyzus lansbergi, assembly GCA_033558105.1. NCBI lineage: Eukaryota > Metazoa > Chordata > Aves > Cuculiformes > Coccyzidae > Coccyzus > Coccyzus lansbergi. Next base: position 1,319,751 of record JAUMJK010000318.1, on the reverse strand, counting down.
TTACCCTCTACCAAGGCTTGTAGTCACTGTGTGGACTTTCTAAAAGCTGTGTTATTTACTTTCTTAGTAGAAACACATCTCTTCTGGTGAGTTAGGTTCATCTTGAGTAATGATAGACATTAGAAACGATGGTCAAAATCAAAAAGAGTAATTTCATGTTGGCAAAACAACCAAGAAACTGCCAACGCTGCTTCTAAAGTCTTGCAGTATGTAGAAATCTTAGAAATAAATAGAAGTTTACATTAGAAACTGCATCGCTCCATTCCAAACCTGCTTCCCGAACTACTTCTGTGAAGGCAGTCGGATTTCCCCAGTGACAAGGAGCATTAGTTTGCTTTCCTAGTGGTAGTCTTTGGTTTAGTTTTTTAAAAAAAATTCCCTTGTTCAGTTTTCACCTTTCTTTAGGTTCTCCAAAGACAACATTATGTGATGTTTTCTCCAGCAGAAAGGCTGACTGAGAATGTTGCAGATCTCTGTTAGTTTCCAGCTTCTACTGTCAGTTGTAAACTCATTTGTAGTGATGCAACAATTTGAGCACATTAACATGTAAACAAGACCATGAAAATGTTCAAATTGGGGGGGAAAAAAAAGAAAGGAAAAAAAATTTAACCCTGATAATTTGAGTGATCTGCTTTGCAGTCATTTCTACAAACATTTGTCAAATTGTAGGAGACGGTGTTGAATTAGAGTGTTATTGGCCAGCTACAGGAAGAGTGGGAGCTCCATAAATCAGTTTTACTGTTAGAGAAACAGAAAAATGTTTGTAGGTCTTTCAAATGAAAACCTTGAAATATATGTCACTAGCTGCATAGCAGATATGCAGCAGAGATGTTTTCCATGTTTGTGAGAAATTTAAAACAAACAAACAAAAAATCTTAATTTTCCCTATTGTATTGCCCTTTATTTATTATATGTAAATATGACCTGACTAAAAGGTACTCTGAATCTTCATCAGTTTCATCTGCTGTAAAAGAGACATGATTGGTAGTGCTCTCACCATCTGTTGGTTCTTGCCAATGATACATCCATAAAGTAAATCTTTTCGTTGGACAGGAATAGGGAGGAAATCTGTGTCACTATAAAATAGAAGTATATTTTGATCAGGACAGATTTTTCTAGAATCTCTGAAAGGCTTCTGACATGTTAAGTATCTTCTCATAAATAAACAGTATGTAACTTGTCAGATACAGTTATGCACATAAAAGACAGGATTGAGTTAAACTATGATGTGTTCTTACCACTGGTCATTAAAAATATCTCTCTCTGAAATTCATGACATCATCAGACTGGTTTTGCGAAAATAGAAAATCTTTTTACATTACGTGAAATGTAAAACTACTTGATACGTGGGGACTGCAGCAAATATTCCAAAGTCCAGTAAAAACATACACAACTTCCAGCTATGTCTTCCAGCACTACATATTTCCTAACACACTAAAGCTCAAACTGATGGATTCTCCTCAACAGTGTGTCCTTACCCCTAGGTAAATTTTGTCACACAAATTCTACATTTGAGAGAAAACTAATAATATTAGGGGGTCTTTCTTTTTTTCAGATTTTTCTCTTATCATTATCGATGAGTGTCATCACACTCAAAAGGAAGGGGTCTACAACAACATAATGCGACGTTACTTAAAAGAAAAGATGAAGAATAGGAAGCTGTCAAAAGAAAACAAGCCACTGACTCCACAGCCTCAGATTCTTGGACTTACAGCCTCACCTGGTGTAGGAGGTGCAACATCCATCTCCAAAGCTGAAGAACATATTCTGAAAGTAAATAGCACTTGTAAACCATCAAAGTGATACTGTCTTGTTCAAGTAGACTTTTAAAGTCAATGTTAGGCTCCAGATATATAATCCAAGTTATTTTTTTCATGTTATTTTTTTCATAAGGAGCTTCTGTGCTGTATTGAAGTAGATAGAATTGCAAGGTATTTTGAGACAGAAACTTCATGGCAATAGAAAAAAACAAATCCTTTTCATCAGCTCTGAAATCTTAATGATGGAATGCTGGGGTTACAGAAATATGGTTTGAATATGCAAGCTTAAATAGATAACTACTACTGAAGATGTTTAAAAGGTTGCCTGCCAGACTTCCTTTCCTGATTTCTCTGCTCCAAAATCATAGAATCATAGAATCATAGAACAACCAGGTTGGAAGGGACTCATCGGGTCTTCTAGTCCAACCATTCCTATCAAACACAAAACCAAGTCCCTCAAGACCTCATCCACACGTGCCTTAAACACCTCCAGGGAAGGTGAATCAACCACCTCCCTGGGCAGCCTATTCCAATGCCCAATGACTCTCTGTGTGAAGAACTTCCTCCTAATCTCCAACCTAAATCTCCCCTGGCAGAGCTTGAGGCCATTCCCTCTCGTCCTGTCCCCTGTCACTTGGGAAAAGAGGCCAGCTCCCTCCTCCCTACAACCTCCCTTCAGGTAGTTGTAGAGAGTAATGAGGTCTCCTCTCAACCTCCTCTTCTCCAGGCTAAACAACCCCAGCTCTCTCAGCCGCTCCTCATAGGGTCTGTTCTCCAGCCCCTTCACCAGCCTCGTCGCTCTTCTCTGGTCTTGCTCCAGAGCCTCAACATCCTTCTTGTGGTGAGGGGCCCAGAACTGAACACTGTATTCAAGGAGCGGCCTCACCAGTGCTGAGTACAGAGGGAGAATCACCTCCCTGGACCTGTTAAGGGTTCCCCTTATTACTTTAGACTTGGTGACAGAAACCTACATATTTTCTTCTCAGAAGAGAGAAAAGCAGAAAAGGCCACTTCATTTGTGCAGGTAGCACAGAACTTTTTTTATGTCTTTCTGTGCTAAGAAACATTTCAAATTGTTTTCTACTCTCATGACCAGCTTTTACATTTATAATTACTTTCTAAGATTTATTTCTTTTGTTCCTTTTCACCATTGTTATTGTTTATTTGTGTTCCCAAACGTATTTTTCCAAAGTATTGATGGTACGTTTTCTCTTTTTCAAAATACCTGTTTTTCATCCTGCTCTGTGTTTTCCTGTGTGAAAGGATCTAAAAAGAAATTTGTTCAGCTTATCACAAATGCTTTTTGAAGTCTTGGTCTTTCTTCCACTGAAAATGTCTGTATCCAGTTTTTGTAGGAAGAAGATAAAGCTAAATAAACTCCAGTGTCTAAATGAGAACCTCTGTTGCATTAAGTCACTTTTGATGTGGAATAACTCATTAAATGTTAAAAGAAATAACATCTAGTTTTCTGCCAGATCTGTGCCAATCTTGATGCATGCAGAATCATGACTGTTGAAGAGCATGCCTGCCAGTTGAAGAATCAGGTGAAGGAACCATATAAGAAGACTGTTATTGCAGATGACAAAAGAAGGGTACGTATTTTCAAACAAATCGGTGTTAAAAGTTATATTGCCCTTTAAAACTGTGTTGTATGGTACCAAAACTTTCTGCTAATTTGAACATGTGTTTTTATCTGCTGCTTTCCTCTGTATGGAAAAATATCATTAAAGTCAACTAGAACTAAACATTCACTGAACATGAATTAAATTTTTGAGGTATCTGGTCAAAAGACCTTTTGAACCGTAGTTGAAATGTTGTGTTGGAGTGACGTTACATTCATAAAATGTTCTTTCACAGTGTCACTTTTGTAATATTCTGAATTATTTATTCCCATAACTCTAAATGCACTTTACAACCTTACTTCTTCTTTTAATTTAAGGTTTAGCATTTTAAAAAAGTACTCTGTGTTGTACTCGCCAATGTTTTTGTTACCAGAAATTGCTTCTGTACGTTGGTAACCTATTTATTTTCCAGGATCCATTTAAAGAGAAGCTTACTGAGATCATGACAGACATTCAAAACTATTGTCAGCTTCATCCAAAATCTGAGTTTGGAACACAACCATATGAACAGTGGGTGATTAGAGAAGAGAAAAGAGGTAACTACATAGCAGAAATATCCCAGCTTTGGATTTCTTTGGGTCATTCTATATGCAGGCACGGGTTTGTAATTTCAGTTCACTTTTAGCTGCAAAAGAAGAAAAACGCAAAGAACGTGTCTGTGCAGAACACTTGAAGAAATACAATGATGCTCTCCAGATAAATGATACCATACGGATGGTGGATGCGTACAATCACCTAAATAACTTCTATAAGGAAGAGAAAAGTAAGAAGACAGTAAGAAGTGATGATGATGATGATGATGATGGTGATGGTGGTGATGAACCAGCAGTATCAAAACAGGATGAAACAGATGAATTTCTAATAGGTTTATTTCATGGTAAGTTTAAAATATTTATTATTTGAAATCCATAGATTATGTGCTAATATTCACATGGGCTCATTTATTATTACATCCTAGAGATTGCTGTGTTATTTATTCTGACAGTGTCTGGATGTCCTAGTTCACACAGTACGTTGCCATCATTGTATGATTATGTCCCAACGTGAAGTAGAAGTTCTTCAGCTTTAGCCCAAGGGCACTTTCTTTTTGCTGATAGTAAGTAAAAACTATCCTTCAGTGAAGTGTCGCTGGGAACTCTGATAGATACATAGAATGTGTATTCCAGTAGACGCTCTTGAGGGGCAAAAAGATGAGCTAAGGGAATACAAAAGTAATGAAATTACAAGTTCCTAACCAACTCTTTCTGCCATAGTTTGTTTGTCTATATACTAAAACATGGGAGTAATGACCCTGAATAAGTTTCAGGTAAAGAGCAATTAGTGAGATAACTAAACAGATAGTGAAATTTCAAAAACCAAAGTTAGGTGTATTTTCTTCAGATTATTCATCTTGTAACTAGGATTTAGGTTTAATTAAGGGGGAAAATTTTGTAAGTTTATTGAATATACCTACTTTTTATATGTATTTGTTTATGTTTGATTACGTTCTAAAATATAAGACTGTATTCATAAAGACACTGCCTAATTGGTGTAGTTGTTTATGACACATTGACTATCTTTGCATTGGGTGAGGTCAGTGTAATAATCCGCAAAGAGTAATGACATCAGAGCAACTGTAATATCTTAACATACAAAGACTCCACCTTAAAGTGTTGTTGTGTTTGCATGACAACTGACTTGTAAATATTGGAAGTTTTTTAAAAAATTAAAATATCTGAGTAATCCTCCCTGGTTATGGTCCATTCTGCCTCTCAAAGAGAGTCATTCATTTAACATTTCACTGAGCATATTGAAGTGTCTTTAAAAGCTGCAGTACTTTTAACAGTGCACCCATCCTGCTGTCTATTACATTGTATGTTTCTAGTGAGGATTTCTCCTTTACTGAATGTCCCAAGGAAAATTTGTGTCTAAGTTTATAAAAATATTATCAGCTCTGAGAGCTCTGCATATTAATCTGCTTTTCTTTGAAAATGTTTTCCATTATTTTTACTGTTTTGCAATTAGAAGCTGTGATTTAACTCTTTAATACACTACACTTGAGTCTGTACCACTTCTGGTGTGTAAATAGGTTTTTTTTCTTTTGCTTATTCTTACCATGTAGTATAGGCAAAGTGTATCTTAAAGTTAATGGTCATCTGTTATTTATCAGTTATCAATTTTGCACAATTAGTGTGTTTTTAATGAATGTAAACTCACTTGAAAAAAAAAATTATATGCCACAGCTCTTTACTGGATGTGAATTAGTCATGCTGGAAGAATGATACAGAAAGCTGCTCTTTGCTTTGTTTGTTTTCGGGTTTTTTTAGCTATTATTTTACATGGTTACTTTTTCTAAATTTGCATCTGCTGTTTTCAAAGCAAAAAAGAAACAGCTGAAAGAGTTGGCTAGAAAGCCAGAATATGAAAATGAGAAGCTAATACAGTTGCGAAACACTTTAATGGAAGAATTCACGAAGACTAAGGAACCTAGAGGAATTATTTTCACAAAGACTCGGCTAAGTGCCTTTGCTCTGTTCCAGTGGATTAAGGATAACCCAAAATTTGAAGAAGTGGGAATTAAGGCCCATTATCTTATTGGTGCTGGACATAACAGTGAAGTTAAACCCATGACTCAGGTACAGAACTATGCACTGCAGCATTGAAATATTTTACATGACTTGAGAAAACAGCTTGGTTTTGTACAGGAACAGTCTAAAGTTTGGAGCCCAGAGTTCTCGTTTCATACCTGCCAGCAACTTACCTCCATAAGCTGCAGGATAGGAGAATAACAAAGTTGGAATAATTTTATTTCTGTAAGAAGCAAGTTTTTTTTTGTTTTGAATTCTATGGCAATAGGAGTAACAGGCAGCCATTTCCTAGAGGAGCATAGAGTAAACAGGGACACATTATAGTGAGGCATAGGATGAAAAAGTGAATAGAATGGCAATAGCAAAAATGTGATAGCTAAATCATGGAATCATGGAAGAACCATGTTGGAAGAGACTCACCGGATCATCGAGTCCAAACATTCCTAGCAAACACTAAACCATGCCCCTCAGCACCTCGTCCACCCGTCCCTTAAACACCTCCAGGGAAGGGGACTCAACTGTATCCCTGGGCAGCCTGTTCCAGCACCCAATGACCCCTTCTGTGAAATTTTTTTTCCTAATCTCTAGCCTGAATCTCCCCTGGCAGAGCTTGAGGCCATTCCCTCTTGTCCTGTCCCCTGTCACTTGGGAGAAGATCCCTTTGCAGAGCCTCCCTACCCTCCAGCAGATCGACACTTCCACCCAGCTTAGTGTCGTCTGGAAACTTGCTAAGGGTGTGCTCGATGCCTTCATCCAGGTCATTGATGAAGACATTGAACAGGGCTGGACCTAGCACTGAGCCCTGGGGAACCCCACTTGTCACTGGCCTCCAACTGGAGTTAACTCCATTTACCACCACTCTCTGGGCCCAGCTATCCAACGAGTATTCCACCCAGGAGAGTGTGCACCTCTCCAATCCAGAGGCTGACAGTTTCCATAGCAGAATGCTGTGAGAAACTGTGTCAGAGGCTTTACTGAAGTCCGGGAAGACCACATCCACAGCCTTTCCCTCGTCCAGTAGCCGAGTCACTTTATCATAGAATGATATGAACTTATACTTACTAGGACAACAGTAATTCAGAATATATTTCACTTGCTGAATTGAAAAATGAAATACAATGTTGATTATGCTTGTCTTTTTCTGATATCATTGCTTAAGCAATATATAACACATGTATAATTAAGCAATATATACGTGCTTCACACTGATGCATAATGAAATGAAATTATCAGAACTGATCACTTAACAGTCAGTCTCGTACCATTGTTTTGACTTCATACACAACATCTCTATGATTTATACCTCCAAATTAAACATTTTCAAAGCAAAGTACTTTGGTATCCTAAAACCTTTCTTACATTCTGCCTTTTACTCCCCATAAAATTGCCACTTCAGCATTTAAGCAAAAGTGATGTGGTTTACCACAAGGCAGAGTCCCTTTCCTTCAGCTCTTCTCAGTTTCAAAGCAAAAGTTAGGAATTGTTCTCTCAAAAATTTCCTTTGTTTTATATGAAAATTCAATATTTAATTTGAGCACCACATTGTATGAACAAAAACAATAGCCTCTACATTTTGAGACTGAATAGAGCAAATAGGAAGTTTCTTTTTTTTCTAAGTTTGACATATCCAAATAATTGGGAATTCTGTGTTTTGAATTCTTTAATTTTTAAGTGTATCATTGCTGTGCTTCTTGATGCTCCCCATATCACCAAAATTGTGTTCCCCGTTTATTGTGGGGAATTTTAAGTTCTTTGGAACTTGACTTGGAAATGCTGAATTATATACTTTACACTGAAATTAGGGAAGAGGTATAAATCCAGAACATAATAATAATTACTTAAAAGAATTTAAAATTATTGAAGAGCTATATTATAAAAACTCCTAGCACATATTGAATGGTCTAAAAAGTTACAAGCTTAGTTAGCGTAGAAGATTGGCTTCTGTTCTCTCCTCAAAGCAGATGAACACGTATTATATTCAGTAGGAACTACCTGGTTTGTGATCCTGAGAGATGCTTAATGCAATTGTTGAAACCACATGACATTTGGCATTCCAGACTGAAATGATTGGAATGCAAAATGTTAAACTTCTTAAACAGAAGAAACTGTTGACAGAAACTAATACTGAAGCTTAATGTACTGATTTTTTTTTAATTTACAGAACGCGCAAAGGGAAGTTATTGATAAATTCCGAAGTGGAAATGTAAATTTACTTATTGCAACTGCTGTAGCTGAGGAAGGCCTAGACATCAAAGAATGTAACATCGTTATTTGCTATGGTCACGTCACCAATGAAATTGCTATGGTGCAGGTATGGATTTACTGCCTACATAACTTATTTTTAAAAGTGCTTTTCTGTTTGTTGTATGCAAATGGTGGATCATATATCTGAGGTCTGGAGATAGCATGCAAATATTTCAAAATTAAAAGAGAAAACGCTCTTTCAACAAGGTTCATTTCTAGTTGCTATCCTCAGCTTGCACACAATATAACATTTCCCTGTTATATGTAATGGTGTAACATCCATTTAAAGCTCTACACAAACAGTAGAAAAGGTATGAGAATACAGTCAGCAGACTGGTTGGCATAAGACATTTGTACTGCCAAGAGTCAAAGAGATAATTGAATAACAGAATACCAGTTTGTCCATGTTCTCATTTAATTTGTGAACATAAATACATATATGTTTAATATTTAAATGCATTCTTTTTTTTTTATGAGAGAATACAGTTTATGCCTTTGCAAAATGGTGTGCTAATCACAAACTTTCTCAGTACAATTTTCACAGGTATCTTTGATAATGCAGAAACAGTATGTGTTACTTACTGATTCTTTATATGAATTAAGTGAGAAAAAATGTTCTGTGGGGACACTGTAATAGTATGTGTCTCCCATTACAAAACTAGGTAAACCTGTTGCACAGTGTGGTATGCACCATTGTGCCATTCATGTTGATTTCCTCATAAATTGTAGGCTCGTGGTCGAGCTCGAGCTGATGAGAGCACCTATGCCCTTGTGGCTTCAAGAAACTCAGGAGCTGTTGAACGTGAAGATGTTAATATTTTCCGTGAGAAAATGATGTATAAGGCCATTCAGCGTGTCCAGAAGATGCCACAAGAAGAGTATTTACATAAGGTATTCACCAAATCTCTGCACTTCCCCTTTAAAGAAGGGATTTATTTTGTAAGAAATACTGTATATTTGAAATCTGCTTAGGGGAGGGAGGAAAACTTAATAATAACATTATTTGCTACATGTGGCCTCGGATCATCCTGTGAATATTTGTTTTATAATCCATGTTTTCTGGGCCTGTAAAGAAGTCTGCTTTTCTGTTTTTAGGGAGGGGGATACACACAAGTTGGGAAAATTGACTAGAAGTCATGTTGTCAGTGAACTCAGTAAAATAACTGAAAAAGAAAACTATTGCTATCATTCCACCAGTATGTCACAGTGCTCATACTGATCTATTCCTAGATTCAGGATTTCCAGTTGCAAAGTATAGTGGAAAAGCAAATGAAGGCAAAGAGAGATCAACGCAAGATATACAAGAAAAATCCTTCACTAATAACGTTCCTATGCAAAAACTGCTACAAACCAGTATGTTCGGGAAAAGACATACAAGTTATTGAAAACATGCATCATGTCAGTGTGAAAAAAGATTTCCAGTAAGTGTTTATGAACTGCTCTGTTTCTTTTAGGCAGAAAGAGATTTTCTTTACAGCAGGGCTGTATGGAGCCTGTAACCTTCTAGGGCCTGTGAAACAAAAAAAAAAAAAAAAAAAAAAAAAAAATTATTCCAATATTGTCGAGTCCTAGGCTCAGTGGAGTTCACAGTTAATGGGTTTGAAAGAAATGTTGTTCTTATGCCTGATTTAAAGGTGACTAGAGTTTGAAACTTTGGAAAAAGATCATCACAGAAGCTGTATATGAACTAGGTGACTTATATAATATGGTATGTACAGTACAACTGTAACCAAAGATGAATACCAGTTGCTCACATACTCATACCAGTAATAGACTAAGGATAAGAGTTTAGCTATGACCAGCGACTCAAACAATACATTGGCCATGAGCTGTGCATTAGCAATTGTACATTTAGAGGACATTCATTCTAGTGGCACACCCCTTTTAGTTCTCCCAGTGTTCTTTCTCCTTATCTCCATTGCAAGCAATGCCATCTAGTTTGGTGAGCATTTAAGTTTTAATTCAACTTCAAGAGCATTTGCTTGATACAGTAAATTTGCAATTAGTATTGTACATCAAAGATAACCATTCTACAAAGATACTGTCCTCCAGAGTTCTGGTTTCTTTGAGACATACCACTAGAATAATTTGTAAAGAGTTCTTGAAGAGTTATGAGAGTTATGAGAAATTATTACCCATATGCTGAAAAAAATAAAATTGAGCTGTAGGCCTAAACATTAACATGATTTTATTGTGAAATTGTCTTGTCAGCATGATGTTATCAGTCAGTTTAAACTAGAAGGTAATAATTCTTTTAGCCCTTCTGCACAGGCTAATCATAATCCTCAAAATCAAGTAGTCCCTAAACTAAATGTTGTAAGAATGTGCACATACACTGCAGCTCTTGATAGTCAGAACCAAATGATTCTGTTAAAGGTTGGACTACAGGGAATAAGAAGAAATCATATAACTTTCAGGTATCATTTCTTTGACAGCTCCATGGCACCTGGAAAAAAAAAACCAAGCTAGATCTATCTCCTGTTATAACAGAGATCCTGCTCATCCTACTTCAAGAGGTGTGAGGGAGAATACAGCTCCTGTAATGCTATGAAAAGAGGCATGGAGTACACTTGTATTTCACTGCATGAAGTATGACCTTGCATTTTCACCAACCCCTGAATGTGCATAACAGGGAGTTGGCAACTCTTTAGGTTTCATATCCTACTTCAACAGTTGTAGTCACTGTGTTTAACTGTATATAAACACTGACAAATATATCTAATGCATACTGTATGTCTGTTTTTCAGAAATCTTTACCATACAAGAGAAAATAAGACACTGCAAGAGAAGAATGCTGATTACCAGATAAATGGGGAAATTATCTGTAAAGATTGTGGACAAGTGAGGAACTTATTTTCATATTTTTATGTTGTTTATGTCCGTCTAATAATATTGTCTATTGTGTCTGAACCATAATTTTGTTTTACTTGCAGGCTTGGGGAAATATGATGGTTCACCGAGGTCTTGACCTGCCCTGTCTGAAGATTAGAAATTTTGTGGTTGTGTTTGAAGACAAGAAATCAACAAAGCAGATTTTTAAGAAATGGGCAGAACTGTCTGTCAGGTTCCCTAATTTTGATTATGCAGCTCATTGGCCTTCAAGTGATGAAGATTAAGGACTTAAAATAAAAATAAAAGCCCTTTTCAGCTTTTCTCTGTCTGCTGATTAGATGTTCCTGTGTCCTACAGAGAGTACTTTGTCATAAACACTGAGAGCCCCTGGGCCTGAGGAGACTATGTTGAAGAGGAAATTAAAGCCAAGGAAGGAGAAGGATGAAGTCTGCACTCAGATTTGCGGTGGTATTCTGGGACCAAGAAGATGACCAAATACATTGCAGTCGTGTGTATCCATGGAAGAAATTCCTGTCTCTGCTCACTATAGAACATCATGGGGTGACAACACTGTCAAAAGTGTGTTAAGTGATCTATTGGCAAGCACAGAACACAGTGTAAGAGTCGGTCAAAGGATTGATTTCTGTCTCAACATTTCTCCTCATTTTTAGACCTCTTTAGGCCTAAAACTTGACTGTATAAAACAGAAACACAGATCTCAGAAAACTGGTCTCAGAAAACTCAGCCAGAACTGGTACAGAACGAATGCTTTGTACCTAACTACCTGTACCTGTTCCCTTATCTCGAAAATGTTTTGTACCTGTCTTCAAGCCTCCTTGCTCCTGACCATTGTGAAAGATCCATGAAGCAAGGAGGAAAAGACAGGAAGATTAATGACCACAGACCCACTGCCAGCAGAGCATGTGCACAAGGTGACGATGACTACTGGCCTTCATCGGGAGACCCCAGATCGACCACCGCCGCCAGAAGGAGCGCGTGCGCAAGGGGAGGAGACTCACAGACACTCCTCTCCTGGCATGTGGGGCCTGCTAGGTGGAGACTACCACATTCCCATGGGAAAGGCACGTTACAGGTGCATAGAGTGGCATAAAAGACAGCTCCACAACAGCTGAAATGAGAGGGGCAACAGGAAGACCAAGACAGAAGACCCCCTCCACCGTGGGATCACCTCCAAGAAAGACCAAAACAACGGAACACCTTCCTGCACCGGGACTCCCAGAGACTCTGGACACCTGTGGACCCGTGGCGGTAGCTATGAACCTCATCTCCTTCTCTCTCTCCTTCATATCTCTTTCCTTGTTCTCTCTCTTTTTCTATCATAAGTCGTTTTATGGACATTATTAATAAAGTGCCTGTTGAGATCGAAATTTGACTCCCTTGACTCTCTCTCTCTCTCTCTTTGAGTTACTATTTTGCAACTCTGAAATCAGAAATGAAACGAACCATCACGAGTCCGCTTACGAGCGGACCGTGACACACAGGACAGACATCTTGAGACGTGCCATGGTGATTATTGTTTTTCTTCTTATTATAACCTTTTTTAAGATAGTGTCTCGAAAGAGGAGCCATGAAAAGAAAACAGATTAGCGGAGTATTTTTTCTGAATTGCTGTTGCTTTGTCAGTGTTTTCATGACTGAGTTGTTCCTCTCATCTTTAGCTGGAAGCTCATACATTTTGATGGACTAAAATTAAGTTTCCATTAAAAGACATTTCAAAAAATCAAGCCCTTAACATGACTTGAAATTGATTATTTTAATGTCCAAGAAGCACAATGCAGATGACTTTCTGAGTGTTAGTTTCATAGGATCATTAAATCTGATTATATATAATGCGGTATTTTTTTCCAATAAATTACTATAATGATTAACCTTTTGCCAACTGTGATACTGTTTATTTTCTTTTATTGTAAGTATTTTGACAATAATAGTAACATGGTTTCATCCTAGCAGTTTAAAGGATAGTGGTATTCTGGCTGTAAAAATAGCATAATGTGTCTCCATATTTAACTCATTGACAGATTCCCACACCCAATTGCAAGTAAGATATTGAAGAGTGGAAAGAAGGTCTGTTTGTTGTTAGAAATAACAGCAGCTTTGCAAATTCCAGATAATGTAGTATGATTGCTGCCATGGACGTGTAAACACTTCAGTAGCCCCAAGTAAAATTTCTACATTACAGTATAGTTGAAAAGTATATCCCAGCAAAAAAAAAAAAAGATATTTATTATGGCTAGATCTGTAATTGCTCTACATTTTTAAAAGTAATATAAATAACATGCTCATTTTTTTTAAATCAGATTTGATTTCAGGTTTGCATCAGGACCACATCTGGGTTTGGGTTTGGGGTTTTCTTTAATATTTCTGGTAGTGCCTCAGGGGGAGGGAAAGAAGTCAAATTTGTGACTGAGAAGAGCGGCACGTTTCAGCTGTCACTGAACTGAAACAGGCCATTTGGGATCAGTTACTTACTTATTTCATAATGTTATATGTTTATAAAAATGCACACTGATGAGTTTTCAGTATAACAGTCTTGTAGATGCCTGTCATGGTGTATTTGTAGGTTGACATTCCACAACAGTGATTAATACTAATAAACTACTACCTTAGACCTGTAAAAAAATCAGTCATATTCAGAGTTAAGACATTATATATGTAAAAGTGTTTTGAGACCCATCAATTCCACAGGTATTTTTGAATGATAAAGCTAAAGCAGGAAAGACCACTTGGACATAGGGAGGGTAAATGTTTTGTAGCATGTGTTTTATATTTGTGTATATCTTTATGTTAATGCTATTCATACATTTATGTATTGTGCAGGGCATAACAAATGTGAAATCTTCACCAATTTCTTTATTCACCAGCAGATACTTCATTAGTTAAAAATATTAAACCATTCCCTTCATCTGTTGTTCTTAGAAACTCTAATTTATTCTCCTTGTATTCTAGTAATTTGCTTAATACTGAAGATTTTAGCTATTTCTATAATCTGGTGATTTAACATTAAAAGCCAGACAAATTTTACACTTTCACATCCATTTGAGATGTTGGAGATCAATAGATTATTCATAATTTCAGATGCATTTTGTTCATGTGCTCAGTATCTGATAAGATGCAATGAAATATACTAAAAATTAATTATTAAAAATTAATTGGCAAATAATCATCATCCAGACCATCTCTGGATTTCTGTATGAATGAGTTGTTACAGTTATGTAAATGTAACATAATAATTATATATATATATATAATATATATAAAATAATGCATTTCCAAGCATTTCAAGTAATTCAGTATTTCAAAGTAGTTTAAAAAACTGGTAAAAAGACATTTTCTTATAGATTGCTGCTGGTTCCTCAATCAAATAATTTTCCGTGCTGAGTAGATTTTCTGAAGTCTGAGCTTTAGATACTTCCCTTTAATGAAGTAACAAGAGCATATGAGCTGGATTTCTTTATTTTTTTCATAGCTGAGTTCAACAGGACCATATTGCAAGCATGCCTGGGCTTCTTGCAGTTCACCTGTGTGCTGGTGTTACGCTCCCAGTTCCTACCATGACTCAGCCACGTTGTCACCACGTTTAAAGACTGTTTGCAGAATCTCACTTCAGCTTAATGCATAATGAACCTCAAATGAATCCTGCTGGGTGCAGAATAAGGAATTTCCACTTCAAGTTATCATCTCTGAATGGAGCTGTAAAACATGCCTATATTGTTCATCCAGGAAGTGTGAAGCTGTAAAAAAAAAAGCTAAATTGCCATATTTTATCAGCTAGTTACTTCTGCATTTATTGCTTTTATGGACCTAAAGTCCTCCGGGGAGTGTGACAAATCCTGATCCTATTTTCTACTCACAGCTTTCATTTGTTCACAAATGTGGAAAGAAGAAAAACTATTAGTCACTGGGGATTTGTCAGGTTATGTCTGTGACTACTTAAGAACTGGTTTGGCTTTAGTTGTGTTTTCATTATTCTGCCTACTTTTGGTCTGATTTCATGCACAGCCAACTGCTGCATTTCCTCATCTGGAAAATGTAAATACTTTACAAACCTTAGAGTAGATGCATAACTGGATGGATAGTTGCTGTACAAATTAAATGTTTTCTGTTCCATAATTTGTCTGTTTCTCCAACTCCTGCACTTTCTTTCTAGCTTCCTTACACTTCTATTTTACATTCTGGGGTTCTGATGTTGCAGAAGTAAGAAAGAGCTTTGATTGCTGAAAGAATTGCTGTTTGCTTCTTCACTGGTACTGGGACAAAACAGTCCAGAGTAGGGAGTGTTAGGAGCAATAGACTTACAAAGCTTGTAAAGCTCATTCTCTGTCAGGTAAATTTTGTTTTGCTGCAACCTTTGTGAATCTCACTTGAGCACATGCTAAATAATTAAACTTCCAAATTAGAAAAATACATAGTGCACAGCGTATAGTCATTTTCCCAAGTCTCTTAGTTCATGTGAGTTTGAATCATTTCCTTTGAGGCATTCTCTAAATATGCATTCATTTGAGGAAGCCGCATATTTGAAAATGAAAACTATGCTGATAAAAACCTACATTTGCAATTTTGTGATGTTCTGGTTGTCAGAAATAACCAGTGTTAGTAGGAAAAAAAAATATTTCTCTGAACTGTTATTGAAAATACATGTGACATTAACCACAGAATGCTAGGAAATAAGTAACAGTTTGGAAATATGAATAAGAAACATAAGTTACATGGGGAAAAAATCTTTTGTCACAATCCTTTTCTTCTTTGGAAATTTTGAGTAGTCATGGTTTTATCTTGTTAGGAAACTGCTGGTTTTGAGCTCTGTTCTGCTGTTCATATACAATATATCAGGAATATTCAATGTATTTTGTATCTCAGCTGTTGTTTTTCCCTGCATGGCTTATTTCAACAGGATGGATCTTATTCAGAAACTTTACTTTGTATAACTTGTACTTTACTTTTCGACATGAACTGAGGGAAGAGGGAAACTGAGTTTATGGGAAAATAACCCATATTTCATATCCCCATTTTTTCCAGACAATTGATTTGAATCTCTTTTAAAAAATCCCCCATGAAGACTAATGTAAGGAATGTTGCCAAAACACTGCCTAGATCAGCTGCTGCCTCACCAAGGCTGGAATTTGGACCCCAACTATTACACCATCCTATAGTATTAGGCAAAGGTGGTAACTTAACTACCTTTGCAGGTAATACATTAAGGTTTATTTTCCCTGTAAAACATTAGCCCAAGTTCTGCTTGACAGTTTGGTGTGACAAGAAATATATCTCATCAACTACATTTTTAATTTTCAAATAGGCCAGAGGGGGTGATGCACCCAGTTACTACTGAATTTCACTATCATTTGGGTATTCAGTCCTTGTTAACCTGAAAAATCATAGTGCCTTGTGCTTGACTTTCACACAGAGGTGCCACCAGTCTGGACTCTGTTCTTCACCCTTTTATTTTTCGCTTTTTGATGTTAAGCACAGGACTGGTCCAGGGGGAAAGATGAGGTGATTCAATAGACTCCATGTGCAAAATCAGCAAGGTCTAAGCCCAACCAGCAACTTACAGCCACTGATCTCCAAGTTTCATGTCCAACCTAGTGAATATTCTGCCATTCTGTGGCCTTTTTTGGCAGTTGACGTTTACCACACAGGCTCAGGTCACTGCAGGAAGACAGCTGAGCCAGGTCTGAGGCTGTTGCCACCCTGAGCAGTCTATGGAAGTCAAGCAGAGGAAAGCCCCGTGCCATGCTCTGCCACCTCCTCTGATGTGGGCACCAGGTGAAAGGCGGGGAAGCTACAGGCACTATGGGGGTGATAGACTTTGTTTTGTAGCTTGGTTCTGCTGCTGCCATCCCTGGCACCTTTGTGTACATATCACAAAGCCTGAATACATGGCTGTGGGGCAGAGCACTTTGCAGAGATCCTCAAGTGGTGTTTTCTCCCAGAGCAGTGTCTAGATGAACACCACAAAGGGTGTGAGACCACTGTCTGGCTTTTTCTTGCCTACAAACATACCTGAAATGCCTGGCGCAGTCTCATGCTTGGGATAATCATATGAAAGAATGAGTACTGTGTCTGTGGAAGGAGCACTGGAAGGATTTGCTGAAGTACATTGGAGGACAAAGAGACATTATTCAAGACAGCCAGCTCCACCAAGGGCAAGTCCTGCCTGATCAACCTAGTCGCTTTCTATGATGGGATGACTACATCAGCGGACATGGGAAAAGCAGTGTATGTAAACTATTTAAATTTCTGTGAAGCCTTTGGTACAGTCCTACACAATGTCCTTCTTTCTAAATTGGAGACATGTGGATTTGATGGGTGGACTGTTTGGTGGATAAGGAATTAGTTGGATGGTCACATTCAGAGAGTAATGGTCAACAGCTCCATGTCCAGATGCAGATCCATGACAAGTGGTGTCCCTCAAGGGTCCCTACTGGGATGAGAGCTGTGCAATATTTTCCTCAGTGATATAGCCAGCAAGATTGAGTACACCCTCAGCAAGTTTGCAGATGTCACCAAGCTGAGTGGTACAGTTGCACATCACAAGGACGGGATGTCATCCAGAGGGACCTGGACAAGCTGGAGAAGTGAGTTTGTGTGAACCGTGTGAGGTTCAACAAGGCCATGTTGCAAGGTCCTGCAGCTAGGTTGTGGCAATACAAGATTTCAGTACAGGCTGAGGGATGTGACTGAGAGCAGCCCTGTAAAGAAGGAGTTGGGGGTGCTCATTGATGAGAAGCTTAACATGAACCGGCAATGCATGCTTGAAGCCCAGAAGGCCAAACATATCCTGGGCTGCATCAAAAGAAGTGTAACCAGCAGGTCGAGGGATGTGATTCTGCTCCTCTGTTCCTCTCTCTGGTGTGTTGTGTCCAGTTCTGGAATCCTCAATATAAGAAGGATATGGAACTGTTGAAATGGGTCCAGAGGAGGCCATGAAGATGATTACAGGGCTGGAGCACATTCTGCCATGAGGACAGGCTGAGAAAGCTGGGCTTGTTCAGCCTGGAGAGGAGAAGGCTCCAGGAAGACATAGTGATTTTCCAGTACCTGAAGGGGCTACATGAAAGCCGGAGAGAGACTTCTTACAAGGGTGTGTAGTGATAGAACGAGATGGACTAGCTTTAACTTGGAAGGAGGAAGATTTATACTAGACATTGGGAAGAAATTCTTTCCAATGAGGGTAATGAGGCACTGGCAAAGGTTGCCCAGGGAAGCTGTGGATGCCCCATCCCTGGGGGTGTTCAAGATCATGTTGGACGGGCCTTTGAGCAGCCTGGTCTAGGGGAAGGTGTCCGTGCCCATGGCAGGAGAGGTGCAATTATATAAGGTCCCTTCCAACCCAAAAAGGGCTCTGCCCCCTCTTAGAGAGCGGGCCCCGCTTTCAAGGTTTCTGTTTCCAGCCCGGACTGCGCGGCCGCTAGGGGGCAGCGTGCGGGCTCCCCTCGGCTTTTCCGCCTCCCGCCCTGTCCCCGCAGCCGCCTCCCCCCGGCAGCGCCCACAGCGCTGGGGAAAAGGGTCCCCGCGCTCCCCTACTTGTGCTTCCCCTCGCGAGGCTTTCTTCTTGCTGCTGAGGGATCTCTTACGTAACTTGACACCGCTGTCCCGAGAGAAATGGGTTTTTTTTTCAGCTGACCTCATTTGAGTGAGCTAAGTAAACGACGTGCAACTGGTGGTTTAAAATACTATTTCAGAGTTTGCAGAGGGGGTTGTGGATGTTTGCTGCTCTAAGCTCTACAGACCCTATAGAAGTTCATAATTTTCTGAGAAGAAACAAAAAAATAATTCTGACATGTGGAAGACATTAAATGGTATCTGCTTCCGCTTCTTGTTTTGCATTTTTGCACCATAATTTTGTATTTCAGAAAGTAAACATACATGCATTATTTATAAACAATAAAGCTATTGGATTTTCTTTTAATTTCTCTGCAGACGGCAGAAATAAGGTCACTGCTGGGTCCCGAGAATGTGAGGACTGCCAAAATATACAGTAGATGCTTTTCAGAGAAAAACAGTACATACCAAGTAACTGTTGAGTCATAGACCCTATAAGTTAGTGTAAGCAGATGTTGGTTACAGCTCACATCGATGGGAAGTATGTAATCACAACCCCTATAGCCGCCCACTGTCCATTTCTGGCCAAAGAACTTCCCCGAAAGCGTGGTTCTAATTTTATGGAAACCCTTTGAAATTTGGCACAGCTTTCGAAAGTATGTACGAAAAAAAAGTCTGCCAGAGGTTTGGCCTCCAACTGTGAAAACAGACACTGCCTTTTCAGACTCCTCTCCCAGATTTACTGACCAACACCCAGAAGAGAGAATTTACATTCTTTTAGAATACAGCAGGAAAATGAAGGTCTGTATGCTGCAGAATTCAGCTTCTGGTAACATTTACATCTGTTGTTTTAAACTGTCAGCTGTTGCACAAGGCCGGGCTCTCATGTGAAGTATTTGTTTTAAAGAAAAAGGAAAGGGAAGTCTTTTCAAATGTACTGCAGGGACATTTTTGCTCGTTGCTGGGATGGATTACAGCAGTTAGAAAGAGTGGGAGGATTTAATTAGTTAGAAGCCATAGAAGTGTGCTTCAGGCAATATTAGAAAAGTAATTGTTGTTTGTTTCTGTCCTGCAGATCCGGCTAAAAATCATATTTGGCGTGGTTATATGCCTTTTGTTTTCCTTATTACTTATGTGTATTATACTGCTTCCATCAAGAGGTAAGGTATTTGTCATCTAGTGTACTGTAAACCACAGTATCTTTAGCTGCTGTAGCTTCTAGAGCTAACTAAAGTTTGTCCTGTCAGAATTATTATGTCTTTATCGCTTTACAGAAATGTACTGACAGCTGAAATATCCTGAAGGTAGGATTGAAATGCCAGCAGATGTTGAAACAAGGAACTCCTTGGAGTGAAAATCACCTGAATTAAATTTATTGTGCATGATATGTAATGTTTTTAGACAGGACTGCAAAAATAATTCTCAGATCTCCTGGTATTATCTTGGGTTTTGTGTTGGGGTTAGGAGACTCACAAACTGTTAGTAATTTCCATTAGCTTGGTGAACTTGTATTTGGTCGTGTATGGTTGTGTAATAATTACAGAAGTTCTCTGTACAATTACAAGTTAAAGACTTTCTTGTAGGCAGTGTGTTGAATTGTTTGTGAACATATTTAAGATTGCATTTGAAAATTAAAGTCAGCATTGTATAAAATAAGGATGCATACTTTGCTCTAGAATTATGATGCTAGCTGTAGGTAAACAAACACAGTGTGATCTGCTGAGTCCTCTGCTGAAGTCTGGAGTGTGGTTTGAAATGTAAAGCCTGAGTGGCACTGACTTGATGGTAATTTTTGCTATGGAGGTGTAGTAAGGGCAATATAAGTATTTTCACTACAGTAGATTAATTTAAAGCCTCTGGAATAATTAATTAAAAGAGTAACAAAAAGCCTGTATTCCAGTAACAATATCTATTTATAGCTTTTTTTCCCCAATCTTGGCAGGGTCACTGAAATGAAGAAATCAGTTTTGCACTTACAACTTAATGTTATAAAATCAGCTATCATCTGCTTAAGTCTTGTGAAAATTAAGTCCTGGAGTTAATGTGCAGGTTTTGTGAAAGGTGAAATCTCTTGTCTACTTTATATTTCTGTAGAATATGGTTATCGTAAGTTGTTTCACTGAGGGAATAGTTGGAGGCTTCTGAAACAGTTAGGGTTGACTCTGTTATGCAGCATCTGAATATGAGGTTACATGGGAAGAGATACCGCCTCGGAGTGATAGGTTTGATTTTTACTGCCAATGATGGGATGGCAGATTTTTTGGCTAGCTTAAACATGGTCAAATCTAAGCTTTCATTACTAGTAAAAGATAACTGTATGCTATCAAGTCAGAGTTGTTCCTATCAAGTCTGCAAGTCAAGACAGGGCAGAATATTTTTAAGATATTTACATTAAAAAAGAGCAGTGATTGGTTGGGCAAACTAAAGATCATGGAAAGTACTGTAAGAGGCAGTGAATGTATTTTTCCGTTCTGAAGCTCACTGGTCTTAGCCTGAGTCTCTTCAGTACCTGAGAAGAACCCTGTTAATCACTATAGATTCTCGCAATAGCTACTTGGTAATTAGCATATCAAAAACCACATTTAGATTCAGTAGTATGATGAAAAGATTATCTTACTCTATAAAATGCTTTTGAAGGAGCATTTTAGACAATTGTGGAATACACAATTGAACATATTATGTTGAACGTATCTAATTATGGCTTCTTATCCTTAGGGGGAATTGCAAGTTCCTACAGTTATCTGTTCAATGCCTAAACCTTTTAAAGTTCTTAGGAGTCTATTGATCAGTTGTAAAAGGAAGAAATACAAATAAATTTTGCAGTTAAAAAAATTGCAACTTGAAAACAGGCAGGAATTAACTATAGAGATGGAATTTGATTGTGTATGCACATTCCACCTTTGTTACTGTTTTACTGGAAGGATGTGGCAATGTAGAAAGATAATTAATTGCATATGAGAAATGTATCAACACAGACCAACTGAAGTTCTTTTTAAGAAATCAGCAAAGAGAAATGTCTGTGAAATTCTGAAAGAACTGCAAGAAATATTTAGTTCTGGTTTTGTCTGCTAAGTTTCTAGTAATTTCATGCTGTTCAAACTTCTCAAAATGTGATAGCTGGTTTTGGTTTACATGTGGGAGAGTATAAAAATGTGAATAATTCTCAAAAGTTGTACTGGAAAATAGTTTTCTGTTTGAAGAGGATAGTAAGTGGGAAATGCTTGCGGTTATGACACAATTTCTCTGGGGCTAAGAAGAGCAAGGCAAACAATCCCTATATAGTGAAGGACATCTATGCTTAAGAAATTAGTGACAGTTCTTTTGACATTTCTTTGAGTTAGGAATGCACTGTGTGATTTACCTTACTATGATAACAATACTCTAAACAGCTCAGAAAGGTTCTTTTCACTTGTACACTTGTGTAGCTACTCCTGTTCTGCAGAATAATCAAGAAAGCATTTCTTAGGAAATGGTGATATTCCTTGCTAAACACCAGCCAAATCCATTTCCTGATTCAATAAATGCCTCCCTGTGTTCCTATGCAAAGACAAACAAGGAGACTTCCATAACTGTAGAGTGGAAGGAAAAAACTTCTAGTCTGGAATTCAGTTGCTGGCACTGAATTTAGCTGGAAATGGTGCTTTTAGTTGCTGCTTTCTAGTTGGAATGGATGCCCGGATATTTGACTTAAAACAGAAATAGAGTTAAAGACATTCTCGTCTTCTTGTCCATCTATCAAAACTGGCAAATGACAATTACAGATTATAAACACTCAGTTGTTGCTAATAATTCCTGTAACTAAAAATCAGTGGATTGCTGTGACACCCTGCTTCCACCAAAATCTGGTGGTTCAATCTTAGCTATGAGTTCAGACTCAGATCTAAGTAGTAGTGTAAACCTAGCCACAGTGATCTTTATGCTGGTGGCAGAGACTGATCATCCAATCTTAAAATGGATTAGATTAATACCTCTTCTGTTTGGTCCTTCAGAACGCATAAAAATAAGTAAGAATTAATTGTAAAATCTTTATAGATGAGTTTTCTAAAACTAGTAAGATTCATTAGTTTGTATTTCCTTAACAGGGTTCCATCTGATATACTTGGGCAGTTGAGGTCTTTGAGAATGCTCCTAGGACTGTGGGATTGGGTAGCCTTTTCTTGACATATCTAATTCAGTGCTTTGAAGAAACTCTTTTGTCACTTATGTTCTTAAATCATCATGAATTGCTTAACCAAAACATGCTCTATTAATTTTCCATGCTTTTTTCACATGTTAGTGGCAGAATAAATACTCTGGTTTAGGACTAATTTAAAGAGGTTACCATGACAATATTAACTCTCCAAGTTTTGCTTAGGAATGATGTATGATGGCTATGAATTAAGGTAAATTTTTATACTAGCTTTTCTTTATATTTTCTGAAAACTTAGTTTTCCATAACTGAAAGGAATTATAGAGCTTCCTTCTCAGTGTATTGTTAGAGTGAGGTTTTTTTTCCTTTCTTGGACCCTTATGCAGTAGATGTTAGAGTCTGGTGGTAAACTGAACCATTCTCATTCTAGTGTGCTCTAGCTTACTACACACCCCTTTAGTTCCTGCCAGTAAAAAGAGCTGGATTATACTGCTGAACATGACTTTTTCAGACCTCATTTTTCTTCTCATTCCAAAGGGTGTTTTTGAAGTAATCTTCACTGGGAAAGCAAATGATACATCTCACAAAAAAATTACTATAATGTAGGTAAGGAAAAGCAGATTCAGCCAACGTGAAGCTGAAGTGACCAGAAGTTCTGAAGCAGGATCAGGAGTGTTGGAATTAGTTTCTGATGATGAATTGGTCTCTGGTCTCCTCAAGTAGAAGGCTGTGCGTGTTGAAGGAGCTCATGCTTAGCTGTTCAGTGTCAGCCTACAGAGATGAGAATGGACGTTCTAGTCCACGATCTGCAAGCTGGTTGTACCAAAATGTTAATCCGTTTACTTTTGGCAAGTCATCTATTTGCTTGGTAGCAGTGGATGCTAAATAAAATTCATAGATACTAAACACATTGAAATACATATAAGATGCATATATACAGCTATATTTATTTGTAAAAATTAATAACGAAAAGAAAACTACAAAAAACACCAACAAATGCAGAAACCAGAGTACTTCCTGATTTTTGTGTACACTTGGTTTAATTTGGCAGGAGTAGAGACAATTTATATAGATGCACATTAGGCCATGTTGTGGAATAAGCTAGCAGGGCTTTGAAATTTAAAGCAAAAGTTGTGTTGTCTATGCACATCTAGTATTTGCAAGGGAACAATCTTCATACTACAAACAGAATTTCATAGTGATGAACTGGTGTGTATAAAGTTAATCTGAATTTAGTATAATTGAAAGTTCTGGTTTCTGTGTTTTATTATGCTCTTTCACAACAATTAACTGAGAAGTAAGGGAGAAGGTATATGCATAAAGCTAGTGACAATTAATAGAAGCTTACAGGCTTCCACAAATATATATGTAAGTCGAATACACTCACATGCATGACTAAGTAATTATGATCATGAAATATATACAGCAAGTTACATTGTGATGCAAAATAAGCAACTCAGTGCATAGAAAAATACAGAAATACACCCTGTAAACTAGTGCAAATGGACCACAAAGGATTAAAACTGAGACAGTGACATGGTGAAGGGAAAAAAAGCAAGGCTGGTATTTGGTAAGCTTTTATTTCTGTGGTTGGCTCTGCTATTTGCTTCTTTTTTGACCCTGAGCATCTTTTTTCATCTTTGTTATTGCAACAAGAAATGAAATGCAACAGAAAAAATTACCAAGCCTACCAACAACCATCCAAATCTGTGTCTCTATAGCGCCACAGACATGTAAAGTACTTTTCTTGTTAGGGTCTGTTCTGTAAGGAGAGATTTCAAATGCTATTATTGAACCAGTCTTTAGTTACAGAAGAAAGATTCAGCAACAATTATAGGAAACGATTAAAGATGCTGCTTTTAATTAAAGCATTTAAATGTATCTTCTGTTGCTTAGAAACAAGCATTCAGAATTATAAGAATCAAATAAGAAATAGTTGTGTTTGGATTTTTTGCAGTCCAATGATAGAAATTCAGATAGGAGTGGACATGTTTTGAAAATCATTAGCAGTCATAATAAATTATCACAGAATATTAAGTATGTGAGGGTGAGATGGCTAACAGAGTGAACATTTAAATTAGAGCTGTGAAAATCAGACTAGAAATGAGAGATTTGTGATATTGTTTGTCTTTTTAATTAAGTAAATCCTTTTAAGCTAAGAGATGGAACAAGGAAATTTTACCAGATTAAGGTATCAATCAGGACTGCAAATTTAAGCCTCCTATACACAAAACCATTGAAACGGATATTAACGGTGGATATATTTTGCTAATAGGCATATTTGCTTAGAGAATTTAAACTGAAAGCTAGTGAAAAGTAATCATCACTCAATATAAACAGAAATGGATTCTTCTTTGGAATTGTTTTCTATGCGTTTTTTAAGAGTTTTCTGTCTTCCGTGCTTGTCATTAACGTATCAAGGAACTCTAATATGCAGTCATGGTACTAGCAAGAGGAAGTAACTTCTTATTGAACTTTTGGGGATATTTTCTGGGCATATTGCTAGCTCAGAGTTTATGCTGATAGGTTTTTGCATGTGGATTGGCATTCAGTTTTATTTCTCATGACAGCTTTCTTCTGCGTTAGCGCAGACAAGGCTAGTGTCAACAGTCAATCTGACATGTGTATTCTACAGTAAGTAATAGTCACTTAGCAGAAGAAAACATGTATTATCATTACAAAGTACTATAGAAAAGAATATAAAGAAACATTTCCCAGGAAGTCAGTGTGGTCTTAACAGAAAGGGCAGCTGTAATGAGGAAGTGATGGAGCATGATATGAAACCTGAGAGCAGTGAGTCATCTTGATTATCTGGCTGTCATCTGAGAGCTCTGAAGGAGCAAAAGGGGGAAGCGGCAAAGGCCTGGTAGGTTACAGAATGACATCCACGCTACCTCTAAAGACCATTGCAAAAGTCCTCTTGGTTTTAAAAGAGAAAAGCATAGAATCCTAAAATGCCTAGACATAAAGGCTGCTGTTATTATGATAGTGAACTTTATAAGCTGGCCTTTATCAGAAATGTTCCTGTGTCTGCTGAGGATTAAATATTTTGAGTACTCCTCTTGTGAACTGCATAGTTTTTGACTTTTGTTGCGTTGTTAAAATGGAATTTTTCATTTCAATGCACTTAGCAAGCCAGAATTTCCAGCATCACCCTCTTCTCATCCAGTTGACTGTTCTTAAGTTTTGTTTCTAAAATCTGCCCTAGCTTAAAGTGTTTAGCTTTGGAAGAAACATAGTCAGACAAGAGCCACAAACCCAGCCACACTATTATTTTGCAAGCCTTATATCCACGTAACTCTACTTGATGAAACATTTATGAAATTTGGCAGCAGGGATTTGTATGCACATCCTAATGTTTGATTCTGCTGCATTTGTGCAGGTCCCTATTCAAGTGTTTTTTCTACATACCATATAGGTTCATCAACCCTACGCTTTAAAAAAAACCCTTTGTCTATTGCATGGAAAATGTTTTTCTTGGACTTGTAGATTCTACAAGTAAATAGTTCTGAATGAATAAATGACTGGGTGAAGTAAATTAGTTTGTCTAGTTTCCCGATTTTGTATTGCTGAAGGTGACTCCTTCATAGGCTAAAGGACCTTAACAGAACACTTCACAGCATTGCATTAACAGATACTTGCTCTCTTTTTCTTAGTTGCCAATACAGATGATAGTCCCAGAGCTCTTACATTGGAGGATTATTTGAATGGAAATTTCCAATATAAAACATTTTTTCCATATTGGGTGTCAGGTAAGTAAAACCTTTTCTCAAACATACAGAAGCCTTTCTAATATTTGTTTCTAGACTGCTTTACCCAAACTTGTAAATGTATTTTTGTTCTGGCTTTACTGTGAATGGACGTTAACTATGAAATTAATCTGCTAGTCAAAACTTAGGGCTGGCATTTACTCCTCTGTCAGTCATTATAGAAATTCTAAGTATTTGATGTTTCAACAGACATGTTTGAATCGAGCATAAATTATAATTTTACAGAGGCCTTCAGCATTTTATTCTTCGTACTGTCATATTCATTGCAGCAAGTGAAAGAAATATATCAATGTGTCTGTCATTTCCTAAGCAATCTCCTTTTTTGTGTTTGTCACAGAACTTTTTCAATTACCATTTGTAATAATTGAGGTAGCCTGCCTATAGGCCCTGTTGTTCTTTCTTTTCAGTAATACCTGGCTCTGCAATGAGCTCAGCCATTCTTATCTCATAGAAATGCTGACACTACTGAAATTTATGAGTTCTAATACATTGCCTAGAAAATATGACTGAGTTTCTAAACAAGTTCCTTAAGGCAGAAGATAAAGACGTGAAGTTAATTGCTGCTGAACTATGTGTGGCTGAAATGCTAGTGCTGTTATCATTGAATTGCAGCAGCACCAAAAGGCTTAGGCTAGATTACACTCTAGTACATGCACTACTACCACTCCTATCTACCCACTACCTCAAGTAATTATTCTCTGGCTTGAGACAAGATCCATCTTACTGTTCAAATGGAGTATGAGCAAGTTAGCTTTAACCCAGAATTTTAGAACTGATATGAAGCCTTCCAGGACATGGCTAACAGCAGTTCAAGTTTACAGTTAACAATCTGAAATACATTGACATGACTTTAAATTTTAAAATTAGGTCATCATTTGTTAGAATTCATTAAGAAGTATGTAGGCAGCATGTCATCTAAACCTAGTACTCTCCTTCTGTCTTTACACCTTTCTCAATTATACTTCTTCTTAACAGTTACAAAGCTCATGCAAAAGTCATGCCATAGATGTTATAGGCAGTCATATCTACTTCTGATGCAAGGAGTTAAAATTGAATATCGCTTCTTTAATGGGCCTGAGATCACCACAAATGCCATTGTGAGTATCACAAAGGTGTGCTCAAAAGATCCACTGGTGATCTAATTTCCTAAAAATGGATACCTTATACAATGTTTCAGGCTGCTTTTTAATTGTTAAATTATCTTTCTCTTTATCTACACCAAGCATGCCTTTTATCTGTTTATGGCATTGAATATAATGATGCAAAACTAAAATTCTGGTCTTGATTCTCAAAAAAACTATGGCTCATGCCTTGAGCACAGGTAGGGTTAAATTCCATTCTTATCAAAGACCACTCACCCTGGCTTTGTAGGACCTGTATGAGAAGAGCAGTATCATTTCTATAGTGTCAGTTCCATGGTACTGCTGTTACGTGCAGAATCTGAACAAATGAGAATGTTCTAGTGAAATGATAAGCCAAGATCTCAGATGTTTTCTTTTAAACACTTATATTGTGGTACTGACCTTCTAGTTGGTCTTTCCCTGGTATTACTGGGACATTGTTTAGAATAAAATCTGGCATTCAGTTTTAAGGTAAACTAACTGATTCTGTGTGCAGTATGTAATCTTGAGAACATACTCAAGAACCCTGAGGACAGTTTGTTGGTAATGGTGTACCTTGGTATCATTGAAGAAAAACGTTTTTCATGTAGATGCCAGCAGATATTTGCTCAAAATCTGTTCACTGACAGGAAAGTGAATACTTTAATAAACTGACCTGTTCTGTAGTATCTTTGTGCGAGGTTAACAGCCTTTTTATCTTGTTTATAAAGATAATGAATATCTTCATCAGTCTGCAGAAGGTGATATTATTCTTTACAATGTTGAAATGAACTACCCAACTACCATTATGACAAACAGCACAATGGTATGTACCTTTTCAATTAATAAAAAGACAGCAAATTGCAGTTATATTTTAAGTATCACTTAAAGAGTGAATGGATTAAAACCTGACCCACTGAATTCTTATTCAAAGGGCTTTTATTATAATCTAATCTTAATCTTTCAGAATGAAGTTAATGCTTCGAATTATGTGTTGTCATCAGACAAATACTTCATAGCTCTGGAAAGCAATTATTCAAAGGTAATTATTTTAATATACTGCTTAATGAAATATTTGGTTTCATTTAATTATTTTTGATTGTTGTTGCTTTGGCTAAATGTTTCTTGGTATTTTCTTGAGAAAGAGCAGGCTGCAAAAAGGCAGCAGATCATTTTTAATTAGATTAACTTTTTCCAAGTTAATAATATTATTTTCTTGCTTCATTTTTGCAGTTGTGGAGATACTCTTACACAGCATCATACCACATTTATGATCTCATATATGGGTAAGGCATAATACTTCTTAGAGACCTGTGGTGAATACTCTGTCGTGACATGCTTGCAAGCATTTACACTGAAAAACTCTACAGTAACATAACTAACACCCTGCTTTACTTTTGCCTGAGTCTGTAAGGTTCTTTGTTTTCCTGGAAAAAAAAACAGTGTCTAAGAAAATCAGTCCTTTCATCTACTCATCCAGGTATCTTGATTGGTTTATATTTCTTGCCCTAAAACTTCAACTGCTCAAGATTCTCAGTTTTTGTTCTTCTTTGCATAAATTTCTCTCACTGCATCTTGGCTGCCTGAGTCCAATTCAGTCTCAACTAGATGTCTCCATGCCCTTCTGCTGTGTAACACATCTTTTTTGTGGTTGATCTAATCTTTAGCTTCCCTAAAACTCTCATATGTCCATTAGTGCTCCAGTAATCTTGTAGCAGTTCATCTTGGGTTCCTCAAAATTTGGTCTCTTTCCCAAGCTCGAAGGAGGGCATCTGCCTCCCCAGTCAATTTTTTATGCTATAAGTACCAATATGACCAAATGCTTCTTAGTTCTGAGCAGTAGGGCCTGCTCTGAGCTGCTCCATTCTTGTGAAACTTGGTTCAAGGTGGAAGAAGATTGCTGCAAGCTAATGTGAATAGAGAGGTACTGCATGTAGGTTGTGATCTTTAACAAATGCTGTAACTGCTGCTGTTATGCTTGCCTCAGCGGGCTATATCCTGAGCTTACGTTACCCAATAATTTGCTGAGACTGTAATGCAGACTGAAGATAGAGGAAATGACTGTAGATGCTTGTGCAGTATTTAGGAAGAGATAAGGCTGCATTCTTATGCTGTTGAATATGTCTTCAAGGGGTTGAATTGCAAGCCTTTACCAGCACTGGTGTACACCATCACATTACTGCATGCCTCACTGCCTGCCTTAATTTTGCATTGCTCAAAAAAAAAAAAGCTGTTAGGAAATACAGCTCTTCATGAATTTTATATGAATGTACAGTATAACGATCCATTTGTACTGTGCACAAAAAGCCATCTCAACTTCTCTCCTTTTTTTAGTGGTTTTGTAACAGAAAATCAGCTTCCACATAAAATTCAGTATATATCCTGGTCACCCGTTGGACACAAATTGGTCAGTAAACATAACGAAGCATTAGAACAGTTTTGCTTTGCTTGCATAGAAGACATTTATTTGCCTTTGGTTATTATTTTGTTGGGTAATATTTTTGATAAGCCTGTGTATATTAACCTTGGTTGTAAGCAAGAATGAAAAAGAAAAGTTTTAATGTGTCAAAATTTAACTTGTCCGTGTCTCAATGTAAGAATTCATGTTCTCAGCTACATTATGTTTCATTTTGCCAGCCAGTCTGCTATCAAGACTTGACCAACATAATTGTATATAGGATTAAATGTAGTTTGGAAACCTGAAAACCAATGTAGTTTCCTTTGGTGTTGTATAACACATGAGTTTACTGTGGAGATTTAGAGGTGCAGTATTTAAAATCTTTTCAAAAATTTTTACTCTAGGAAATGGCTGCCACATTCTTATTACAAAAAAAAAAAATCTTATTTTACTTTTTTTAATTTAATCATAGCCAAGTAAGTATTTCTCGGTAATTATAATAGACATATTGCATGTAGTAACAGGTTTATAACTATTTTATTCTTCATTCCAAAGCATCAGCCCAATAATTGTCAGTGATCTTTTAACTACTTATCCAATGTTGACAAAATATTTAAGCAAGAAAGAATTTTTAACCATACTACTTTCAGAAAATATCCAGGGAATTGGCTAAGTATGAATGGACAAGATTTTAGGAAACTTTTTCCATACCCTAGGATTATTTAATTCCCTCAAGTAGATTAAATATTGATATTTTCTTTATCATGAATTCTGGGCACAGTGAGGATAATTTCCTGTCTTCTTAGTACTAACAGTCTGTGTTGCTTTTATACAGTAGTCCTTATGTTGAATCTGGAAGATTTAGGAGTTGCTTTGTTTTTCATTTAAAAAACAAAGTACTTAAAATGTTACACTGATGTTGCTAACAAATCCTTATAGTTTCGAAGGGCCTGCTTTTCTAAGAAACTGATGTTTCCGTTGCTGGTTTCTTAACCACATTTCCATTCATTTGATTGAAATTTAGCGATACCCAAGGCCTGCAAGCACTTATTTTAAGAACTGTCTTTTGGTAATTCATTTACTAGAAAGGAGCAAACCAGACCAGACAGAGTAAAACCTATTTTTGTCTTATCTCACATGACCGAGGCCTTTTGACAGGTTTAGAAAAGTTCACTTATTTTCATTTTAGGTGTTGTGTATTTGGTTTTGTCTTCTACTTTTGGTGGAACCTGAAGGAATTGAGGGTCTCTTAAGAAACACAGCTGAGCGAATAAGTTTCAAAGGTGTTTATTTGCATTATTTTCCACACCAAAGCTAGCCACAGAAACCTCTTAATTTTATTAAGATCGAGATTTGTTCTGACAAAGCCGAACATAGAATTTGGCCCATAACATATAATTTATTTACAGGGATACCTACTCTTGCAGATTTTGTGAGGGCTTTTAGTGTAGATCTCATGTGTACATTTTATATTCATTATATCTTCTTGTTGATATAATGCAAGAGCACTGACTGCAGTAGTTCTTACTGTAAACCCTGTAACTGGTGCCTGTACTTGGTGTATGTATTAAAAAAAAAAATACCTTCTTCACTTTAGGTATATGTATATCAAAATAATATATATTTGAAACAAAGTCCAAGAGAGGAACCAATTAAACTAACTAGTGATGGAAAACAGAATGAAATATTTAATGGGATTCCTGATTGGGTCTATGAAGGTAAGTAAATCTTGTAGGGCAATAATAAACATGTTAAATGCTTTGCCAAGATTACCATTTTTCCACAATTCATTCTAAACTATCTGTCATTATAGATTATTCTTAGAACTCTAAGGATTACTTATTTTCCATATTTTATTTGCATACAATGACTGCATTTTTTGTTCATACTTTGTCACCCAAAACCTGAGTCTTTTGTTGCCAAAACTATATCACAACTTTACCAATGAGGCTTTCTTCTGCTGCACAGACAGTACAGTGAATTAAGCTGTAATTGAAGTTTTAAATTTGGTGAAAATTTGGCATTTCAGCGCATCAAAAAAAAAATTAAAAGTAAACACATGTACACATGAAAATCTAAGTGAATTAAATGGGATCTGTGTGCCAATTCTTAAGTTCTTAAGGTCTTTCAGAATTTAGATATATTACAACACGCTTGGTATTATTTCTTTAGTACAACTATTTTTACATTTCTCAGTTGCTAAGAGTAAAATGCTGCAGTGCAGTATAAGATAGATTAAAATGATGGACTATTATGAATGATTCTTTTCTTTTCCTCAGAGGAAATGCTAGCAACAAAGTATGCATTGTGGTGGTCTCCAAGTGGAAGATATTTAGCATATGTGCAATTTAATGATTCTGACATACCAGTTATTGAATATTCATATTTTGGTGAGGACCAGTATCCCAGAAAAATAACTATCCCATACCCAAAGGTATGTTTTTTCATTCTTTTGACTTATTTCTATAGAGGAATAAGTTATCACAATGATAAAACTGACTGCTTAAAAAATGTTTATATCACTGTGATTAAATCCATTGTGGCCAAAAAATGAAAGAAAAAAACTTAGACCAAGTTTAGAAAAGATAAAAGTGCATTCAAAACTGTAGATATTTAATAATATCAGTGAAATAAATGGAGTTACTCATGCAAGTAAAAGGCATGTACAAAGCTTGCATGATCAAGTCTTGGTTTTCTCATTTCACGTTACTTATTGCAACGTGTTAACTATGCAGTTGTTATTTTTCCTTACAATAAATTAATTATGAGACATTTTTTATTTTGAAAAACAAAGACTATGACACCTTCAATTTATTTGCACACTTCATAGTGCTTTTTGTTCTCATGGGGCTTTGGATTTTACCTGCTTTCAAGTGCCAGATCTAAGGCAAGGAGGTTTTGGATTGGCATTTCTTCAGCATGCACTAGAGAGCTCTCCTGACTCTTGTCATGTTCATGTGATTGCAAGTGATCATGTTAAAATATCTTAAGAAGTTACTCACCTGTCAGCTGGGTTACAGTTATAAAGTAAAGCTTAATGGTTTCAACCACACATGAAGGAGAATTAAAAAGCTAGTAATGTACGCAATGGATAAGCAAGCACAAAACTGGTTTATCCAAAACCATTTTACTTCACAACAGGCATGTCAAAGAGCTCTTGCAAGCATGTGAATAGTTTCCTGGAGTTTTATGTGAAAGTATGCGTAGTGCATGATGCAAAGGTCCACATTGCAACTAGAACATTGGTTCCCATCAGCACATTTTCTGTGTAGAAAGGCTCTAAATTTGACTGTTTAAAAGTTTTTTTTGTGTATGCAATGATGCAAAGTTAAGCAATATACTACTGCTGTGGTGTCACTCTGAGATCTCATAAGACCATATTTGCCCTGTCATACTCAAATGGATATGTATTTTGTAACCTCCTTTCTTGCAAAAATTGTTGTAAATTTCCTTGATCTGAATTGTTTGGAGCCTGATTTGAGTAACCTCATACATTTTCTTTGAAGGCTGGGGCTAAAAATCCTACTGTTAAAGTGTTTATTGTTGATACTACTAACCCTGAAGCATATGGTCCTAAGGAGGTGCCAGTTCCTGCAGTCGTAGCGCACAGGTAGTGTGTTCATAAATATGTCTTCTTTTTTTAAAAAATACGGCTTTTGTATGTTTGTTTTAAGCGCTTGAACCTCTGTTTTCCGTTTCTAGCAGTGGGATGCTATATCCATCTCCTAGAAATGCTGTCTTCTGATTCTGTCTGGCTGTGTGACATATTGTTACAAAGAACAAAAGCATCCCTAAGAAAATGGAAGCTTTGCTGTTGTATTCCACAGAGCAATACGGGGGCTACAATCTGCAGCAATGCTTCTATATTTCTGCTCTTTAACAACCACCCTTTCTTTGTTTTTTTCTTTTATTTTTTAGTGATCACTATTTTACTTGGCTTACTTGGGTAACAGATAGTCGCATTTGTGTACAGTGGCTAAAGAGAATCCAGAATTTTTCAGTCTCAGCTATTTGTGACTTCAAAGAATATTCAAATACTTGGGACTGTCCAGAGGTAATAAATTTGGAAATATAAATTTCACAGTGCTGAAATCAGCATTTGCTAATCCCATCTGCATAGCTATTTTAACACCCACTGGTCATGCACAGGTTGCTCTGACTTACTTGCAGAAGTATATTTAATCTTGCCTTGAATTCTGTTAGAAAATAATTGTGTTCCTACTGTAATTGTATTTTCCAGTGTTTGATCACTTTCATCTTTTA
Source organism: Coccyzus lansbergi (assembly GCA_033558105.1). Lineage (NCBI taxonomy): Eukaryota > Metazoa > Chordata > Aves > Cuculiformes > Coccyzidae > Coccyzus > Coccyzus lansbergi. The sequence continues at coordinate 1,285,500 of JAUMJK010000318.1, read as the reverse complement.
GCTGCTAGTGATATCTTTTTCAATACTTTATTTGCTGGGGAAGGTTGAAAAATCTTTAATTGCACTGATAAGAAATAAAATTACTAAAAAAAATGCTCTGTTGAGCAGAAGCATAGCTTAGAGTGCCTAGCTCTTATATCTATATGTAGATAGGTACAGATCTTATGTACAGAAGCATTTCTGAGAACAGTATTTCTTTAAAAGACCTTGTAAAACTTGAAGACTGTAGACAGATAAATTCATGTAGATCTTGAAGGAAAGGATAACTCTGAATTTCAGTAACTGTAGTACAGTGTCATTTAATATCTTTTATTATTAACACTGTTTGCATGTCTTCTTTTTAGAGTTTATGGTACAGAACATCTATAAAAACTGGCATTAGGCTGAAACCCTGAACTAATGGGAAATAAAAGACAAGAATTCTTATAAAAGTGTTCTGTAAAACTGATAAGTTGTAAATTCAGAGGTTATTGACACAATCTTTCCAAGCTGAATATCATTCTTATTCCTCCATGATATGACAACCATTGCAAATTTAAAAAGAAGTTCTTTTTCCTGTTCTTTCAAAAACATTAGAACTGAAGTAATCTTCCACAGAGAAATATCTTAACTTATTAGGACAAAATATATATTTACTGTAATATTTGATGTGTTTCCTCATTATTCCCCTTTATAAGTACATTAGCATTGTATCTCTATCTCACCTTAAAGTTTTAATACATTTTCTAAAGTTTTAATGCATTTTAATAGCTAAATATTTTAATGTAAAAAAAAAGGGGGGGGGAAGGGTGTAGGTTTCTACCACAATCTATTGGAGTACTTAAACACCAACTTAACTTTAAGCATGTAAGAAGTTTTATTTATTTCATTAGGTCTAGTTATTTGCTTAAAATTAAGCATGTGCTTAATTGGTTTGCTGGAACCAGACCAGGACAATTAACATCTTGCAGGACTGTGTTCATGATGCTTGTATAATTGCATTTCTCCATGGAACCTTATTTATGGAGTCACTACTGACGTTTTATAATTCTATATTTATACAGTGATACAATGCTTTTATCACATTAAAGTTTGCACAAATGGTCAATTGAAGGAGTGTGAACAGATGGGAGTGCTGCATTAGCTCTATTTGCTGTTAGAAAGTATATCTTTGTATGTTTCCTTTGGCAAAAATGATTCTCTTGTTGTTTTCATATTAAATTGAAACTCTAGCATACAATAAATATGCTAGGCTTTATGTTTGTGAAAATAATAACTGAGTATGAACAAGATGTTTGGAAAGTGTCAATTCATCAAAAATACTCACATGGTCAAGCCTTGGTCATGTGAACTGTCCACAGAAACCAACATGACTTCAGTGGGACTATTCATGGAAGTAAAAGCTAGGCATGTGTCTGTGAAATTGGGATTTCCTATGAAGATGCCAGTTCTCTAATTAAATTGTGTAAATACTTTAATACACAGAAAAATCCCATAGAAGTCAATGGGACTATTCATATGAGAGTAATTAAATATATCCTTAATACACTAAGCCATCAAGATCTGAATCTTAATTTATAGAAAGGAAAATAAATTTAGGATACAGATATAAAGCAATGCATCCCATTTTTTCTATCTTAAAATAAATTAAATACGTCTTCTGTGTTAGTAACTCTGTGGAGCCCTTTCAAAATAATAAACAGAGGGGGGTTTTAGGTGTTGAAAATCAGGCCCTTTAATATCTCTAAGCTGAGCACCAAATAGCAAGACTCTTGACTACTAGGAACTTTACTTAAAGTATTCAACTTGAATTGTTATTATTTTAAGGTTTACATTTAAAAGATGTACCTTGTGTTCACATTATCCTTTATTATAAATCAACATCACAGCTTTGAAATGAAAGAAAATAAGTCAAATGAACCAGCTGAGAATGTAACACTGATTTTTAATATTATTCCTGCAATTATTTTACTTGTATTTTTACTGAAAAATTCATGACTCTAAGTAGTTGTTAATTCTTGCTTTCAATTAAAATGTTGCATAAGGTTAAAACAATTACTTTGGATTTTATTTAGCACTGAAAACAACTGTTTAAAAGTAGTATTTTAACTAAGATAATGGTATTAATTGAATAATATTATTTACCTCAGACAACTTTCACATCCCTGAACCTTCATAGAAAATATTCTAAAATTCTCTATTAGAGGTGTCTACAGACTTTTTATTTGAAGATTTTGAATCTCCATAAACTCATTCTTGAACTTCTTAAAGAGTGTACTTCTGATTTTATTTTTCAGAAACAGCAGCACATAGAAGAGAGTCAAACAGGATGGGCAGGCGGAGTAGGTTTTTTTACTGTACTCTATTTTGACACCTTCACAGCAGCACTTTGAAACACAAAGCACCATTCTGAGTCATACAACACTACTGCTTAAACCTGTTGCACTGTAGCACTTTTACTGCTGTGTTAGGCATGGTATCCAGCTACCTGCTTTCTGAATTTAAAAAACCTTTAAACCCTTTCTCAGTCTCGTTTTGCAAATCTTAGACCAAATGATTAGACACTCTACTGAAGAGAGGGAGATAATGAAAAGCAGATTCATACTGCAATGTAATTCTTAGCCGTGTCCTGGAAGCAAAGAATAGTTGTAAAATTTTTCTGATGTTACTGAGGCAAGAGATGAGATTGGTCATAACATAGCATTTTAAGAATAAAACCTGTCCATTAAGAACACAATTTTAGAAACAAGTGCTGCACATCTTCAGCTAGGGATGAACCTTCAAGGTAAGACTCCTCACCTACAAGGGTAGTTGTTACTTCTCTGCAGTTACCCCTAGGCAATAGAATTTTCTCTACCCAGTAACCTTAATCTTGGAGGAGACATAACACTTGTCTTTGGGAAGTCATAGTAAAAACTTGCAAGGAATTGTGACAGCATGAGATCAGTATTTACAATTGTATATTCAAACAGTGAATAGATATTATTGCTTGTTTACTCCTCAGGCAGGTGAAGTTACCAGAATTCAATATGGGGAACCTCGCACTGTGCCTGAGTATCCTGGAGTGAACTTAGCTGAGAGTTTTGATTTTCAGTGCACTGTCCTTTAAGACTGTGTTTTTACTTGAAGTGAAGATTACACATTCACAAGGATTAGTTATTATGCTTGATCTCTTTCTTTCCTCAGCACTCTCTTGAAGTCACGATAAGAGGTTTTTATTAGAGCTAAAGAATATGCACAAATGCTTCAGCCATTATTGGCTTTCTAGCATTAGGAATATTAGAAGCAGGCTCCAGAACAGTTTAGCTTGTCGTCACAGGTTCTAGTTGAGCTTGGGTTAGTATTATTCAAAAGCTGTACTCACTCAGTAGTGTTTGGTGCTATGCTTGAAGTGCTTGTGGGTCATTCTTCTGAATTCCTGTTTTGGAAATAAAACTCAGAGTTGCAATAACTTACTTTTAACAGACAACTTTACTAAAGAGGTGATGGTTTGAAAGGAGGCAAAAGTTGAATGGTATTATCTGGAATAATCTGTTCTTTAACATTAATGGAACAGTACGGGTAACTTCTGGTGTCCATTTCCTTAGGGCTGTATTTGCTCAGTGAATCAGCCAAACTCCATAGTCCACGGGATTTTCAATCTGACACCATTCATTAACATTAGCTTTATTCAGTAACTTGTTTTTTAAAAACCTCTTCTACCTATTTTTAAGTAACTACAGAAAGGTCATTCAGAATATATAAACAAATTATTCCACTTATAAGCAGAGAGCTTGCATTTGTGGGATACTTGAGGTATCTGTAATATCAGCTTAAGAAATCTGACGTGACAGGTTAGAAATGATAATGTGTGCTGACTAGGGGATCAAATATTACAGATAAACACTTGTACAAAGTACTTTGTCCTGTTTGAACTTGCTTTTAGTATGTGTACTATAATCTTCTCAACAGCTTGGACACTTTCCCATCTCATCGATCATTTTTCTTCCATTGTTTCAGTTCTTTGTTTCTGCGCCGTATTTTACATCAGATGGCAGTTCATACTACAAAATTTTTAGTGACAAAAATGGTTATAAGCATATTCACTACATCAATGGCTCTGTGGTAAGTCAAGCAAACTGTTCAGCATTGATATACTGTAAGTTCCTGAAATAATCATGCAATATTCAGTAACTTACATGTCTTGCCTTACAGGAGAATGCCATCCAAATTACAAGTGGAGAATGGGAGGCAATATACATTTTCAGAGTAACAAATGATGCAATGTAAGTATACTGAAGAAGAGAACATGTTGTGAGTGCTGTCATTAAATGCAATACTTAATCATTTGAACATCATTTGTTAACTCATCAAGTTAGAACTAGGTATAATTTTTTTGTATTTGAATGCATCCACACTGAATTTTTATGCAAAGGCACAGAAGTGGTTTGCAAATTTGGTTTACTTATGTGAGATTCTTTGCAAATTGCCCTCATTTTTCTATTTATTTTCAACCACCTATCTTAGACTGACTTATTTAGAAATACTTAAATTTAATCATTAGGTTATTATGTATTGGTTAACCCTCATATAATTTGAAGTTACTTCAGTGGTCTCTCTTTTTATGGTCTCTCATTCAGCTTACTATATGTATAGACACAGCTTACGTAATTGGAGTCATTAGCTCCTGAGAATTAAGATAGAACTATTTATATGGTTTATTTGTCATCTAATCAGAGTTTGAACAAAGACTTGTTAAGATGAAAGATATATAAGCTTGACTAGTTCTTCCCTCACATGCAGGAATCTCAAAAAGTCAAAGTTAACTTCCTAGACATCTTTTCAACTTGATGCTCATAGGTTATGACTTTATGGATTATTTATTAATATATAAATGAACTTACAGTTTCTATTCAAGCAATGAATTCGAAGGCTATCCAGGAAGAAGGAATATTTACAAGTAAGTGTTATCAACATTATCTTAATGATACTGGGTTAATAGAAGATAGCTCTGGATTTGTCAATAAAATAGTTCAGTTTCAATATGTTTAAAGTATAATTTCACAAGCTCTTTTAACTAAATCTCGCCCTAGACTACATCCAAAAATTGAGTAGAAATATGTAAAAAAAAATGTAAAAATGTAAAGTTTAAATATGCTGGGGGAAAAGCGGATAAAAATTGAAAACGTTTGTTTTTAAATTGAACTGCTCTGAAACTACAGTGGCTATCTTCTCGGGTGTGAGAAAAACATATGTGAAGTTAGCAGCAGCAAAATAAATATTGCTTTATTTTACCTTTCTCCTAGAATCAGTATTGGAAGTAGACCTATCAGAAAACAATGCATTACTTGCAACTTAAGGAAAGAGAGATGCCAGTATTATACAGCAAGGTTCAGTGAGCATTCTAAGTATTATGCCTTGGTCTGTTATGGTATGTATAGCATGGGAGCAAACATATAATCAGGTTTTCTTTCATATTTTTCAGAGGCATAGAGAGTACTGATTATCCAAAACAATAGCTAGACAAATCATATAGTTTCACAATAACCAGGAGAGATTCCCATTAGGAAACCTTTCCATGTCCAAAAACTTTGGGAACATGTTTCAGAAAATAAAAATATTTTCACTCTGTATTTTTTTTACTTTTTCAGCAAAAAGATTTTTAGAGTTAAAATTGGGATTTTTAGAGTTAAAAACAAGTTTTTGAAAGTCCTTCATGGCACAAACCATGTTCTGATCTGTTTCATCAAATTCATGCTTTTCCTCGCAGCAGAACACAATGATTTCCAAGTCATGTGATCAAAGTTAGCTATGAGAAACGACTGCAATGATTTTCCCAGTTCAAATTAAAACCTTTGTCAGTCATGAAATATTGGATACTTACTACCTGATAACATCTTAATTTTTTTAAGAAAAATTCAATTCATCAATATATGTGATCATTGAAATCACCTGTAGCACAAAAGTATTAGATGATGGCTTAGCTCTGTTGAAATAAGTGATTTCAGTGATCTGAGGTTTCATCCATTGCTATAATCAAAGAACATTGAAGTCACAGTCTAGAAAAAAGGAAAGAAAAATATCCAAGCCTTATCTATTGCGTATTTTCAGGTAAAGTTTACTGGTTTGATTCTGCACTGACTGATCAGCTGAAGTTTCTTAGAGCTTCCATTGACGAGAAAACTAAATGTAGAAAATAACAACACCTTTCAATCATCCTTGTACAAAATAGTCAGTAAGGTCACCACCAAATGAAAGCCATTCACCTTCATAAATACGATGTGACATGTTCTCAGAAGAATGTTTCACATTGTTAATTCTGCATTCACCTTATGTAATCACATCTCTGTATTAACTAGATGTCATTTCATCTCTAGGGAAGAAGAGTTTGTTAGTAGACCTAAAGTTTCTTCTATTACGTTTGCTAAGCGAATTCTCTATGTATCCAAGTCTATGTACCCTAAGTATTTCATGCAGCAGGGTCTAGCGGGTTGTACAGTAGAGAAAATTCAGATTTGGGTGTCAACTTTGAGCTCTTTAACACCTGTTAACACCAAATTCCAATTTTAAACTATGAATTGCCTTCTTATCATTCTTGCAACAGGTCCTGGGATTCCCATTTCTACTCTTTTTGAGAACCATGGTGATAGAGGTACTGCAAATACCCTATTATTTCCAAGCAATAGTTTTTTCTCATTGATTCTCACTATACAGATCCTCTAATACAATATACAGGACTGTGATCAAGAAGCCTTTCATCTTGTTTACTAATGAAATATCTAGTGTCTTTCCAGATTTGTTAATTACTAAAATGTAGATATCGATGAACACACTGATGCTTTTATTTTCATTCCTGAGTCCAGCACATCCTGTTATTCTTCCTGTTTTAACACAATAGATGCAATGAACATCAGCAGCTCTTTATCTAGCAAATACCAAGTCAAGCTTTGCAGAAAACATTGTGATTCAAACTATTCATTTTCACATCTGGAAGAATGCAAGACTTTTTTGATTTTTTTTCATGAAGCAACTATACCCTATACAAAAGGCACCTGTGGGAATTTGGGAAACTATTCTCATTTGAGCAATTATGCAGTACTAATTAGAAACTGCATTACTGACTTGTTCTTCAGCCATCAGTAGAGATATCAGGGGAGAGCAGAAATGCTCTCCAATGATCAGTTCAAATAACTGCTTCAGCCAAGGTATAATTATTGATACTAAATGGGAACACCAGCAAGAAACATTCAGAGCCCTCATTCTTCAAGCAGCCTGTTAGTGAGGATGGTTTGCAACCAGGTCAATCGGGAATCTGCTCACCGTGAAACAGAATAGTTTCATTTAACAGATCTTCAGCACTGGTTTCATGATGCCTCATTCTGCTGTGCTATTATTCTTTGGCAATTCAAATAAATTCAGGCATCTTTCAGATTTCTTCATTACCTTATTGGGATTAATTTTCCTTTAGTCCCTTGCTTTCCTAATCTCTTCTGTGTTACACAGCTATTTTTAGTACATCCACTTTCATTGCAGTTGGCAGCATTTTGAAAATATATTACCCATGAAATTTAGCAGGAGGCATGCAGTTGAACTAACATACACCACTTTGGAAGCTAACACTAGCATGCCTACAATGCCTTTGTGGTAATAGGCAAGTTTCAGGGGTTCTGAGGGGAAGAATGGAAAGGTTTTAGAAGAATTTGGGTGTGTATCCAAAGCAAGGGTGATCTTTCAGCCATAAAAATCCTGTTGAATATACAAAACTTGTCAAGTGTACTTTGAAAGCAAAAATTCGAGTGTTGTATATCTGGCATTTCCTGAGCCCTATCTAGATGAAGACATGCTCATAGAAGTACTTGTAATTTCTTGAGCATTTCCAGATACAGTAAATGGTTGCCATTAAAAAAGAAAATAGAAAGGAGTTTAAAATAGTAACGATAAATCTCCTGCAGCTTTATAAGTTACTCTCATTTTGAAAGTGTAACTGAAAGTCACAAGGTTCCATTATGTAAAATATTCATCCATCACTACTCATGGGAAAACACATAAATAAAGAAGCATACTGAGGGGTTTTATAATATATAGTACTACAGTCTACGCAGGAAATTAACTATATTCTACATTGTAAAAAAAAAGATTATGTAACTGTAAAATGGATCTAAAGTAAGTAAAAAAATTTAAATAGCTTAGATAAAAACCTGTGTGATCGAGCCCTGTCAGAAGTGTCTTGAGTTGATTTCATGTAAAAATTCACATATAAAATTCACAGACTTCCTTTCTCTTCTAATGATACAAAATAAAGAAATCTCAATCAGGGAAGACTAATTAACAATAGCTTATTTAATATTTTTGGCATTTCTTTAATTTAGAGATCAGAGTATTGGAAGAAAATAGGGAATTACAGTCTGCTTTGCAAGAGATCAAACTGCCGAAAGAAGAAATTAATAAACTTGAAGTGGATGGTATAAGTAAGAATTACACATTTTTATTATACTTCTTATTCCTACCATTTTAATATTTTGCCTTCATTTTGTTTCAGTAAGTATCATCTTCCTGTAAAACAACCTTATCAGCCTGTCAGACTGGGAAGAGGAGGCCTGGTTCTGTGCTGTTTTACAATAACCAATTTGTCTGTACCTCAAGTTACCTCTCAGTAAAATAGTAGTTAAAATGCATCTGTGCTTCACAATGCAATTTTTTATTATTATTATTCTTTAATGCTACTGGTGAAGTATTTAAATACTAAGTAAAAAGATTGCAGTGTGGTGGTACTAAAATGTGACGTGTAATCTGCTGTTCATGCATTACACATTGTATTGACTTGCTTACACAATTGTTTTCACGAGTGACTTTGCAAACAGTGTTGCCTGACAGTGAATCAAAGTAAAGTTTGCGAAACTCATTTCACATAATCTTAATAATAGTTATATTCCTAGTTGTGTTTTTCTAGGCACCTGTAAAACTGAGAACCTTGAGTGATGTGAAATAGTTTTATGCATAGCTAAATTAATATAAAAGTGGATGCTTCATTTTTTCAAAGTTATTCTTCAATAACTCAATATAAAAAGTTACTTGCATCAGTTCTGTGATTCACAGTTCATGCATTGTGTAGTTTGTGCTGATTCATCTTCATATACACTAAATTCTGTATTATGTTTTTGGAGGGATAATTTTATCCATTTAAATAATTTTAATATGCCTTTTCCAGCTTTGTGGTACAAAATGCTGCTACCCCCACAGTTTGATAGATCTAAGAAGTACCCTCTGCTTATTCAGGTGTACGTAACATTTCTTTTCTTTGAATGTTGTTTTGTCAGAAAACATACTACCTATGATTTTACAAAACCTAGGACATTCACAGCATTTTATGAAGCAAAACCATTTAGTTCTGAGGTTTTTTGATGTGGTGGGTTTCTTAATATATTTCTGGAGTAGAAATTCAACCCAGTGGAAATCAATGAGGTTTTTAATGTTAACCTAAGTATGGCAAGGATTAGTTCTTCAGAGAAAGAAAAAGGATAAAAATGTGAGCTATTTCTTGGAGTTCTTAGCTCTGTTCCTGCTTCTGTTTATCATGAGGCAGTCTGAAATGGTGGATTTCAGCTTTGCAAATATGAAAAAACAGAAAAGCCTGCTTAATTTTTAAGAAAAAAAAACCAAACACCCCTAAACCACGTGGACTGCCTTCTTTGATCAAATGTTCCTTCTAAAGAGCATTTGACATTATGTAATTTATTGCAGGCAGGAAAGGGAACAAAAATTTCAGTGGCAAAAAAAAAACCAAACCACCCAGAGGCAGAAAGGAGAGCTCTGTGTGTATAATTAACTTTTTATTAATCAGTGATGATCCAAAGATACAACATTTTATGGTTGGACTTGATGATCTTAAAGGTCTTTTCTAACTCAAATGATTATATGATTCTACGATTCTAGGAATGCTAATTATGTTTGAATGAGTTTAGAGTAGACAATTAAGTCAATTATGTCCTTGAGGTCAATTGTGTGATTTTCATTAGGCCATTCCCATGAGGAGTGTCTTTCTGTATTCCTTAGCTATGTGGTGTGCGTTCTGCCCACAGCTCCAGCAGCACATGATATTCTTGATTGCAGCAAAGAATGGCTGGAGATGGCCAGAAAGTGTAAGGAGCTGTACTCTTTTTCTCCTGGGTTTTTTTGCTATTGCTGAGTGCATGTGGAAATCAAATGCAGAGAAGCACCAAAAAGGACTGTTTCAGCTAAGGAATTTGGAGAGATGAATGATTTGAGTCTTCGAGGAATGAGTTTTCCGAGGATTCCCCTTAGGACATGCATGTCATTCCACACCCCTTAGTCTGAGCTAAAACTAGTGATTTTTTCCTTGCACATAAGACCTGAAAATTAAAATGGATTTTAGATAGCAAAATCTCTCAAATACATGAAAACGTTAGTTGAACCGTTTATTTACTGAGCTCTCTAAACCACAGCCATATAGCAAAATACCTGTGGAGAAATCCAAGAAGTACCTACAACCATAGTCCAGTATCCAATAATCATTGTAAATTTGTCAATATGAGTTGAAAAAGTGTGAATTTTTATCCTCAGGTATGGAGGACCTTGCAGTCAGAATGTAAAGGAAACATTTAGCATTAGCTGGATAACCTATCTTGCAAGCAAAGAAGGAATTATTGTTGCTCTAGTGGATGGCAGAGGGACAGCTTATCAAGGTGACAAGATTTTGCATGCAGTATATCGAAGACTAGGGGTCTATGAAGTTGAAGACCAAATCTCAGCCGTGAAGTAAGTTGAATTTACACATCTACAACAAATAATGTGAAAAAAAAATATTAAATATACTTCTTAGTCTTTCTTCTGGAGAGCTGAAGTCTCGAGGAAATAAGACAAGAAGTCTTGTGGAAATAAATATTACTGAAATGCTTGATGTCAGTGAGGTTTTGTGTGGTATATTAAGTCTTTATACTACTAAGTCAGCATTCGGACCTCACCACTTCCATTTTATAACAGCATCATCACGGGCTTCAGTCCTAGGCCTAAAGAAATGCGTGTGTCAGTGGTGGGAGGTAAGCCAATGTATTATTCAGTATTCTGAAGTTTTCCCTGTAGCAGAAACCCACTTCAGTGACCACAGTGATTAGGCAAAGATCCATAGTGATGTACCACATTAGCTAAAGGTCAAATGTGAACAGTGTAGTAAAACTGAAGCCTTCTGGAGCTTGGTTAGTTAGAAACTTGCCTTACATGCTATTTTAGGATAGTTATGAACAATAAAAAGTGTCTGGGATCCTCTGGGTAGTTATTCCCCAATAGCTGCTCTTTTATATCAAAATACTTAAAGTGTTCCAAGGGAAAATAATTCCCTAAACGTAGATTTATGGAGGGAGTGAAAGCAGAGATTTTCTAAAGAAAGGTTGCTTGTAAGCTTACAGATGCAGTAGTGCTGCTAAATTAAACAATAAAAGAACTGTTAGTGTCAAATCCATAGAGATGAGTGCAAGGCAGGAATAAGGCATTTAGTCTAGCCTTTGGTCTGGAATTTGGTCCAACAAAGCATGGATAGATATACAGGTGTAATAGTAACTATCCTTTTTCCTCCCAGTAACAGACCTAATTCCAAGTAGCTTAGCTTAACTGGATGTGACAGTTAATGTTTCCACCGCTTTCTCTACTTGTCTGAGAATACTGCTTGTATTTACAAGTGTGTGTGAAGAGAATATGTGTTCCTTCCTCTTTCTGCTTTGTGATAATTCATTTCCTCTTCAATGACATAAACCCACCATTATCATTTTCAGTGGTAATTGAAACAGAATAGCTGTATATCATATCATGGTTTTATATTCTAATATTTTATTTTCTTTCTTGAAACTTTTAGCAGCAACTGCATACTTTAAAATATCACAAGAGAGAAATTTTTTTATTATTATTCTGAATTGTCACTTGGACATAAAATGTCAGAGACAGAGTGAGCCTAAATGGATTCTGCAGTTGCAAATTCTGTTGAGACAGGCTGTGAAGAAATGACCTCAGACTTCACACTTTCCAGTTTTCTGTCAGCACCTAGACTAAATTTTTATTCAGCTAAATGCATTGCGTTCCTTCTTCCTGATTAACACATGGTTCAAGATGCATGTTTTTAGAGAGGATCCTATCCTCTGCTGGAAAATTCTTGAAGGGGCTTTTGCTGTATGGGGAACCCCAGAGATTAAGACAGCAATGTAATAAAGTTGAATAATTTTTTGGCTTTTCTAACTTTGCCTCACCCAGATACTATCCCACATTTTCAGAGTTGTCAATCACATGTCCCAGTAAAATAAGGCTAATATGTGTCCTGAAACTTACCTGTCCCTATTCTATTTCTCTGGAAGAAGACCTTTGTGGTCTTTTTGTGGTCTCTTGCCTCATTCTCCTTATTTTTTTTCTCTGTTGCTAATGCAGCTCTGGAAATATAGTCTTCAGACTGTGATGCAAGATTCTAATATTTATGATTCTCTTTGCCTTGTTTGCCTACTGCATGCATAAACAAGGTCCACCTTTCATCCACTGCAAGCTTGTTATGTACTTGGAGCATTAGAACATGTTTTCCTCTTTTTTTTTTTTTTTATTACAGTAGCAGTATGAGCTTTTCACTTTTCAGGCACATAAAAAAAAAAAAGCTTGTTACTCCAGGGAGTCTCTAATCTAAGTGGCTGTTACTGTGCCTCTTGAGAGATCATAGTATCAACTTGTAAAATGAGTATGTTGAACATCTTACAGGGTAAAGTCTGAATGTTAATGGTAATCTAGCACCTTTGGCATTAAAATGATTAAATGATTCACAGCCTGCTGTAGGGTAGAGCTATGTGAAATGAAATGTGGCTATTAGTAGGAGTGCACTTTTTGAACTTTTTTGTCTGCATATGTGTGAGTGTATGTCTGCACAAATGCATACACACACATATATAAGTACGTGTACCACATGATTATAATGTATGATGTTTAATCTACACTGGAATAGACATCCAAGTGGATTCTAATTATAAGAAAAAAGAACATTTTTGCCAAGAAGCCAGCTGGGCAGATTTCTCACCCACAAGAAGGAAAATTATCATAAAGAAAATATTAATTTCACTGCTTTTTATTCTTTCAAGAAAAATTCTTCTTTTTCCTCTGAGATATCTATTAATTTAATAATTGATGCTGATTCTCAATTTGCTCATATTGGTGGGATGCATGGAAAAAAGTGAAAGAAAAGATATTTTTCTAATTTGTTATAGTACTATCAATCTTTTGTAATAATGAAATTATTTCTGCGATTTTCTTTTCCACAGGAAATTTATAGAAATGGGATTTATTGATGAGAAACGAATAGCAATATGGGGCTGGGTAAGTGGTTGAGGTTTTTGTATTGATCTTTAAATAATCCTGCAGTATAATTTTTTTTTTTAATTCTTCTTCGTTGTCTCCTAAATCTGATAAAGTTTCTTCTAGCAGTGTTTGAGGTTATTGCCAAATGGGATGTTTCCTATGGATGCTTAAGAACATGCAATTGCAACAGTGCAAGCCCCCGAAAAGGGATATTTGGCAGCAGCTCAAGTGGGAATTTTGAAAAGATTATGTCTAATACCTTGTTTGGACTTGAAGTTAAGCAAAATTGAGGTGTTTTAATTTGCTTTGCTTTTAACTTAGGGACTTAATGGCATAATGTGAAAAATTGAAGTATTGTCATTTCCAATCTGAGATTAAAATAATGAGAAAAATCTTGGGATTATCTCTCATCAGAACTTGTAACTCTTGCATCGTTCTGAATCACTGTATGCTTGGCTGGCTTTGGCATGGTCAGTAGGGATGGATGTGGGTCTGAGGAGTGTATAACACTTGACAACTTCACCAAGAAGTGGAAAAATTGACAGTTTCCAAATAATTAGCCACTCTGTATTCATCTTTGATTTTTTGTGTACTTTGCTTTGTAACACTCCCAGAACCTTATATAGCCACATGCATTGCAAGTCTTTGTTATTAAATGTCCAGATTCCAGTACCCTTAGGGACTGAGAAAGAGAGTAGCATACCTCATGTACAAATTTTAGGATAGCACTGCATTCCAATAGAGGAAAAATATATTACTGGAAAAGTTGGCTTTCTTTTTTCTGTGATGACAGTTTCAAAGTAGGACCATTCATGGAAATGAGATGCAGACCTATTAGTGGTGTTACGGAAGATCTGAAGCCAACTTCAGTGGCAGTACAAATGCCAAACAGACCCTTTATAGAAATTTTTAAGATGTTTTGGCCATCTGACTCAGTTGTTCAAGTTCATCATGAATGTCTGGATCAAGAGTGCATAGACAGAAATGGAGCCTTGCCTCCTACACAGCTTCAGCAAAACAGAATTACACTATGCAAGAGAACAAACTGATAAGCAACACCTGAGAAGCTCATGGATTAGGAAGGAATGCTACAAGGGGTTGGAAGCCAGACCTGTATTAGCCACCCTGACTCCTCCAAGGAATATATCACTAACAGCAATAAATTTTTCAGCCGCAACAGGCAGCACAGACTAAAAAGCTTACAGAATGTAAGCCATTCATTAACATTTTCCAATATTTTTCTTTCCATACATGTTCATTTTTCTCTGATTATCATTCAGAAAGACCTTTTATTTCATTATCTTTCGCTGCCTGCGTTTGCCAGGAGTAATCTTCTGTTAGTTTTCTTTAATATTTTTCTGGGTTTTGTTTGTTTGTTTGTTTTTGTTGGCCCAGTTTCATTGTAAGAGACTTGCCCAGAAACACCTCCCTAGGGGAGGGATCTTGTGATGTTCAGATTAACTGTAAAGATATAAGTTGACTGATCATAGATAACACATGAGCAGGGTTGATAAAATCTAATGCTTCTATGAACTAATATTTAAATTGCTGTGGTCAGACACTGGTATAACAACAAGATAAAATAGGGTATCATAGGGTGAAATTAAGTGACAGAGATATTCACAAATGAGTAATTCTGAAGTTACATTAGTTAAGGCTACATGAAAATATATTTTTTAACCACATCACGTTTTATTTCATCACAGTGTTTCCAGAACCTATTAAGATATTTCACATCTAAAGCATTGTACCCCCATAGCAGATAAAATAATCAAATAATGGCACTACTGCCAAACCTATCAGTCTTTTTTCCATTTTTTATTTCCTATTTTACCATTTCGTGGTTCATAGCCTTTGAAAGAAGCTGAAAGGTGTTTATTTACAGCCTGCGGCTTGGCAGGTATGCATGAACTACACAGGTTATTAAACTCACCAAACACTTCTGGATGGCAAAAGCTCTTAAATAAAACTACTAAAAGCAATTCAGGATTTGTACTTTTATCTCTCTGCCTGTTACAGTGCATAGATTTATCAACCCAATCCAAATCCCTTACTTTTTAGCCTTGTGGACTTATTTTTTTAGATCAAATGACCCAATCAAATGAGCTGGAAAAATTGTACAAATTATTGTCTCTATTAGTATACCACTCACTGTCATTTCAAGCTGGAATATCAAGAAGAGAGAGGGACTAACTTACTGATAATTTTACAACTTTTTCATGACACACTCCATATTTTTCTCCCTCCTTCCATTCCAAAGTAAACAGTAATTCATTGTTTCCATGTAGGGATTTCCAGACCTTACACAAATATTTTCCAACCCCAGTTGGACAGCAGAATGAAATGCTTTTTATTTACAGTATTTTCCTGTCTCAGCATCTAGCCCCACACAGTTGCATAGATCTATTCCAATATCCAGGCTTACTTACTATTTTACCTAAATTCCAGCTATGAACTTATTCTTCCTTGCTGGGTCCCAGTTTGAGGAATAAGGCCAGGAAACAACAGGAACAGCAGCAGGTAGTGGGGAGAAATTCCTCCAACCTCAAGTTCTCAAGTAGCTGATCCTGTTAGTAATGATGATGGGATTGACTCTATATGCCAATCATTAGCAAAAGCTAGGCAGTTCATTAAGGACAAGAAAAACCTGTAACTTTTTCTGGAGGTGTACACTGAAAGGACAAGAGGTAATGCCACAAGGGAAGTTTTCTTCAGGTTTTAGGGGAAAAAAAATATGATGACAGTGATTGGTATTGAAACAGATGGCATAGAAAGGCTGTGTAATGTGGATATGACTCTGATCAGCCTTATTTAAATCTGACGTTAGCCCAGTTTTGAGACAGAGGTTGCAGTAGATTACCTTGAAGGATCCTACCAACTTAAATTTTACTATAATTCAAAGTGATAATAAGAGCACTATCCTGTGATAAGCATTGAAGAAGTAGCAAAAAAGAAATTGTTCAACAAAATTGTCTAATCTCACAAGAGATCACACATAACTACATTTTTTAAAAAAATTAAAAAGCTTTTGTTACTTTGTCTTCCATGCATTCAAAGCAAAATATTTACTTTGGAATTAATTTATATGAGTTTGATTCAGAAAACAAAATTATACTTCACCAATAATTTTCAACTGTCTGTGATTTCTCCCTAGTCTTATGGTGGGTACGTAACATCTTTGGCACTTGGATCTGGCAGTGGAGTATTTAAATGTGGAATGGCTGTGGCTCCTGTTTCCAGCTGGGAATATTACGGTATGGAAATGTGTCATAAATACTGACTTGGAAAGCAAGATGTAGTATTTAATTACTTTCTAAATTAAATCATTGCAGGCGACTGGCAATATGAAACTTAAAGACATTGCAATTACCTAGACATAAAACTTTTAAGACCTTAAGTTTAGTGTTTTTGTTGCTGAAAATAACTGACTGCAACTGGCAGTTTGGAATAAACTTTCTCAGTAATTACTCCAGATAATTCCATATGCACATCTGTAATAGTAAGTGTTTAAAACCCTCTTGATAAACTGCTATACTCAGGAGTCATCTCTCTAAACGTCCTGTTAAAACAGTGTCAATGAATTCAGAAACAGCTGAAATTATTTTTCTGCCAGTAATAGAATCACAGTGCACTTCAGCTTCAGATACTGCTAATGATCTCTGTCAGGATTCACTATCTAATGACTGGAAAGTTATTTCCCAAAAGCAGTGAAAAAGAGAGGGACTTAGCTGTGTCTGATATAATTTTTCTAATTAAATATTTTTCCCTTTAGATGCTTCTCAGCCACACTTCCTGTGTCGTTGTGAAATGAGACATATTTTTATTTATGTTTATTGACTTAGGCTCCAAACTGTTCCGAGGAAACAACTCCGGGAGTATACTCCCAGGGCCTTACTGTGTGAATAAAGCACTCACATACTCATACGTACTTGTAGACCTGTTAAGCTTTTGGCATGGTGTAAAGGAACCTTAGTGTAAAAAGAATCATGGCACGCATGTTTTCAATGAGCAAAATGTAGCACTTCAAACACATTTACTTAGCATATGGTTGTTTGCTAAGAAGTCTTGGTTATGAGAAAATTTTTTGGTTAAATAGGAAAGAATCCTTCCCTGACTGCTAGCACAGACATTCCTTGTGTTTATGGTGTTTTCCAGACAAGGGGGAAAACATTTGTATGACACAGGAAGCAGTGTCTTCATGTTTTCACTGGCATCAAGATTTTTTTAAAGACATTTTCAGTTATGATCACAAAATTATTTCCAGAATGTAGGCATAAAGCTTTATGTTTTTTCTTCAGTACAAGAAGCATAATAAACATTCGTCCAAGCATTAAAAACTGAAGGAAGTTTTTAAGTTAACATCACCCACACCATTGCAATCTTTACTTTAGCTGACTTTTCAGCAGGGAGCTAAATGAGACTTGATAAAAACACATTGTAAAATCCAAATAGGCAAATGTACTTCCACTAAGGAAGGAAACAGAAGGAAGTTATGAGTCACAAGTTTTGGCAAACAGATCATGATAACAATGGAGTGAACTACGTTAGGGGCAGAACTACAGGATGCTGTATATTTGAGTCTCTAAGTAGTAGTAGAATGTCAGAGGATGTCCTGGCCTCTAGAACTTCTAAATTCTGCCCCACCCTCTTTCAAATGCACAGATTAGAGCCTGGGACAATAATCTTTTCTCTGAAATCATCCATTCACTTGCATTTTATGTCAGAGTTAGTAACAGCTGAACAGCTATAGGATGGCAAGGGACATTGCATATGGGGAAAATGTATGGTTAAAAACATTAGATCTGTGACTGTTTTATTAAAATTTGCAATTTATGTCCTTTTTCTTCCTCAGTAATTGACAAGCCAAATCTTCCACTTAGTCATTATAATGCAATTCTGTTGACCTCTGTGGACGTGTTGTATCTATACTGGTAGAAGAAGTGGAGAATTTGGCTCAGAATACTGTAGAAATGCCAGCCATTCAGAAACAGTCTATTTTATTGAAAACTTAAGCCCAATATGGTTGTTTGACACTGTGTTGACAACAGTTATTGCACATTTTCTGTTTTCATTGAATGATGAAGGATTTTGATAAAAGATAGGCTACTTATATATATTTTTTTGGTACTTAATTTATTACAAATTATCTTCAGGGGGCTTATTCAGCTGATCTGGGAGACATAGTACAGGCCCTTAGCACTCAATGGTAACACATATATTGGATACATAATACACCATAGGTTATTGAGTCATTTTCCTTCCCTGAAAGGATTTTCATTTCTACTTTTTAACAAAATCATTCTAATGCAATCTACCAAATTGGACAATAAGGCAAACAATCCCAGTTCCTTATTAATTACAAAGGACATCAACTCTCTTATGGGAGGGATAGATGCCAGCTCTTCTTCGTCAGAAACCTCTGACTCTGTTAAATAAATAAAATTCATGTAATGCTGCAGCTTGACTGCTCAATATGTGTCAGTTACTCTTTCAAGGCAAGGTCAAAAAGAAAGTTATGTTCCGGTAGTGACAGCTGCTGTGTCAGTTTTCCACAAATTTTCATAACAGCTCGTAGTTAAATTGCAAATATCCAGGCAGCTCAAAGAAAAACGTTCCTACTGATTTCTTGGTTCAGATACTGTTCAGTTTTTCACATTTGTTTTGTCAAATCCCTTAGCAATCTTTGTTGTAGTTAGAAAAAGGAATTGATCAGACAGTTCAAAAGCAATTGCACCACTTCTCCAATGCAAACCTGTATCATTTCCTGCTACCACTAATTGCTGCATATATCTATCTAATAGGAAAAGCACAAGATACATATCCATATTTACTGTATGCACTCATGCATATCGCAGGCTGGAATTCTACTCGGCTTCCCTTTTTAAGGTGTCAAAAATATTCTGTGTCATCTTTCTACCATGTGCTTTTATTGGCTCGTTCAACTCATGCCTCCTTCAGCTAATTTCTGGAGTTCAACCCAGTAGCATAAAGCAGTACCAGTTAATTACTTTTACCCACAAAACCTTCTGTTGTTTCCACAGATGAGTGGAACCACTGCTTCTGCAAGGATGGTTTGGAGGACATTTATTAATTAACCTTCACAGCTGATTTCTTAAAAATATGTTTAAATTTGGTGTTTTGTGAGGAAACTAGGAGAACTGATACAGTTAAACATTTAATTTAGTACAATGCACAAAATTATCCGTGCATTTATCTGTAGTTTTTTTTTTCTTCTTCAATATTGCAGCATCTATCTACACAGAACGATTTATGGGTCTTCCTGTAGAGTCCGATAATCTTGGTCACTACAAGGTGAGAATTCTCTTTCTGTGTTGATTTGTCTTAGTCTTGAATTACACTTCCATGAACAGTAGAACTGTGAAGAAAGAAAATGACCCACCAGCTCTCATAGTGGCAGTCCTGTAGCAGCTAAGGTACTGCTGTGAAAGTCATATCTCCATAGTTATTTGTGGGTTTGTATTTATCAATTCTAAATAAGCCAAATTAAGGGATTCTTATTTTCTCACTTGGACAGTCACATAGTTCTGCCAATGCAAACCATTAGCCTGGGAAAGAAATTATGTGAGACGGGTTAAAATGTCGATATTAATGAGGTTTTGGTTGGTACTTTTAGCTGTGGTATGCAAACTGCTTCACACAAATATAGCTCTCTAATCAAAACGTTATAAGCATACTAAATGGTCAGAACAGGTTGCCTTTCTTCTTTTCTTTACATTGATAGGAATTCTGTAGCTTCCTCTAGCAGAACACATACCAAATCTGAACAGAGAAAAGCTTGAGTTAATGCCCAAAGAAATTAGTGGAAAGACTCTTGTTACAGATTTTAGATCCCATTCTTAGTAACTGTTCCCCATCTCAACCCAAGGGACCAAAATACTCAATACAAAACTGCCCTGGTAAAGCAGTCTGGCTAGCCAGGAATTACAGTGTTCAGAGAGTGACATGTGGCAAGTGCTGTGTTTTTTGTGAACTGGCCCTTAGAAAAGCACTAAATATATATGGCTTCTATTACAATCTCGAGCTGATATGAAGTCACTGCTGTCATTAGTACACCAATCCAACTGTTTGATTGTTGTTCTGCTAGGCAACGAAAGCCTTTCAGCTCTGTGAATGAGTAGTTTAAATTGAAGCTGCTGAACTGTTAATTTTTCCTCTCAACAGAATTCAACTGTGATGGCAAAAGCAAAGAACTTCCAAAACGTAGAGTATCTTCTCATCCATGGAACAGCAGATGGTGAGGTTTGCAAATGGCAGTACAAATACAGAGCCAGAATCACTTTGTTTGAAAAACATTAAGCATCTTTTTATGCCTTTGATTAGGGTCAGTATTTAGATCTTTGGTAGATTTCCATATGACATGTTATAAGACGCTTACTCATTCTTAGTAATGTCAATTGTATCGTTTGATAATTAGTGGACACAACTTAATGCACTATAACTTTATGCTTTGTGGTATTTAAACATTTCAACAGCTGATCTTTTCTTTTCATTTTTCAGATAATGTACATTTTCAGAACTCAGCACAAATCGCAAAAGCTCTGGTTAATGCACAGGTGGATTTCCAGGCAATGGTAAATAAAACTATTTTGAACAGTGGTATATAGCTCAATCAATAAGCTTGTCTGTCATTTGGCAATGTTTTTAAAACCCAATTCAACTGAACATGCTTCAAAATCTGGCAATTGCTAGAGCATTTCTTATTGTTCATAAACAATTTCTTCTTCAAACAATTTGCCTGCTCATTTTCTTTTTTTTTCTTGCTCTTCAGATGCTAGTGAGGTTTACCTCTTGTCAAGAATAACTTAAAGGCTTTTAAAATGAGCCAGGAAAAAGAATGAGAATCCAGCCTCCTTATAAAAGTTGCTGATAGCTAGTAAAAAGGAGGAAGATGAAGGAGCTGGCTTCTGGGGCCAAAATTGTCCCTGATTCTGATGCATTCTATCTTGAACTGGATATGCTTGCCACAGGCACAAGGTGAAAAAGGTTATAAGGTGTCCAGGATCAGAAAAAAAGTTGTCCGTAAAACTTGTTTGGGGTAACAGATGCAGGCAAAGAGAGAAACAGATAGACTAAGAGGTTAGAGGATATAAATGATGAACAAACAGGGGGAAAGAAGTTCTGAATTACATGCTAAACTCTGCTGCTGCATCTTTTTTCTTGGAGCTAATGACCAAAGTGTTTGCCTGTTATACAATTCAGGCCTTTTGCCTGAGCCTGCTTTCCCAGGGCCATCCCAACAGAAGGCTACCCTTATAGTTGGCATTTGTAGACCCTTTTGTGAACTCCATATTTTCTGCCTCCTTCACTGACATTTAACAAATCTGGGTTATTTCTCATGTACCTGGAATACTGTATGCAGTTATAGTGATCCTAGTTCAGCTACAGGAGATGGGCTGTTATTTCTAACAGCATAATTCATGTGTATTTTGTTTGCAGTACACCATTCGTAATGTTTCTGGCCCTGCTGTAATGCAGGATGCTTTGAACAGAATTCCACAACATTTGGGTGAAAGCTTGTTGCTTGGAGCCCATTATTGCTAAGCAAGACGGTGACCCCTATTTCCAAGGCCATGCAGCAGGTCAAGTGCATTTCATCCCCAAGGGCATCTCAAAGCTCTTTTGCCTGTCTTGATAAAACTGACTTGTCAATACTGAGGCAGTAATGCTTACTCCTTGATTACAGGAGGTTCAGAAACTTTTTTTTCAGGAAGAATATGAATATACTGTAAAGTTATGAAAAGAAAAGGGATTGACAAGCCCCTCTGTTTTCTTGAGGGATCCACTTTCTTCTATATGGTAATAAAGTCCCTGTATCGTTTAACTATTGCAGAATTGAAAACATAATATAGTGGGCTTATGGCTTTTTATTTTTTCTTTTTCAGTGGTATACTGATGAGAACCATGGTATTCCAGGTCTTTCCAGAAAACATCTCTACACACATATGACCCACTTCCTCAAACGTTGTTTTTTTTTACCAGAATAAGTAGGCTATTCAGAGCACGCTATGGCATCTGATACATGTCTGGGAGAATGCAATGATGACAGTGCCCAGGTTACCAAGTTTTCAGGTGAACCGATAGAAGGAAATTTGAAGTTTTAAACTTGATGTTTACATCCACTTTTGATACTGTATATTAGCAAATGTTATGCTAATACATGTTTTGGCACATTTACACCTGTTCGACAGAAAAAATAAAATCATAATGTAAAATGCCATGTGCGGTTTTTGCCATCTTGCTTGAACTTACATTCTGCAATTCACAGATAGGTGGTCCATTGCGAAGGCATACTGCCAAATGAATATGCTTGCATTTGTTAACTACAACTGTAAAATGGGAAAGGACAAAGAAAGCAGTGCAAGTACCTAATTAGCATCCTAACAAGAACCAGTTTCTCAAAATTTATTTCCCATTTCTTGGAAAGAATCCAGGCATGGATAGGAATACATGGTATTTAAAGGTGAAGTTTGGATAATTATTCAGAATATTGAATGCTGTAGGTTTTTTTTAAATCTTGGTTCTGCAAAATTCTCGGTATTCAGGTTTGATTGCAAGACCAGGACATTCATGATAGCTACTCTATCTCAGCATTTCCTCTCCCTGTATTCAGAATATGTGAGCCATGTTAGCCTGTTTTTAATCTCTAATCATCACGTCAGCATTCAAATTTCTCTCAGTGTCATTTAACCCAGGCTGGAGGGAAAAGATCAAAGGATTATGCAGTTTTTCTTTCCTTTGTTTCCAGTGAAACTATTTTAGGGAGTCTTTTAAAATTTCTAAAACCTAATAATTATTTGAATAATTGTATTCTTTTGATTAGTAATTAAATCAGTCCTATCATAATATAAGAATATGAATAAGATAATTGGCAAGAGATCCATTGTAGATTAAATGCCCATGTATTAAAAAAGTTCTGAGTTACCCTTCTGCATAAGAACCATGGTCTGTCTAACACAGTATCTCATCTCTGCTATCAGCCAGAGTACAAATAACCTGAAAAATATTGTGGATTAGCCTTCCCACAAAGCAAGCTGCTTCCTAACTCTCAGAGATTGGTTGCTGCTTCTTTGTGAAAAAGCAAGGGGGTTCATTTGACCCTCTTGACAAAAACATGGGGTGTAGCCAAGTTCATTAAAATGTGGAAGTGATTTGCAGTGTAACAGCTTCCTTCATTTTGTTAATGGCAATATCAAATCTGATTTTCCACACATGAGAACATTCCTCAGACACATCTTTATGTAAATGTAGTTGCCAAGCTGTTTGTAATGGTTAAATTATACTTTGATGGGAACTCTTCAGAAAATACTCAATTAGTTCAGGGTTTTTTTTAAAAAAAGCTGCCAATTATGTGACGTTAATGAGCTTTTTGTTGGTAATGTAATTAAAATTCAACTGATGTAATGGTTAAAGGAAAAAATTATAGCTCTAAGAAAGTTAACATTAAACAAATACAACATGAAGTGGGGCTACTTAGATCTTGATTATATGGTCCTATGTGCATTTGTGCACAACAGTAGTCTGAGTAATGTGGTTATTTTACAAATAAGGAATACAACACAGTTGAAATTATTGAGATTTAACTCTCAGTTTCTTATATTGATACAGCACCACAGAAACCATTGCAAAATTATGGTGGAAGAGAGAAAAATAAAGCGCTCATCCCAGGTGCTTAAAGATTGTAGAAACCTGAATATATCAATGGGAATCTTGAGCAATTTTCAAAAAATTATGGTATCAGTCTCACACATACATTAATATATTAAGTTCATTTTAAATTTCTGTACTTTCATTTTTATCCTTTTGAAATTCCTATAAGCTCTGGAAATTTGGCCAGATAAATTGCCCCTTTTTGGATACTATAAGTAATAACGTGATGCAATGTGTTGTTCACACCCTGATCACAGGTCTATACTCAGAAGCTTCTGGAAGTATTGGGAGTAAGGGACATTTCAGGCGAATGTGTCAGATAAAATAACAGAAGGTGCCTGTTTCCCAAGGGGTGCATTAGTTGTTTCATTATTAATCTGTCCTTATGGTTGTTCATTTCCTAAGGCAATCAGAGTACACATCTTCCAAACTGCCCACCATTTACCTTGGCTTGTAGAAACCCATGTGGGCATAGAACATAAAAAAAAAAAAGTTCATCATGCTCCTGTCAGTTTTGCTTCATTGTTTTTCATGTTGTTAATTTATTTGCCTTACGCAGTGCTCTTGCCAAGGAATGGGAATTTGTCTTCAGCAGAGTGTGACTTCTGCACAAGTTGCTGGAATAATGTCTGACCTGAAAGCTTTATGACTAAGCAACCGTGTAGTTTGATGACCTGGGGGTAAATGACCTAGGATGCTGTGAGTGTCAAAAAAACCCCTCTTAAAAACATGCACTAGATCAAGTTGCTGGCCTGCTAATAACAGGTAACTTTGCAGTCATTTATGAGAAATGGTGCAGTGCACTTCAAACCTACCACTGCAGTATTACAGAATCACAAAATGGTTGGGCCTGGAAGGGACCTATGGAGGTCATCATCTTGTTTCATTTCTCTGTTCAAGCAGGACTACCTACAGCCACTAGCCCAGGACTCCGTCCAGATGGCTTTTGAATATGTAAAAGGATGAAGACTCCACAACCTCTCTGGGCCACTTCTGTCAGTGCTCAGTCACCCTCACAGTAAAAAAGTGTTACCTTATGTTCAGACAGAACCTTATGTGTTTCCATTTGTGTCCGTTGCCTCTTGTTCTGTCACTGAGTGCTACTGAAAAGAGCCTGGCTCCATCTTCTTTACACCCTCCCTTCAGATATTTATATACAGCGATAAGAACCTCCTGAGCCTTTTCTTCTCTAAAATGAGAACTCTTTTGCATTCTGCATTGCTGTCTACAAACACAGTCCACTTATAAGCATCACCACAAGCATTCATTGGGCAGCTTTTTTCCCTGTTTCTTTTTAATCTAGTCTACAGCCTAGGCTCTTCTGTAACACAACTTCCACACAGTTCAAGATGAAAGGACTTGTCCTGAGGAATCAAGTTAAAGCTAACAAAAATATGTTTAAAGGTTAACCTTATATATGATTAAAACTATATTAATACTGCAGACATATAATATGGTTTGTTATATTGTGCTTGTTATATGCAATTCATGCAACTAAAAAACTACAGCATTTGTGACAACATTTTCTAAGCTGATGAATAAATATAGTCAAAGTTTTGCTTCAAGTTTTAGATGATCAGGTTTTCAGAAAATGCTGAGCACTTTCTGCTCTTTTGCCTAAAGATAACACTTAAGACAATGAAACAGTCTTCAAATATCAGTCACATAAGTAAGGTATACAAGCCTCTGAAGATGGGAGACAGTTGTTCTGAAGTAAGTAGACAGGCCCTTAATAAATAGCCACAGATACAGTTGTTTACAAGACTTCTTCCATTCTGAATATTGTTTGGTTTTTACAAAGTGAAGCTAGAGCTGCAAAGCAAAACCTGCCTTATTCTAGGAACTAAAGTGTACATAAATGGTAGCAAGACCACTGGTTCTGCTCCATACATTCATCGTCCAATACCTATTCTCATCATCTACCTCATCCATCATCCATGCTGTGTGAGTTGTACATATCAATGAACGTGCACTCTTCATACCTCAAACGTGGAACTACACCCTTTGCCTCTGTTAGGATTACTGCAGGTGCAAAGAAGAAAAGGCCAGAAGAGAAAACTAAGTGTAACCCCAGCCAGGCTCCACAATATGGTTAATGTTATAATCATTTTACTCAGATACCAAGTAAAGTCAGACTGCATTCAATTCTTTCCAGTTTGCCAGTCAGTTTCAATTACAAGGCACAGCTGTTTAGTACATTTTACAGAGTCATTTGAAGGCTCTGTATTTAATCTGAATAATTCATAGTATTTGCTAAGAGCATTTGGTATTACTTTCAATTATGAACATTGTCTTCTCAGAATGTAAAGTAACTAGTACTCACTTGGTTGGCTTTTCTGCTTACGCAAATTGCTGCAGCTCCATTGACTTCAAATGGAGTGATTCCAAGTTATAGAGTAGACAGCGTAGGCTACAGCATAGTTAGAATAGCTCCCTTTCCTGAGGTACGGACCCATCGGCATCCGCAGCAACGAGCATGGTGTTACATACTGTGGAAAGGTTTAGAGATCCTAAACTAATCCTTTGTTTCAGAAAGACATTCTGTCTCCCCAGAGTGTAGCCATGGAGTTGTATATATACTTATGCACATATTTGTGTATGTTATGTATATCTACACATGTACGTATGTAGCATGATGCTACATGTTTTATGTATGTATGTGTTTACACGTTATTTCTAGACATGTTGCACTAATTTCCAGAACGGGGTGCAGGGTTCTTTTGGCTGATTAATATGTCAGAAGTGTGGGCAAGTATAATGGGCTGCACAGCCACTCTCTGAACTCATGGTTGACAAGGTTAGGGAGAGAAGAAGGTTTTCTGTGCAACATAAGAAAGAAAAGAGTGTGAGTCTGTAGTCATACCCCAAGATACATTCTCCTCCCTCCCATGTTCTTTAGATATGTAATAGATAATAATATAGTAATAATAAAAATGTAATGAAGAAATACATTGAAAAACATAGGGCATTCCCTTTTCTGAAAGCAATTGTTAAGGACTTTTTTACTTTTTTCTTTTTAAAATCATCAACTTCCTAATTTATTAAAATGTTCAAATCTTGACAATTTGAATTTTTTTAATTATTTTTTTTCTTGTACCAACAATTCAAGAGTTGAGAGAAGCATCCTAGAAAATTATAATATTTAGAGAATACTAGCCAGTTATAACGTATACACTGGTCCTATTTTTCTGAAAAGCCATGCCAACTGGAATTGTTACTGCTGGAGCAACAGGTTCAGTGTGCAGCTGGTTAGAATTCTGCTTCTCATTCTGTCTCTTCTGTACATTCCCCACAGATCTTTGGTCCAGTGAGTGCAATCCACTGTCCTTAATAACAGCCACTACTTGGTCCTGAGATGATGGTGCAAGAA
The DNA here is from genome assembly GCA_033558105.1 of Coccyzus lansbergi. Lineage (NCBI taxonomy): Eukaryota > Metazoa > Chordata > Aves > Cuculiformes > Coccyzidae > Coccyzus > Coccyzus lansbergi. Next base: position 1,258,166 of record JAUMJK010000318.1, on the reverse strand, counting down.
AATGATCGACTCTACATATTGTGAATGCAAGATACCATTTTTCTTAATGACTCCAAGCAGATTGTAAAAAACATTAAGATAAAATTTTCATGAAGGAAGGTCACTTTTAGGTTCTGTCTCTCAGTATGACTCAGCTGAAGTACTGTCTCAAATGTAAACTGTAATATAGAGGAGAGTAAGTTTGCCCTTGATTTTTGCCAAAAATTACCATCTAAGGAAAAATAACTGCATACGCATGTTTCATAAACTCATTACAATTTTCTGCTGCTGTTTGGTAACACTTGTTGGCTGTGCTTTTGAAATATGTTTTACCATAAACTCGGTTATGGCAACTGAAATTTGCATGGTTCTTCATGGCACTTCACTTCTTTCCTGTATTTTTTATGGTCTGTGTTTCACTTGAAAAACAAATATTCAGTCACCTCCTAGATGCTAGGTGACCTGCTAGATGATACAGGCTGTGTAACAACCTGCCTAACCAGGTGCACTGAGCTGCTCTGTCTCATACATTTTTTTATGAAATCATCCTACTGTAAACAAGGAACTTTATGTGACACAAGAAAATAAATACAGCTAAACAAAAGGAAAAGAACTGCCTGTTTCCTGAAGATTATATTGTCTGACATTCTGCATGGCCTGTTGAGAAAGCTACGTATCTTTAACTCAACATGCAGTGAGATAACTGTAGCAGTTCGTTATCAACAAGCCTGTGAGCACCACCCTGGTGCACCAAAGGTCTAATGGGCCCTTTGATCACCATCTGCTGTCCTGCCGGAGTACTGCAGGGCTGGGCTCCAGCCTCCTCCCGCAGGAGCGACTCCAACTGCAGGGAGAGACAGAGCCTTCTGCTACTTATTGCTGGACCTACCTTTAGACTGTGGCCCTGTGTAACGCTCATAAAGATTTACCAGGAAGCAGATTTACAAATAATTCCGAGATAAAGACAAGAAAGTATCTCAGTGAAATTGGTGTCTCATGGAAATAAATCAGTTTGTGCTACGAGGTTGTTCCCAGACTTATTTTGGCTCATTTGTCGCCGTGTCTTAGACGTCCCACAGCCCAGGGAAGGCTGGTATGTGGAGAGGGTAATTCTTTCCATTTCAAACAAAACAAAAAAGAATCAAAAAAGCCAAGTTTGATAAACATGTATGCAAGTTTGTATATCCTATGCCAATCAATTACTAGGAATCCATTACTTTGCATGGTTGCAAAAAATACAATTAGGAGCAGAAAGAAAGAGCACATGGGGAAGAGAACATGTGGAAAAGAGAGTAAAAGAAACAGTAATTATAAAGGATGGTAACAAAAAGGGAAAATAAGACTCTCGGCAATGGCTGAAGGCACAAACAGAAGGCAATGATAAGGGGAAGAGAAGCTGTGCTCTTTTCAGCAGCAGCATTAGTAGATGCTTGCATTGTAGCTAGAAATGACAAATATGGGGCATGAATTTCACTGGATGGATTAAAGAGCACAGGAAAGTTATACAAACACACACACAAAGTATTTGAAATAGTTTACATGGATTGTGTAGTGAGACTTACTGTTTCCCTAAATCCATACTGTGGTACCACAGCAAGGTCTTAAGGATAGAGTTCCAGGAAGGAACTTTTACATTTTCTTTGCCACTTTAGGCAAGCACTGGGATTATTAAGTTTATACACTGCCTCAGTTGTATCATGTGCTCTATGGCCAATCTGGTTGTGGTCATACAGAAGAAAATTACCTCACTGAAGAAGATTCCTTACTGGTGTCTTGGAGCCGTGTTAGGGAAAATAAGAGGGTTTCCTGAAATATGTATGCTTTGTTCCACAAATCAGACCACAGTCCACTCCAGACTAGAGCACAGGCTGTTACTAATATTCAGTGAGATATCCATTGTGATTCAAGAATCTTCCCTCTACCAAGCAGAACTAAAACTCAGGGTGATGTCCTTAATATTTAATGTGTCTCCTGTATTGCCTGGCATCTTACATACATAATAATCATATTTTAATTTTGGTGCTTTTTTTGCATTTTACAAGGGATTGTCATGATGTGTGAAAAAAAATCTCTCAAAAAAATGCTTTTACCAGGAATTTCTTGAAGGGAAATATTTCACTTGTTGCTTCATAGACAAGATAAAAGACCCATATTGCTAACTGGCAGGTTTTTTTCAGCTGACAGCACCATTGACAAGCTTTATGTCAACCTATCTCTCTCCTACCTGTGGTCACCAGATGGTTGAACATAGTCTTTTTTGACAATGCTGCCCCACTACGGCTATGAAATTGCCCATGTTACTGAATGGTTTAAGACATTGACAAGAGTTGCATAAAACATACACAGCTACAAAGCTCAAATCTGTTTTGTTTGATGGGTTTTTATTCCCTTGTACAGAATGGAGATGTGAGCAAAAGGCTTATCTTGCATAAATCTGTAGGCCATATTGTGAAACTCAATGGATAATGAATGTTTGGCATACAGTTCTCAAGTGGATATGAATTTTCATAAAGAATTTACAAAGTTGGCATCTTACATCTAAGGGTAATCAAAGCTTTTTGTTACACTTGAACTGCACTAGGCTTTGCATAGTGGGTAGCCATCACTGCAGTGCTTCCCATCTCCACGCATTCATCATACTGGCACAAGATTACCCCAAGAATCGTTCAAGGGGTTTGTGAGAATTGTGTTGATTAACAGTGTATTAAATTTATAAACCTTGATTTAAAAATGATACATAAAGTTGATGCTATTGATAGCAACAGGACCAGGACTTCGTTCAATACTCAGTGTTAAACATGGCAAATCAGAATTTGGAGAAATTGCTGCCTTAATCCCAGGCACCTTTAGCCCACTGCTTGTCATCCTAATGCCCTTCTGTTTGATATTTACTTGTTTGGACATTGCTACCTCACTCCTTCTGCAAATCCATGTTAGCATTGATGTCATAAAGTAAGCAGAATGAATGTGTGAAATTGCTTGTAAAATTATCAAATGAAATGAATAGCAAATACAATGAGGGGTTTTTTAAAGTTGAATAAGGAAACTGTCAGCAATGATGCACTCTCGTAATGCTTACTAGAGCTGAACAGTATATATATAAGTCTGTGAGAGAGGCAGCTAGGCAGATCTCAGGATCCTCAAGGCTTGCCATAGTTCCAGAAGACAGAGTAGCAGCTCTTTCTGCAACTGCTACGTATCACGTCAAAGTATAACAAGGTAAGATTTATATGAACTAATGGTACAATTTGTTCGAGAAAGCTGAGTGCATTATCTGAATTATATTACCCAAAGTCTGCAACAGAGGTGAAAGATCTTTCAGCAAACTAGTGGATGTTTATTTTCTGAGGTTATAATCAGTAATATTGGTAGTTAATGACATCATCAATTAAATGTTTTAATCTATGGAATTAGTTCAACAGAGAATGATCCAAAAAGGGGAAACCAACTGTTTAGGTTACAGAAGCAGTTGAAGAAAGAATGAAGATTAGCTGTGAGAACACTAAAAATGTGCATCATAGTAAGAATTTAAACGTAAGACACATAATTACTGATTTTTATATTTTTATGATCTTTAGTATCTCCTCTAGAAATATTTCATGAACATGATTTAAAAATATTCATTCCTTATAGATACTGGCTAAATATGATTCAAACAGGACTAAATTAGCAGAATGCAAACAAATTAAGCTAGCTTCTATAGACACTGATTTAAAACTGTCCAAGACAGAGTGCCGCTCCACTCCCTGCTTTTAGATTAGCTTGTCTCAAGCAACTCTTCATTACAGCATCACTGTAAGACATGAAAGGACACTTTATCATACAAAAGTAAAACTCTTTCAATAGTTATTGTGACTATTGTATAAAATTTAAATCAGTCTTCCTTCCTACTATGAATTTCCTTAGACTAGAACTGTTACATTAACAGAAGTCTAACTTTCTGCAAGGCATCAGAGCACGGTAGGTAAATTAGATGTAAAGTTCATCTATGTGAAAAAGGAATTTATGTATAATTAGAAATAATAGCTATTTCCAAACAGTTTCATGTCAACAGAAATCTGGTTTATTCATTAATATACTTCATATTAAAATATTCCCTTCTTTACTGCTGTAACTCCATAATTTGCATTTTTAAACTGGAAGTAGACAAAAATATGACATTTGAAAGATTCGTTTTTGAAAACTCAATGAAATTAAGGTAGTTAAAATTGTGCACAGTATAAAAAAGATATCTGCAGTAAAACACATTGGGAAAACTAGCAAAATCAAATTGATACGGAAATAATACTCAAATATACCTTTGATAAAGATTTGAAAGACAATTTCTTACCTACTTGCTGGTGGAGATGTGTTATGGTCATTTCATCTCTGATCAGAAAGAAATTGGAATATTTCTGTTAGCCTTATATGCATAGGGACAAAACTTTTCTGTGTAAGATTGACTTAGTTTTCCTGCACCTTGACAATAAGTTTGGATAGTTTTTAGCAGTACCTACCGATAAGCTAAATAACTTAAAAGCAAAGAAAACCCTCCTCATTATCAAGAAATGAATTGATTAGCAGGAATAAATTAAACAAATGTTATTTTGCTGACTATCTCTTATTTTCCATAAAACATATTTATGTTCCAAATAATAATATGACAACTTCTTCTTTAAAAACTGTAGTTTCTTTAACTTGTCAAAAACTGTTGGTGGTGGGTTTGGTCATGAATAGTAAATACAAAGCATGGAACAAACAAATCTGATTCTAAATTTTTTAAAGAACATATTTGACAAAAGTTTAATAGATTTTGAAACTGCTTGTTTTATCAATAAGAATTCTATTACTTGAAAATTGTATTAATTTATTTTAAATATATATTTATACATCTTTCTTTTTGGTAATGTCACAGATTTTGATTCTGAAAAATTTTGAAAGCAGCTGAACATGCATTTAACTTTAGACATATTCTTAAGATATAAAGTAGCCAGTGGGTAGTTCACATCCAAAAGCTCGATAGGACTGAGGCATGAGTTAGATGTAAAATGATACACTGAAATTACTGAAAATCTGTTTACTGACTACAATGGGCTCTGAACATGTTTTTTATAAGTTTTATATAAAATAATAGATGTCGGTGCCTGATAGTACTATAAAGAGGCTGGATTAATTACTAGACTTCATTCATTCCACTTCAGTGACTTAGGTTTACATCTAATCTGTATCATGGTTTAGTAAAGCTGCAAGCAGCTCTAAACTATCTTTCTTTAGTTTCTCTGGTTAAGTAGAAGTATACTAAACTGCTAGCATACCATTAAGCATGGCAAATTTACTTAAATATGATCCAATAACCAGACTTTATTTGTTTTCTAAGTTAAGTCATTTACAGCTCCATAAGCTAGCATAGGGGTCACTATGTTACAACTGAACCATTTTTTATGACTACAGCAGAGTCGTCTCCCAAAGAATAGGCAGAGCTTTCGTTCCATTCTCAGAAGCCTATGAAATGTGAAGTTATGCATTCTTTGGGATAAACATTGGATGTCAGTGTTGCACCACCAAATTACAGCTCCAAATGAAAAAGAGAAGGGAGTTCTATACTAGCTAGAGTTATACTAGGACTGCCTACACGGCTGCTACAGTATTTATTGGTACTACAGCAGCATATGTGCAAGTGCAGGAATCCACACTTATATATCAGGACATTACATAATGCAGAAAGTCTCCAGACACTCTGATGAAAAAAATAAGCAACATGGGCAGTGGCTTTCAGTAGAAAGAGGGAAATTGACTCCTATTGCTTAATAGCAAAATCCACCAGAAGATCTCACTTCATCAGTTTATTTCACTGATTTTGAATAAGATTTGATTAAGATTTTGATTGCTTTAAATATTTTTATACTGACACTAGTATCTTCTAGTAAAATATTTATATTATTCATTGAGAGTCTCTTAAAAATTAGGCCTCACAAAGTACCAGAAGCATTACTTTCTTCCTAACCATTGGTAAAATGTCTGCGAACAGTCAAGTTTTGTGTCTCCAAGTATAAGCTATTTTATAATGATGGAAGAAACAGATTTCATTTAAAAAATCTGCTCTGAAGATGAGACAGAGTAGAAGTCCTAAAGCAGGAGTTTACTTTTTCAGAGACATTGATATAGCGTGGGTCACGTGTGTCCTCTTTCCCCCCTTCTTTGCACTGCTCAGCATGGAGCCAACTCTATATCTCAAGGCAGAGTAAGCTTCACCTTCTCTACACATCATTCCTTTGCAACTTTCTTGTGGTTTCCTCCTGGCCCAAGTATATCTAAATTCAGCCGACTGTGAAAAGACATTACGATAAAGAATTAGATATGTTTTCATTCCGACTGCCTTATTTTATAAATCATGGCATTTCAATAAATAACTCCTCTATTGGAGCCGGAGGAGTTCAGTGTAGATTACATCTAGTGGGAAGGGCTTTTTTTGACTGTGTCTTACTTCACCACCTACCACTTTACTTAATGCACTCATCTTTCCTATCTCCCTTTGTTTTTCAGGCTGTAATATACACTTCCATAGGAAAGTGTCCTGGATGGCAGAAGGGCCCTTTAAAATACACAAGTATCAGCCTAAGTACACGATGACATTATTTCTAGTGACATTTTGCTGATGTGTACTCATTGTACCTTCTGTTGCTTCACAGAAGATTAGTACTGTGATCCATACTGATTTTAAAATTAGAATGAATAAGCATTTATTATTCACCATTCAGTGAATGATCATTTAGCCACTGAATGAATGGCTTATTCCAAAACTTTTAAAAGTATGGTGGAGGGCCAGAAGGAAAGAATGGGGAGCTGCTAATGTGACAGTATTCTTGACAGAGACTTCATTTATTTTTTTCTCTAGTGAATGAGGTGGGAAAAAAAAATTAAGCCAGTACCGTATTTTTGCAATAAAACAATATTATCAAAACAGACCTAATGCTTGCCATCACCACAATGCAGAGCAAAGGAGATATAGACCTGTATCTCTGTATCACAAAAGAAAGTGAGGATGCAGTTGCTTTCAGCTCACTTTGCATTCTGGAACAGAGACTAGAGCCTGAAGAGCAGAACAGAGACTATGTTTTTTGAATGACTATCCAAGTCTCTACCATCTTCATCCACTGGACGTAGACCCCATCCTCACACAGGGTCTCAATATCTTCAAGTTCAGATCAGCATTCAGGATGCGTCTTTGATGTAATTGATTCAGACATACGTAAAGATGATTACATTTTTCCTTGTTACCTTATTTCTGTTTTGACAGGCAATGAAAATGAAGAGTGTTTATTTTGTTGCTGGGCTCCTTTTAATGATAGCTCAAGGCAGCTGGCAAAATCCTCTTCAGGATACAGAGGAGAAATCAAGGTAAATTCTTTAGATCAAAGTCCTATACCTGATCTTAATTTTCTCACAGTTTGAAGCAAAACATACTATAACTTAAGGATAGTTTTTTATATACTTTTACACAGTACTTAATCAACCACTGGAATTGGCAGAAGTTTTAAATACTGCAATGTGTAGCATAGAATTTTTTGGTAGTATAAGCAATAGCTGCCTTAGTTATCCAAGAAGACCTTGTAATTGTGCAGTATCCTAACTGCTATATTAGTTCCTTGGCCAGCTAGTGATCAATACGCCACTCACTTTCACCTTTTGAGAGCACAGAACATAATTTTCAATAGTCAATGCACATGTAAAATGTACAATAATCATTGCCAATGAACAAGTTCTAAACGTTTTACAGATCATTCAAAGCTTCCCAGTCTGAACCATTAGATGAATCTAGACAGCTGAACGAAGTGAAACGTCACTCACAGGGCACATTCACCAGTGATTACAGCAAGTACTTGGACACTAGACGGGCTCAGGACTTTGTGCAATGGTTAATGAGCACTAAAAGGAACGGGTAAGCATTTTGGTCACGCTGATACAGATCTCCATATACAGAAACAGCTAAAAATCTAGCTGAATTCAATTTCAATTTTGACCTTACGGAAAATTTTTATATAAAATTAATATATTATTATAAATCAGGAATGTGTGCAACATCAGTCAAAAGGATTTGGATAAAACAAATGTAGTAACTATAATATAATCTGATATACAATCTCTAAACACAAACTCAGCCTTTTGGGGACAGATTGTTTCAGTGAATTAATTGATTTCAATAGAAATAAGATATATGAATACAATGTAAATGTCTAGGCCATTAAGCCTTAATAAAACTTTCCTATCAACGGATACTCTAATCCTGTAGTTTCATTTGTAAAACGGGAGTTAAGGTTTAAATTTTGTTGATCATTAGATACTTCACCAGCATTACAAATACATTATTAAGGCATGAGGTGGTACGTGTTCTGAAATATACTTTGATTAAATATAAGCTATAAGCTGAAAGCAAGGATAATATAAAAGCATGTAAGTCTATGGCCTGTGTTCTAAATATCTGTCCACAGAATCTGAACATCTATTATATTAACTTGTTTAAATCCCTGTGGATGTCTTTAAAGTATAAAGTAACATTTTCTGTATTAATTTAAATTCATAAGGCTAAAATTATTTATAATATTCATCTATCAATCAGTAATGTTTATCATAATATTTAAATAATAACAAATAAAATCTTATCAGTTTATGCATGCTCTGCAATGCACTGGTACTAATGATTGTGGAATTCCACTACAGCCAGCAAGGACAGGAGGACAATGAAAATGACAAAATCCCGGACCAACTCTCAAGGTATTCTCATTGCCACAACTAGTTACTCAAAAACAGTTCGAGCTAATTTTCTGTTAAACAAGAAATAAAACAACTGTCTTCTTTACAATGTTACCATAATCCAAGAAATACCTATCAACAGAAATTCTCTCACACATGTTTTTTTATAAGGAAAGAGGAAATATCTCCATGTTATTTATTCCTGAGTGTTCTATAGCTTATGTGCAGTGGCTTCAAGGAATGCAACAGGATGAGAACAGATTTCATCAAAGGACATTTCAAGTAATAAAGGACAGTAGAGTATAAGATAAAAAGAAAAACTTGGTATAGAAAAAGCCTTAAGCAAAGAAACCCTCATTGTGTTGAGGAAAAGAAAACCAGTGAAAAGGCTAATGAAAGGAAGACGTCCAGGCATCAATTTGCAGTGAGCTGATAAAACACGATGCAATGGTCAGCTTTAAACATTCAGACCTGTGTTACAATACGCCACTCATTACATGAAAGGAGAACACAAGACCTGCTGGAGGCCAGAATTTTGTTTCTTGACAATGTTTCTGCGTGTGTGTGTAAATTTGAAGAAAAAGAAAAGAAAACCTAATAAGTGCCTTTGCAAAACAGATTGAAATATCTATATTAATTTTTCTTTTAGTTAGAAATTGCAAAGAGGATAGCCAGGATCAAAGAGATACTTTCCCTTCAAAACACCATCAACTTCAGTAACTAAACTGTAATAGTGTTCAAGCTTCTATGAAGCAGCATATCTCCTCAAAATTAACATTCCATTAAAATGTTCAAAAAAACTCTAGTTAGCATGCCGATGAAAAGTGCAGATGGTCCTAAATTAGAAGGAATGGTGAAATCCAAAGAATATAAAAATTAATAAAAAGAGCTAGAGGTCCTGAAACTTGTGTGTGTAAATTAAAAAATTCTGAAACAGAAATACTAGGGAACTTATTAGTGGAAAACATTCCATAATACGTTTATTTCTCAGTGCAAGAGAAGGGGCCTAGGGGCCAGTAGGATATAATTTTGAGCTATAAAAGAAAAAGAAGCACAATGAGTTGTAGGAATGGAGAAGGCAATTTTCTTTCCCTATTAATCTCGAAGTAATCAGGCTTGAAATTGTTCCAAGATTATCACTTGTTCATAATGACAATTAAAAGGGTGTTCACAAAACAATTCAAAATGTAAATTCAAAAGGAATCAAGTCTGAACAGTTTGGTTAAGAAATAATGAAGATGAAGGTAGGATTACTTTAATGGAAATTTAGAAGTTAACATACAGGACAACAAAAAGTATGTCTGTAGAACACAATATAGTTTGTACAGACCACTCCAATGCGGCTATATTGGTTTTTGGTACCTGATTCAACTGCTGAACTGATTTGACTAGTTTAGACATCTCTACACAAAACTGCATTGCATAATATAAACAATGCCTTCAGCACTGAAAGACATAAATTTAAAAAAAAAAAAAAAAAAAAACCAAAACCCAAGTGTAATTTCAGCAGAAAAAACGCCCTCACCCTAATAAGAAATGCTAGTCTGGCAGATGTGAAATAGAATTTAATGAAAGTTTAAAAACCCAAGTCCTTATGCAGACTGATCCTACAGTATTGCTCTTCTTCCAGCAATGCAATCTCCAAGCGTCATGCTGAATTTGAGAGACATGCTGAAGGCACCTACACCAGTGATATCACTTCTTACTTGGAAGGTCAAGCTGCCAAGGAGTTCATTGCTTGGTTAGTGAATGGACGAGGAAGAAGAGAGTAAGAATTCATCTGTTCCTATTATTAATTTTTGCCTTGCTTTTGGATTAGAAATCAAGTCTGATGAAACCTTGATGTATTTTTGATCATTCTTGCTGTACTTCATGTTTTTCCTTTGTAATAGAAGATATTCTGTGGGAGTTTGACTACAACTTTGAATTATTAAGTTCAAATACAGATTAAAACAAATCTGCTCACAGACACTGTTACACTTAAAAGATCAAGTCATATTTAAGGTCAAAATACCTAAAACTAAACCAGACCTTCCTCTACCACTTTCCCCTCTTCACATAAAATTGCTTACAGACTCCTTAGCTATCATGGAGATTATTCAAGTCAGTGTCATCTCAAATTACTTTCTCTTTTTTCCCCATTCACAGTCAATCTTTTCCTCTGCATTTTACCAATGTCATCAGCTGTACTCCGTGTGCTACTGATCCTCCTCAGCACAAACTGATGATTCCTTTTTCCATGTTCCACAAAGTCTCCCCCAAGTTGCTGCTACCAAAACAACTATCATTTCCTATGACTATGACTTATTTTCCTTTTTAAGACACCTCTACATCTTTTGCTATGGTTCACAGTTTCCTGGATGCAGTGCTCAACAGTTTTGACCTACCTGTGTGTCTGATTTCTTTCATTACTGTCTTATCCTCCCTGTAATCATTGCTGATTTCTCAGGCCTATTCAATTCATCTACTCTCTCATGACCTTACTTCTTTTTCCATATTAGTCTTACACTTAGAATGACCTTACCTTGAGTCTCCTGCAGGCACCTTCTAATTCGTCGTATTTCCAATTCTGCATAGCTAGGAGCTACACCATACACATCACCCCGCACCTTTTAACTGTACTGTACTTATTTGTGCCTTTAGACTGTAAGCTCTTCAGGGCAGGGATTTCAGTTCATCCTCTGATTATATATTCTAGCAGCTGTAAAGTATTATGTAAATCTCTCACTATATAAAAATAATAAATTATTATAATAAAATATAATCTGTAAGACAAGCTTGTGTGTTGTAGTCAAGAAAGACTAAATAGGTAAATTTTTTAAATAATGACAACTTCCAGAAAAGAGTTAAATAAATTGGGTCAGCTTTATAGAGAAGGGAAAAGTTATTGCCACTTCATAGTGATGTTCAGATTTGCACTCGTTTTTCTGCAATGTTTTATTTTCATGAGCAGAAATTGGGTATTTCAGTATCTGTAAGAGACAGAGATTCCAACCTAGCTGTAATGAACTCAGCTAAGAGACCTAGTGGACAATTAAATGTAGACTACTTTTCTGCTTCCCAATATCTAGTATTACTTTAGTCAAACCTATGTATAGCCTTCCCTGAAATTACTGCATGAAAAGAACCAGTCTGCTTGTCATTGGTCTCAGAGCACAATGTGCTTCAGTATCACCCCATCATCATGGAATTCATTAAAATTTTTCCATATTTGATGGGATGAAACAAGAAAGGAAAGTTTTCTAAACTAGGCCCTTGGCATAATGGTGTTTCAGTAGCCAAAAATGGATAGAGCAAGAATCAGGATCTGATTCCAAATATAAAATGCTATTGTACAGCAAACAAGAACATAGATTTTATACAAGTGTTGTTAATCGAGTTATTTTAACCTCCCAAAATAGTTGCTGCTCTCAATATCTAAATACTTAGGCAATCTAATTATAAGTATATAACTAGGACTTAAGTCCAATTAAAACAGAAAAAAGGAAGATTTTACTATGTTTTAAAAGTGATACTTCTTAAATAATGACTTTTAGTAAATCTACTGTGAGTTTTATTGATGCCTAGACTACCTGGCACAGACACTGCAGACAGAGAGATGTTTTTGCATGTATGTCTTCTCCGAAAAATGCTAGAAGGGAATTTAGACTTACCTGAATGAACAGTCCTCATGTAGTAAAGGGAGACTTCCATGCTCTATTCTGTCATTAAAATAATGCCTCAAAAGATGTTCTGATATACATCATGCAGTACTGAGCCATAACATCAGGCTCAACCTTTAACTCCTTAATATCACAGGAAATGTGAAATGCAGAATCCTGTAATGAGTCCCTTTTAAATGGTTTCTTTATTTTGATCTGCTAATTGTTTGATAACTTCTTCCCTTTGAAGTTTCCCAGAAAAGGCTCTTGTGGCGGAAGAGCTGGGCCGAAGACATGCAGATGGCACTTTCACGAGCGATATCAACAAAGTCCTTGATGACATAGCTGCCAAAGAGTTCCTAAAATGGCTGATTAACACAAAAGTTACCCAAAGGTGCCTGAATTTTGATTGTGTTGTTCTTAATACACTAGTGTTTTAACTGTATTCTCACACATAGGGAAAATACTGCTAATTTTCCTCTTAACTAGTGACATATCTGTGACCGTGTTACAAACTTCGTTACAGTGTTGAACAAGGAGAGGACAGACACTAAACAGAACTCATTCCAAACATAATTTGTATTTTGTATTAGTGGTGAACCTATTTAATAATTTCCTATTTAACCTCAGAGGAGTTTTGCCACTGAACATTAGCAGAAGTAAGGTTGTATTAAACTACTGAAAAATAAAACTCTCCTTTGCACAAGCATTATAAAGTCAGAAATATTTATTGGTAAGATTATGACAAGTTGATTATTTTTTAAGGACTGTGATAGAAAAAAAATGCCTTTAAGTTGTAGTTTGTTGTTAAGGAATAGAAGACTGTGACCTGAGTTCCTGATAGCTAACTATTAAAGAACCCTCCCTTAGTTTGCATGTATATAGGCAAATGCCATTGCAAAATCAACATCTTCTATCTGAACTCTACGAAGAGGTTAATTTTTAAGAATTAGTTGTAACATTAACAAAACATTTAAAAATTAATAAGATGCCAATTCAAGGCACATGTGCATGGCCAGATTTTTTTAAGTGCTGGATGTCCATTCCATAAAAATTAATTGCTTTTCGTTTCTTGAATGCTGAAGAACCTGAAGTAACTAGTTGATCTTGGAAGTATAGAAAGACTGATATTGTGCAATGTAGAAGCTATAGTTAAAATAGTTTTTATTAACATTTTAATATTTTTGTGTTCATAGTTTATTTAGGAAAATAATCAAATAGAAACTATGACAAAATTTTCCCTTTAGGAATAATTGTTTACAATGTGTTATTAGAGAGACGCATTGAGGGTCCATGGAATTAACATCTGCTAACTCTTAAATGGAAAAAATATCTTCCACACACATTTCATAAATCTTGGGAGACTTATAATACGTCCTAATTGCTGCTGTTTTTTTTCCAGGGACCTTTTGGAAGAATACCAGTAAAAAAAGCAGTACAAAAATAAGATAAATGAAGATCTTCATTGCATCAACTGCCAGCTATCAACAGATTCTGAAACCTGTATTCTGTCATTTACATTGGATATAACAAAGCTATGTTACCTTGCATGCCAGGAAATAATTGTACTATAGTTTAGTGTAGCCAAAGTTTTGTATATGGAAAATATACTAAGAGGTGGATGGTTATCTAAACAGCTTTAATACCATGAAAGATCCATATCTTCTTATTTTCAATTTATTAGGACTGAAGTAATTCCATTTATATTTAATGATAAAATTATTTTTCTAAAAAGTTGACTTCTACACACAAAGTATTCTATCATCAATTAGATGTGTTATTTTTAAGGGGCTGGCAGTTACAAATGTCTGAGAAGTAAATATCCCTCTTAAAACCTTTGTTATAAAAAGGCTAAGCTTTAATGATATTAAACAGTAGCCTTAAATAAATTTTTTCAAGCTTCTTTTCTGCTAACTTTTCATGTGTATATCCCTTGTGTCTCCTTGTACTCCATATAATTTTATTCTAATATTTTATTGTCAGTGAGATCTTGGAAGTGGTTTGTTTGGAATGATAAACTCAACATTTTGTATCGTCACACTTTCCCCACAATGATTCTCAGAAAATAGCTGCAGGAACTTTGAATTACCTTTAGCTGAAAAATGAATCAAGTAGATGAAGCTAGGGAGGGAAACAAGACTGAACAGACAAGAAATCTTGTTTCTCAGCAAAAGCAGGACAACTTTAAAAATATTAAGTGTGATATACTCCATTAGTAGTAGAAACTGCCACATTATTTCTTCAGATTTTACAAGACTGCCAAGTAAATCCAACTCAAATTGCCCTGCAGCCTCTCTAATTTGTCTTGTATTTTACTTCCATCTTCCTCTGAGAACCACATTGTTGATCATCTCTAGCATTTAACATCACTGTACTGTAATTTACAACTGTTACTGAAATCAGTAATTTGTGCCTTCTTCATTATGGTGACAGATCTCAGTGTTTCTAGCAATCCAAACTATTATACTCTCAGCTGGTAAGGGCATGTTTTTGTAGGTATGGTAGTAACTGCAACTGTCAAATAGCCTCAGGTGCTGTTATACACCTCTTAGTTCTGATGACTACCCAAACCCTCATTTCTCCCCTTGCTGTAATAGCAATATGTCAGGTATCTACATTAAAATGTACTAAAGGGCAAGTGGTTTAACAGAAAGACAACAGGCTTAGCAAGTATCTAGTAGAAGCTGATATGAAACAGGAGCGTTGTTGAATCAGAATTAGAACCTATAAATTTTGCTAGGAATAACTACTATAATTTTGTGTCTCACTTGTTTTTTAAACACATTTTAAACTTAAACTAACAGTCTAGAATTTCTGGAAAAATAAGATTAGATCATCCTCAGAAAGTGCTACAGAAATGAGTATTCTGTAATTTCAGATCAGGACTGATCATAGCCAACTTGTCATCTAGAATCTTGCACAAAAGAAAAAAAAAAAAAGTCATAGTGCCCAAAATACCACTAGATAGTAAAAATGGGGGGAGGAAAAAAGAATGTATATTTATTTGTCTTTTATTTAATCTCATTTGTACACAATAATTTGGTTCCAAGTGCTTCTGGAACTGAAAAATATTGTTACACACAGTTGGATCCATAGGGCCAGGCTGAAACAGTACAGTTAATTCTTCTGCTTTCAAGGCTAGGCAATTGTCTTTAAAATGTTTTGTTCCACTACATCCAGGATATTTACTACTCTGAAGGTCAGGATTCTTGAGCTACAAATCCATTTTCCTCTGCTGTCTGTCAGCAGTGTATTGGAGCTCTTCCTGATGATGGCTTTGTCAGTCATGAAAACACCCATTTTCCCACATTTTTATGAATAATATGCTTTTAGGAACAGAGAGGCATAAATTATTTTCTCAAAGTTATGCACCCTGTGCAAAGAACAGCAAAAATATTTAACTTCTAATTTTCTGAGACACAATCTAGAGTGTGAATCAAAAAATACCCTTTCTTCAGAAGTGAGATGAATTTGAGCATGTTCTAGACATTCCAAACACATTTTAGTCCAACACGACTTGGACTTACATATTCCAAAATCACAGAGCAAATCCATTTGGGATTAAAAAATGCGGTATGTGCTGGATCTTTCTTAAACAGGTCAGATGAAATTCAGCAAACAGTACAAACATAGGGCAAAATAAGTAGCAGTCACTTGTTCAAAAAAGTGTCTTCACTGTACAATAGCTGCTCTTGTGTGCAGGCTGAGAGAGGGCAGAGCAGCTGCATCACTCAAGCCTTGCGAGAATCACATTTTACACTTTAATCTTAATTTTATACTCCAGTAAGGGAGAGAGAGAATTCTAGGTCCTACATGCTGTGAGCGGTACATTGGTAGAGAAATTCAGGAACAGAGCGGACTGAAGATTTCTTTTAAATCACAGATGGTTTTCAAAGTCTTCAAGCAATGGAGCAACAAAGGTCAGTTATGTCGATTGCACTGCCTGTGGTGCTGCTGCTTGTATGAGGAGCTTCAATTCGCTTCCAGCAAATAGAACAAGAGAAGCAGGACTGCCTGAGGGAATCATGCTAGGGAGCATGTTTCAGCATTACCCAGGCAGCTATGCCCTCACCCACTCCTGGAAACAACAGACACCAAAACTCTGTAGAGCTTATTAAAATCATACGCCCTGGTGTGGAGGAAGGGAGGGGAGGTGCTTGACTGGTATGCTATAAAATAGAGCACTGTTGCAATGCCCCCTTGCACCTGATGTGATAGTTAGGATATGGGTCCCATCTTATTTTATTTACATTGTAAATGCATCATAGATGCAGTTTCTGGTATATAAACATTTTTTCCATTCACTCCGCACTGACTTCTTCACTCTACTAGAAAACCAAACCTTTTAACTTCTTTAATTTGTGCAAAAACTGTGCTGCTGGCCCATGTGTTCTGCCTCTATTGTGTATGTGCACCTTCTATAATCCTACTTCCATGAACTCATGTATGTATCCAGAGTCCTTTATGTATCTTCACTTCGGAGTTCTGGGCAGTAGATGTAACTTTAGAGTAAAAAGTGTTCCCAACATTATCTCCAGTGTAATGATGCATTAGAAAACTGTCCTTACGCTATTTCAGCCTCAAAATGCAAAGAAACAAAAAGAAATTATTACTGAAGAAAATAGACATTTTTATTGTAATTGTATGAAAGGACACTTACTCAAGCAGAGCACTCCTTACTCCTAACAGGGCTGCATTCTCTTCCTCACACATGAGGTGACCCAGTGAATCTATTAAAACTTTCTCCAGCACATATTTTGTCTCCCACAGCCACACCCTGAGACAGCTGTAGCACATTATTGCACCTGCACACGTTTTAGTTCCAAACAATAATTATTTTTGTTCTTCAGGGAAAGCTTATGTTTTCCATATTTCCTGTTTGACTTCTCTAAATATTTCTGGAGGTAAGATTCAACTAAATAAACAGACTTATAACAAGGTCTTGAGTACAAGGTCTTGTATTCAGCATACAATATGATCAATAGCTACGGCTTCTCAAATTTTATTGTGTAGCAGCCACTGTTGGATATTAACTCATTTAATCTCTTGGCATCACACTAACACATATCTGATAACAAAAGAACTCCACGGGACAAAGTAATTTGAAATAGTTAGCTGGAGCAATTTTTGAAGTCTGAGGCTATCACAAAAGACAATCTGACAGAGCACCAGAAGTACAACCTTTACAATCATTTTTGGGACAGTCACTATTTTGATAAGACAGGAGGAACTTGAGGGTGTTGAGAATGACTACAAGGTACTACTGCAGCTAAATGGAAAACATAATCTGCTACATTGACTCATACTGGATCACTCAGGTGAGTAAAGAATCAGGTCCCATGAGCCTCTCTGGCATGATTAAAATAATAAAAATATAAATCCAGATTTGCAAAAGTACTTTAACTTTGTAACCACTGCAGCTAGCAGAAGCTAGACATATGCTTTGTCAGCACAAATACTTTTTTTCCTCTTAGACTTAACCACTGAGAAGCATTAAAACTTTGCAGATAATCTCTTGAAACATTACTAAACTGCAACTTAGTTATGAAAAATTTTATCTCAAGATTGAGATTATAAATTGACTGTAGCATACTTTGAGACATAGCAATGATCTCTACTTATATGTTTATAAAACAACACGTAGATTGGCTGAACTGTATATATGTTGTGATTCCTACTAACTAGGAAAAGGGAAATTGTTGGTGAAGGGGGTGGGGTGGGTGCGCTGGGCTTTTTTTATTGTTGTTGGTAAAACAAGTGCACAGTATCCTAGACAGCTGTGGAGCTGCAAGACATTCTGGAACTTTGGTCATCAATATCACAGCATATATGGAACACTAGTTTGAAAAGTCACATAGAAGACTACGATTTCACTGTGATTTTGGTATAGAAGGTAAAACTAAGAATACTTGCTATCTCCCCTGGCTTCAAGGAGCCAGAGGAGCTTCAAGGAGCGAGTCCAGAGAAGGGCAACAAAGCTGGTGAAGGGGCTGGAGAACAGGCTTTATGAGGAACAGCTGAGAGAGCTGGGGGTGTTCAGCCTGGAGAAGAGAAGGCTGACAGGAGACCTCATTACTCTAACTACATGAAATGAGGTTTTAGAGAGGAGGGCCTCTTCTCCCAAGTGACAGGGGACAGACAAGAGGAAATGGCCTCAAGCTCCAACAGGGGAGATTCAGGTTAGATGTTAGGAAAAAAAATTTCACAGAAAGGGTCACTGGGCACTGGAACAGGCTACCCAGGGAGGTGGTTGATTCACCTTCCCTGGAGGTGTTTAAGGGATGGGTGGACGAGGTGTTGAGGGGCATGGTTTAGTGTTTGATAGGAATGGTTGGACTTGATGATCCGGTGGGTCTCTTCCAACCTGTTTGTTCTCTGATTCTAAGTTTCTTCCTCTTGCTTTAATAGGCCACATTCTTTTTCTGCTCCATTCTGCAAGGTGTACTTGTAAAGTTACTTACCTCTCTCTTTGGTAACTGCTAGTGTTCTGCAAATAGAGGGGGGAAGAGCTAAGATGGAACAAGCCTGAAGCACAAACCACACCACTCAACAATTACTTTTTTGAGACTAGATATTTTCTCTTAGAATAATTCCAGAAACTCCTACAGCTTTCTGATTACTTGGCGATGCCCAGCTTTTTCAAACAGTCGAACGCTTTATAGTTTTGATTTAGAGGTTATTCACATTCTTTTCCACCAATTAGTCCTATTCTCTCAAACACTATCGAAATTCTCCTTGGCAATGGAGCCGTCTGATCTCATAAAACCTAGGTCACCTTCAGAGCTACACGTTAAAAGTTTTATCCTATGCTTCAGTTTTCTGCTCTTAATTTGAAATTCCACCTCGTGGACTTACACCCCCACCCCTCTCTATGCAAAGAGCCGAAGAGCTAAGCACAAGCCCTTCCTGCCGTGTCCTCAGTCTCCTGCCGCTCGATTACCAGAGCGAAAAGTTGGAAGAGCAGAAACTCCCCGGGAGGCGGTGGCGGCTCCCTCCGGGGTCAAAGGTCCCGCCCCTTTCCCGTGCAGCTCCCCCACCGAGCTCCGAGCGTTTGAACCGAGGAGAGGAACCACACGGCTCGGGAAAAAGGGGGAAAACCCAACCTGCAGAAGCGGCAGGGCCAGCGCGCTCGGAGCCGCCTTGGCCCCGCGGGGCTCCCGCCATGAAGGTGGGTGCGGGGGGGGGGGTGCGCGTCGGGCGGCAGCGCGGGACGCTGACAGGGCTTCTCCTTGCAGACCTACCTCAAGTGGCTTCTGGGCATCGCGGCTGTCGCCGTCGTCGCCACGGTCATCGCCGTGCCCCTGGCGCTGCTCACCGGCAGTAAGTAGGCGGCGGGGCGGGGAAGCCCGGGGGGAGTCTGTGCTTCAGGGCGCGGGGCTGGGACAGCCGGAGGCCCCGGGGGGCGCTCGGGGGGGGAAGGTGACTTACCTGGGAAAGGAGGGAGCTCAGGGCGGGGAGAGTTTAAAAGCCCTTTGACCACCGTGTGAGATGATAAAATACCAGTTACAAGCGTGGTTTTCAGCTGTGAGTTGTACAACTAGCAGTAAAATGCCAATCAGTCTGTTTTCTAGGATATGTCGAAGAGATACGGTTGTATTCCCTCTAACTTGGTTTGTTTGCACAACTTTGGCTAATGTCACTAAGTGAAATTACATACGTGTTGCAGTTACAGAGGTCGGAAAAGTAGGAAAAGCTTTGGCATGCATTTTTAGGCTCTGGTCAGCTTGTACTTCCAAGTTGTCTTTGTAGCTCTGGATGTTATTGTGAAACCACATAATTACTCATCAAGCAGTTCGTTGCTTTCAGCTGACAGGACCGAGCTGCAGGGTGATCTCCCGTTTTGCGTTCTAAGTCCTTAACAGTCCTGAGAAGTAGAATTCTGCACTGCAGACTCTAAGGAAACAAAGTGTTTACTAGAATAGACCTTTGGTGGTTTGTTTGTGAGGTGAACAAGTGTATGTTGATCTTGACAGTGTTCAGAAATTAGCACAGCTACTGCTTATGTGCACAGAAAGTTTTGGTGGTTTGTTTGTGTGTCAGTTAAAGAGGCAAAGCTTGTGTCACTAGAGTTCGTGTGGCATAGAATCATGTAATCATAGAATTGTTTAGGTTGGAAAAGTCCTTTAAGGTAATCAAGTCAACCTTTAAGCTATCACTGCCAAGTCCGCCACTAACCTGTGTCCCTAGGCACAACATCTAACGTATCTTTTTAACACCTCCAAGGATGGTGACTCAACCGCCTCCCTGGGCAGCCTGTTCCAATGCTTGACAACTCTTTTGGTGAATAAATATTTCCTGATATCCAGTCTAAACCTCCTCTGGGGCAGCTTGAGGCCATTTCTTCTCGTCCTGTCACTTGCTACCTGGGAGAAGAGCCTAACACCCTCCTTACTACAGCCACCTTTCAAGCATTTGTAGAGAGTGAGAAGGTCTCCCCTCAGCCTCCTTTTGTCCAGACAAAACTTTTGTCCAGTTCCCTCAGACACTCTTCATAAGGCATACTCCAGACCCTTCACCAGCTTCATTGCCCTTCTCTGATTGTGCTCCAGCACCTCAATGTCTTTCTTGTAGTGAGGGAGCCCAAACTGAACGGTGCAGTCAAACCAATGTCAGGTACAAAGGGGTGATTCCTTCACTACTCCTGCTGACCACTTCTTTTCTGATATATGCCAGGATGCTGTTTGCCTTCTGTTTGGTATAATTTGCATTAAACTTCTCAGCACTTCAGCTCTGTTGTTATTAATAACACTGTCATTAAAACTAGGTTTTCAAAGTCCACATACCTTCTGGGTTAAAAATCACATTGGCGGACTCTTCTGTTATTTTTGGGTAGCTTTTTGCCATGTGTCTCAGAAAAGCAGTTTTTTCAGGTAACAGGAAATACTAAGTTTCAGAAGTTGAGAAAAGCAAGAGGAAGGGTCTTGAGAAGGTGCTAAGCAAATGTTTCCTGTTTACTGAGAGTGTATGGGTGGTACGCTTATAATTACTCCTTTATAGGTTAGAGCACTTGATCACTGACATTTTGCTGGTAATGGCTTTTGTGAACAACCAAAGGGCATGTGAGTCAACTGAGGATGCATTCTGAGTCAGTGCAGGTGGTGGCCTGAGTGTAAAATGAAAGGTGAAAATTTGAGGGGCAGTGGGAGGGAGGAGCAGCTCACATGACTCTATGTGAAATCACAGTCAGCTCTGATAATTTTGTCATAATGATTCAAGCATTATGCAGGAAGTAAAAAACTATGATTATGGATACAGAGATAATGTTAATTCTGGGTTCCTTACCCTTGGCTTGCCTTTCTTCTCCCGACCACGCTTCTTAATGTGCATTGATTTCATAAGCTTAGTAATGATGCAGCACAGAATTAGTTTGATAAATAGGCTCCAGTGCTTTGAAAGGTTATGAAATTTTGCCACTCCAGAGGATTTTTGGCATGTTGCCTGGACTGTAGGCCTGGCAAGTGGAACTTCTGCTTCTTCTTTTGCAGCTGGGCAGATACTGCAGACTTAAATTTGCAAAAGGGTTCCCTAATTTTGGGAGCAGCCTTTCACTGTTTACCTTGGGAGTCTTCAGTCAGAATTATGTACAAAATTCTATAATTTTATTTATACCCAATGCCTGTTTTGCCATCTTGTTTTATATTTAATAACCACATGGGGATACTTGCATCAAATAGTTTAATCTCAAAATAGCCTTGAGGGTAGTCATTTAAGTCTGTCAGTGAAAGTGTTAGCTTTGGCGTGACAAACACATAACACTCTCGGAAGGGTTATATGTGGTGCTTTATTATGAGGCCCCGGGAACCAGGGGACAGTCAGTCAGTACCCAAATCTGGTTCCGACGACCGTTAAATGCAACCCAATTTCTCGTCACGAGGTTTCACGATCTAATATATATTCAACAGGTTACATCATTGTCTAATGCATATGTATGTTTCAATGATTTCATCAGCAAGTTTTTTATCAGCTCTTACTGCGCTTGCGCCTCCTTTAGCAACATGCAATCAGTTTGTTGCATTAATCTTATGCTTTCCCATGAGAAACAGCTATGTGAGTATTCTAGCTCACAGCTCAATAGACTACAAAGTAACAACTCAAGGTGTACCAAAGAAAAGTTAACAGTGAGAAACAAGAGAAGCATTATAGCAGAACAATCACTTAATGTTGTAAAAGAAACTTTGAGCCTGTATAAGCCTTTGTATTCATGGCGTTGTTAGCATTCTTAAGTAACTAACGCTTCTTTCTATACCACTAGGTTTTAAGATTTCTTGTAACTTTAAAACTACTACATACATTTAAATAATTTCTTTTCTTGATTTGCAACTAATTCAAACTACTGTATATACTAAAGTTTTAGATTCTTGCTCCAACAAAAGCATTGCAACACTGAGGAGCTGTTCAAGAGATGACTACAGTAACAATTGATAACCCTTAAAACATGAGTATTTTCTAAAAAAATTGTGATCTGTCTGCTTTTGATTTTCTTATCCATTTATTTAGGCTTCTCCCATTTTTTTTCCTTCTGTACCTTTCCATGCAAAATGCAGATTGAAACATCCAGTGGCCGTATGTCATTACCTCTTCTCCAACAGCCATTCTTGTTAAGGCCAGCTGGGCAGCAAGGGCAAGAGCGAGGGGAAGAGTAGATGACACTGAGTGCAGAAAGGAGACAGTGCAATTATCTATTATCATTCTGCTGCCACAGAAAAGTCATAAACAGCCTTATAGTGCGGGACCCTATACAATTGATGGGACACAAACCAAGTTCCTTCATCCAGAGATCTAAATCACGAAGGGTGAGAGACTGACTAAACAAGAAGCCTTATCACTGTCATGGTTGTATGATACTGTGTATGGGCTTCTGGGGTCTTCTGGTAGAAATGTGCCTAGAAGAGGCTGGAAGAGCACAGCTAGTGCTGGGGAAGTTAATGACCTTAAGATGTCTGAGGATAATTTGTGCGTCTAATGCCTGACTGACATGTTGGGCATTTCTAGTGGCTGGTATGAAGCTACCATAAATAGAGATAAGGGTTACTGGCAGCCAAAGTCTAATAAGTCCATGTTGTCATCCTGGATTTGAAGTTGAAGTACAGTGGGAGCGCTGACAGCTTCATGTTTCAAGGACTGGAGAGGTGAGGTTACAGATCTTCTTCACAATTGTGTTAATGTAATATTGAAAAGAAAATTAAATAAAAGTTTCCAAGTAGCTCTCATCATTGTTCTGTTGGGGATGGTCATATCTACAGTCTTCCCCTTTTTTTGCTATCTGCATTCTGTCCTGAACCTAGCAAATTTGTAACTGGGTGGTATAGAGGAGTATATTGCCAGTGTCAGCACCCAGCTTGCAGCTGAACAGTATGTTTAAAATACAGAGAGGCTTCTGGCTGATACACAACCCTCAAATTTGAGGACCTGTGCCACAAGATGAATTAATCTGGCAGCTGTGATCTGTCACGTTCTTCTTAGGCATGAGGGATCCTGTGTTATTCCAGTTTCTGAAAGGCATTAGGTTTAAGGTTGCTTAGGGAGAAAGCTAGAAAATCTGTAAAGGAATTTAAATCTGTGGATCAGAAATTGGTCTTTGAAGTAGTATCTCTTTGAATCTAGATTCAGAAACTAAGGTTTAGAGAAGAATATTGATTCTGTGTGGTTTTTTTAGAGAACCATTATAGAAACAGTGAGCAGTAGTTAATTCCAGTAACCTAGCTTCAAAGGACTTCAATGAAAATCGTGGCTGAAATTCTCTTCAAAGTTGTGTGGGAGATGGAGCAGGTTAATTACCACATTGTGAGGATGCTGTAGACTTGTCTGACCGGTCGTTTGGCTTGAATCTGACTGTTACAACTATTCTCTTTTCCCCAAGTATTTATGCACCTTGTTTTGCATTGTAGGATCTTTGTAGTCTTTGTTATGTGTGTATATGTATTACTTTTCTAGCTGGTGAAGGAAAACACAGAGATTGGAAATGTTTTCCTGCTGTCTGTCCTTGACTTCTGTAACTGTGATTTAACTCTGTTATCTATGTTAATTCAAATGTTGAGTAGTGTAATATAAAAAAAAATGTCAGCAGTGTATTGCTATCTGTAGAACACTTTGCATGGAATGGGGCAAATTTGAGAGATATGCTAGAATAGAGCTATTGATTATAAAGTTAATAATTACCTCCATCTGGGAAAGTCTGCAGCCTCAGAGAGTGATGCCTGGGTGAACTGCCCCGGGAGGTGTCATAGTGCTGACCCCTTGTTTACAGTCTCTCCTGGATGTCCAGTATCAGTCACTGGTAATCAGATAGGACTCTGGGTTAAGTGAACCTTTGCCATGACCCAGCAGAGTCAATTTTACTTCTTTCTTTGCTGGAAATGCATTTCTGTGGTCTAATTGTCACGTATCTCAGACAGTTAGGGTGTAACCTGCCTGGATGCAATTCTGTGCAACCTGCTCTAGGTGAACCTGCTTTATTAGAAGTGTTGGGCTGGATGATCTCCAGGGGTCCCTTCCAAGCCCTACCATTCCGTGGGTCTGTGATTCTGTAACTGGGGGCTTGAATCTGTGGGGGAAGGTTTTTGAGTGGTTTTTTTTACACACGTTGGAAGAGAAACAGGGAAGAAGGAAGGTTCAGAAAAAATAGCCTGAAATGTCACTTGCTTTTCTGACTAACTATTGAATCAGTCAAGTTTCTTTTGCATCTCTCATACTTCTTCTAAATTACGTTCTTAGACTGCAGATCACTCTTGCTCTTGTTCTGGTGTCAACTGGAAATGGTGATAGTCATTCACCTTTTCTGATTGTTGTTTCTCTATCCCTTTCTTTCTCATTATTGCTGAGCATTGTGCTTGTACTCATCTTCCTCTTGTTGTGGTTCTCCCAATCTCTTTTGGTAGTGGTGAACATGCCATAAAGCTTCCATTATTACTTGTTTTATAGTTTTCCATTTCTTTTAAGTTGGTTTAATAATTTCTTGCTCTTGTTTAATACATATGGGAATTAGTAAATTGTGCCTTGACACTGGGGAATAAACAATACATATACCAAAAGTAATTTGTCAACAACCTTAGATTTCAGTATGGTGATGTGTCATACGATAAACCTTACACGATAGTTAACTTCTTGTTTACTTTACACCTTACACCTACAGAAACCAGCTCAATTTTTCTCATGAGAAAGGGTGACATATTAAAAAAAAAAAAAAAAAATCCAAAATTGAAACAAAGCTGTTTATCAAGTTTGTATGAGTGCTACTTACATAAATGGGTAAGAGCCTTCTTCCCAGAAGGACTTAAAACTTGAGTTTTTACTGTTGTATCAGGACTATAATGACGTAAATATTTCCAGTACATCATTATGACAGTGGAAATACATATGTGGTGCTGGGGGTGAAAATAGGCTAGAGATGAAGACTGAGTCATTTGGAATTTAGAAAAATAAATCTGTATGTGGAATAGTCAAAAAAGAAAAACAGAAAGCAAATTCAGCCTTCACAGCCTCTCTGAGGAACCTAAGAGTGAAAGAAGCTGTTTTACTAAAGTATGAACATACATTGACCTGTATCCAATCTTCAAAGCCAATAAAATGCTCTTCAATGTCAACAACTACTTTATTTTGTCAAAATAAACCTGTTTGACTTTTTTTTTTTCCCAAACGGAATCTGTGCAAGAAGAACCAAAATGCAGAATTCAATGTATGTTGAGTAATTTTGGTTGGTGGCATAATGTGGGTAAGTAAGAATATACTGGTGCTGGCTTAGCTCACAAATTAAGAAAATACTTCAACTAGAACTTTTGTGACTATACTCTTACAGCCTGGCGTATGTTTTCATATTCAGTTACTATGTGGAAGGTGTTGACAGAAAATGAAATTTTAATTTTATACACAGCCAACAAATCTTAATAGTGGCCTGATTTTTAGTAATGAGACCTGAGCAAAATATGTATGTCACCAGGGGGAAAACATTCATCAGTTTGGAAAAATCCCTAAACCTGTTCATCAGCCACCTGTCTCAAATTGCTTCTCCTTTTCCAAGAGAGAATTTTGCTGCTTTCTGAAGCCCCTCTAACTGAAAATGACACTTACTCAGTTAGGAACGAGAGAAGTGATATGCCCGACTAGACAACTGTGCATGAATGTCAAATGCACACTTGTTCGTATTCCATCAAATTAAATATTCATTTAATATAGAATAATTGACCTGAGAAATTAATATTCTCACTGAAACTTCATGAGCAAGAAATCTAGACTAGTATTTTTTAGAACAGTCAAATTTCACATGGAATTCAGTAAGCAATTTTTTTAACCTTTGCTGAGCAGCTTAGACTAAAATTATTGTTATAGCTCTTGACTTTTTCTTTGCAGCAAAGGCTGTACAGTTTGTGCTGTGTATATGCAATGTGCTTATTGTTTGGAAATAGGAGTAAAACTGTAATAACTGATATAAATATCTTCCTGCCATGTTCCAGAAGTCACATGTATTTAACCTGAAGAAAGATGACTGCAAAAATTATTGTAAGGTGCTTTCCTCTGTGTGTCCTCAAGGACTTCACACCCTGTCTTCATCAGCACAGGGAAATAGGAGGCTGTCTTTTTAAAAGTATCTTGCAGACTGGGACTCTCAGAATTGCTAGGGGCAAGTTATTATCTTGACTGATCAATCCTCCTAGTCTCTGCTAGAGTGTTTTTCTTAATTGTTTTTATTCTAGGTCTTTTGATTGGTGTGGGTAGTACAAAAAAAAGGAATTATTTAGCCAGTTGAAATAGAAATCGTTTCCTTTTTGGACTCTGTTGGAGGGTAGTTTTTAGGTTTCCGTTTTTAAAAAAGGCAGAGGAGGAAGTAGAGAGAGAATTGCACACCTGAATTTAAAAATTGTAGTCTTTGTTTTCAGAGGAAAAAGACCACGCTGACTTATGTACCCAAGGGCTTTTTAATTGTTAGCATTCTGAACTTTTCAAACTTCGGAAAGAGTAGCTCCTGCAGTGTAAGAAGGAAATATACATAGATGTTGACTACAGTGCTGTGGAGCCGATGACCAAACTAATTAGCTCAACTGGGTTCAAAGTTTCACTTAGTCTTTTCATAGTAACTCAGTTACTTGACTTTAATTTTGCAGTTAAAGTAACAATATTGCAGTAAGCATTAAGATACCTTGGTGAAAAACATGTAAAGAGAGGGATAAATATTTAACCATTTATTTCATCATAAACTTATCAGTAAGCATTTCTGATTTAATTTTTTTTTTAATTAGACCTTCCCTGGAAACTTCACTGCTCCTTAGATTATTTTATTTGAGAAATTTTTGAAATTTGGATTCAATGATAAGGAGATGATACACAAGTGAAGGGTTCAGGAACAGCAGTATAATGGAATATGAAATAAAGCACAGCAGCTTCTTTAATTTTGGGTATCTTTCAAGGTCTGTACATTGACTCACATGAATGCCATGTTTCATTCATCTGGACAGCCTTGCCTGGCCACCACACTCAAACATAAGCACTTACGTCTCTGCTTTGTATCATCCACCCCACAGTAGATGTCTTATGCAAATATTAGCAGTCAGGGTTCTGCAGCAAAATTCCCAGAGTAACCATAGAGGGGAAAGGCACTAAGATCACTTCTCTCCAGTTTTTGAGGAGTTTGAGTATGCATTTCCTAAAATAAGAGGGCCAGAGATCTTCAGTTTATTTTTGTCACTGTGAAAAAGGTATTTTAATTTAATCAAAAGATAACAGCTCTTGTGTACCTTAAAGTAAAACACCAGCAGAGAAAAGGCATCTGCAATTTTGACGTGAGTTTCTTGAGTCATCTCACAGATACTCCTTATTTTATGCTTGCTGAATTTATCTTGCAGTAAAACCTTCTCACCGCTAGTACTTCAAAACTGGTTAGCTAAAATACATCAATAACCAGCAACAGAAAACCACTTATTTTAGTAGTCAGGCTAAGAAACTGTGGTAGAACAATTTGCAGCAACATCAAAATCTTCTGTCTCTTTCTTTCAGAAAGTACCTCTAATCCTGACTCACGAGGAACATATACTCTACAGAATTACTTGAACAATGACTATAGGTACAGAACATATAATTTGCAGTGGATTTCAGGTAATTAATTTCATACATGCAGCACAAATGTTAAGAAAATGTACAATGTTTAGTAAAAACATGCTTTCATGCTGAGGTGAATGCTGTACTCTGAATAAAAGGTAAATTATTTCTTGTTGCCATTATAGAAGGGTGCACAGCTCAGAGTTGTAATTCTTTTTTTGCCTTTAGATACATGTTTGCATTGATGGCAAGCTATTATATATTCTCCTGCTGCTAAAAGAGCATACTTATTTCCGAATGCACTTGCGCTCTAAGCATCCTTTCATTACAGGAATGGGAAACACAACATTGAACAGATTTTTTACTTTTGTTTCCTGCTTAAAAACATAAGGGGAAAAGAGAAGTAATTGATGAGCATTTTATTTGCTGTTTATTAGTAGCTCTCTTGTTTTTCTAGGAAATCAGTATCTTCACAAAACAGCTAATGAGGACATCCTACGTATTGATGCTGCCACTGGAATATCCTCATTAGTATTGCCGAATACAACACTAGTACGTTGACATATATAATATGAACAGATACTGGTAAAGGTATTGAATTTAATATTTTGTTCTGTGAGTTTCTTTGGAATCAGTGCTTTATGTGCCCTTTTCCTCTTTCTTGACAGGATAAATACAAGGCAACTACAGTTATTTTGTCTGCTGATCAAAAGTTTGCTCTTCTGCAGTACAACTATACAAAGGTACAAGTACACTTTACTCCTGTTGAGGATGAAGCTGGGAGATAGAGGTTTGGGAATAACCGAACAAGAAGGTTGTCTTGAAAGTAGGGATGGCAGAGGCTGAGAGAATGTGAGGAAAATGCAGGAGGATAGGTCAAAGAGGTGGGTGGTATCTGCAGGGAAACAGTGACGTTGAGCAAGCAGCAGAAAAAGGGAGACTTATTCTGTGAGCTTGGCAGAAGAGGTTTGACTGCCTGTGAAAAAAGCTGGATAAAAAGTGAATGGAGAGACATCACAAGGAAAGTAAGGCTGAAAGTTCTTTTGGTGAGACAACTTAGAAGAGTAGATAGGCATGACTGTCTGAAGAGTTGTGTGAGTAAGAAGTGATGGGTAGGTATGCTTGTATACATATGGTTACACATATATGGTATGTGTGTATATATATATATGGCTGTTGCAATTGTGGTGTTAGGAGACAAGAATTTAAAACTGAGGTGAGTGAAAAGTAGCATGTACTTACAAGAGAAGACTGCACTCTTCTGTTTGGAGTGGACTTGGGTGTTTTTCTTACCTGTTGTCAGCAAGCACAAGAAAGACCTCCAGCACAGGGCCTCATACTGGGTTGGTGCTGAACGATGTAATAAAGGTCAGTGTGCGTTTGTGGCAGCTGGCATGAAGACTGCCTCTGTGTGCCACTTGAGCACAGTTACAGAAACCTAATGGAGGTGATAATTTGCCCTGCAGTGTGTGGCTAAGAAGCCAGTAACTTTGTTGCCATTTCCTTGGGGTTTTTTTTCCTTTTTTTTTCTTTTTTTTTTTTCTGCAGAGATGATTGTTTTGTTTCTGTAAAGCTCAGTGCTGATTTGTGCAATGTACAAATGCTGGAGCACTGTGTCACTGAGCTCTATCTACATGTCACTATCTGCATGTTCTGGCTTTGCAGTCCAAGCAAGCCTCTCACACTGTCAGCCACAATCCATGCACTTAGTCATCACTTTTTTGCAGTTTTGGCTTCCTTGCTAGGTACTACTCAACCAGTTACTTTTTGTCTTTCTGAACTGTTCAGAATTGTTTGACTTTTCACTGCATCATTAGTGACCACAAAATAAATATTTCCAGCCACCCTAGATGTCCCCTCTACTCATGATTTATTGCTCTCTAGTATTTAACTTGTTGCAGTTACAAGAGTTAATTTTATTTTAATGCTGGAGGAAGATCTTTTGACCTTTAGTTAATAGTGTGATTGAAAGTTGTGTTATTATTAATCTTTATTGCAATAAAACAGAGGAGCAAAATGAATCACAAGGAAGTAGACACTTCTTATGTAATAGCCATCTGGTTGTGTAGTATGAAGTTACTGTTTCATATCTTCATACAAGTCTTCACGAACCACCATAAAAAGTAGCATTATGGTAGCATATCAACTCCGTGGGCTAAACCAAACCTCTACAGCCCCACACAGTGAACACATCTAAATGCGTCTGCATTATCATCATCATCAGCTTTCTTTCCCTAAGTGCCTCCAGAGTGATACAGACTTATAGAAACAGGTTTCTGAGAGAAAGGATTTATTTCTTTGACAATGTGAATGGGAATAGGTCACCCTGGAACTGGAGGACTACTAAATAGTATGATGCCAAGTTAAATAATACAACATGGAAAATGAGACAGAAAACAGCAAGTGTGCCAGTAAGGCATAAGGACGAGGATTAACTGTGCATAGTTACAATAGTCTGCCATGTAGGTACAAGGATTTCTGAGTATCTGCAGCATCTCTGGCCTCTGTATCCCTGTCCTTAATCAGTGGTCTCTGACGTAATACTTAAGTGATTACACCAGAGGGGTGGCAATTCTTTAATTTTTCTTAAACCTTGCAGCAATTTATTACCCTTACACATTCATTACACATTCATTGTGTTCTGTTTGTCTTAAGCAAAAGCATTAGCAGGGTATCAAGAGGTAATTCTCTGTAAGAGATGTGCATCCTAATGAAGCTTACTTTCTTACTATTAAAATAATTCTTTTGCAGTTGTGGAGGCATTCCTATACAGCTTCATATCACATCTATGATTTCAGTAGCGGGTAAGTAATTTTTTCACACGATATAGTTTTAACATCATTTTGCAATTAAATGGCATTTCACTGACTTCTCTTACCTGCATTTTGGTTTTGTTTTTCCAGTTCTATCTTGGATGATGGGCTGATACATAATGATACACAATATATATCCTGGTCACCTGTTGGTCACAAACTGGTTAGTAAAGATAAGTGAAACTCATATAAACAGTTGGTTTTGTATGCATGACATGGAAGCTCAAATTGGATGTTTGGGGACTTTCCTACTTCTGGATAAAGTAGCTGAACTAGTTTCCAGATTGACTACTGTTGTTGGAATCTTTATGTTTTTACAGTTGCAGACAGTAGCTCATCCATTTCAAAAGCAGCAGCCTTGCAGTTGTCTACTTTCTAATCACTGTGATTTTTATCTCCTAATTACACTATAAAATTTTTAAAAAGTGTTGATGAATGCATAGAACAGGGATTAGAGGACCAAACTCTCTCTTGTACTCTTTCCCACTGTCCTTTTCTTCCTCCTCTCCAGTCCACAGCAATCGTGACAGCCACTGTGTGCATGTGTTCAAGGCTGTGCATTCTGTAGGTGAGCACTGGGTCTTATTAAAGATCTATCACAGGAGAATGCAGTGTTTATTCTTATCGCTTGAAATAAGGGATTTCAGAGCCCAACCATAAGCAAAGCCTATTGAAAAGAGCTTTCTGCATCACAGAGCAAAGCTCTGGAATAAAACTCTTTTGTTCAGTTGTTGGAGAGAATAAACAGAGCTGATTAGAGAGGCAGACAGGTGCCAAAAACTAAAGGAGTTCTGAGCTCTGCTGGGGGAGTGCATCATCTTTGAAGGTCTGTTAGCACTGCTGAGACCCCCATCAACGTTTTACCATAGTACCAGTACAAAAGATAAATTAGTGAAAACCAACTCCTGCTGAAGAAAAAAAAGGTTATATCTCAACAG
Organism: Coccyzus lansbergi; assembly: GCA_033558105.1. NCBI lineage: Eukaryota > Metazoa > Chordata > Aves > Cuculiformes > Coccyzidae > Coccyzus > Coccyzus lansbergi. The sequence continues at coordinate 1,226,036 of JAUMJK010000318.1, read as the reverse complement.
AAAATGAATGGCGAGCTTTTCAAAACTTGATACAGTAATCATGTCATTTGTCATAATCGTAGATTGTTTTTTGAAGTTAGGTTGCTACACCTGATTTGTATTAGCAACTCAGTTGTGTTAAGTACCAGTGATGTTTGGTGAAACGCAACTTTCAAAGACAGTTTTTGTCATCTGATGTAAAAGTAATTTCCTAGGTAAGGCAAAGGAAGGAACTAGGATTTAGTCTGTTAGTAATTGTAATCACGATGTTGTTTTGCAGGCATACGTTTGGAATAATAATGTTTATATTAAAGCTTCACCAACATCAGATTATGTGCAAATCACTAAAAATGGAGAAGAAAATAAAATTTTTAATGGAATACCAGATTGGGTTTATGAAGGTAACTATATCAAACATATTTTTGTTTTATTGTAATTATTTTGTTGTAACTGTTATGTCATTTCTTATCACTGAAAATTTCAAAATCATATAAGTTTGTATTTTAACAGAAGCATGCGTCCTTACCTAAGCTTGATACCTGGCTAGTGTGAAGATCCAAGAACTGCAATGAGATCACTGGCAATCACAGTGTTCAAGTTAGCTTCATATGATAGTTCATAAACATTTATGTAACATCTCATTTCAGAACCCTCACAAGCAGTCTGTACTTCGTTATCTGAACTTCAATTTAAAAAAATTCCTATTAAAAACTAATGAGAATGGTACCTAGGATAGAGGAGCCAACTTATCAATTATAACTTAAACACATTTGCATCTCTTTCAGAGGAAATGTTTGGCACACATTCTGCTCTGTGGTGGTCTCCAAATGGTGATTTTGTGGCATATGCAGCATTTGATGATTCAGAAGTTCCTGTAATAGAGTATTCCTTTTATTCTGAGGACACCTTGCAGTATCCAAAGACCATTAGAATCCCATATCCCAAGGTCTGTGTTATTTATCAAACATGGTTGTTCTGCAGTTTCATTAAGAGAGTAGTCTCATTTAATCAGTTTCTGCTAATGAAAATATTGTCTGTCTCTCCTCAACAGCTTGCTGTGATTACTCTTTCTGAAGTCAACAGCATCTGGCAGTATTAAAGTATTTTATTATCTCCAGGGGAAAGCAAAAAGGAAAAAAAAAAAAGGAGTGATTTAAGGTTTTGTTGTTTCACTGGAAAATTTTGTGGTGGCAAGTAGATGCTGAGATAAAAAAGCAATTTGGGAGTTGGAGTTGGTATCTGTATATAGCAGATTTATATTGTGCTAGTGTTGTACATGGTACTGATAATTGAATTTTCTTCAGCTAATGTAGGATTCGTAGTTATTGGATGCTTTCTATATTGGGATGAAGGGAGGGAATCTGCTGATGGCATTTCTTTGCCCACTCCTAGAGGTTCTTCAGTTTTACTTGCAAGAGTGCATGCAGCTACTTCTTCCCCCTTTCCTCTTCATATGACTTTGTGCCTGCTGCTTATGGCACAGTTGACACTGGACTAAATAGCGTGATTATTTGAGTCCAATGTGCTCCAAAGAACTTCTGTTAGATACTCCACATGTGAAGGGTTTAATGTGTAATACAAGATTTATTTATGTGAAGTTAGTTGGTGTTACATGGGATTTTGATTTTTTTGATTTAGCAGAGCGATGCAGCAATGCATTTAAGACAATACAACTACAAATTATAGTCATAATACAACAATTGCACCAAACTGCTGAATCGAAATACAAATGTGGTTCTCATTGCTGGTCTCCATAATATGCCCACTACCACAATGCTGGGCAACTCATTGACAGGATGGAATATATGGGTATTCAGGTCAGCTCAGGAAGGTATTTTCACTCTTTGACTAATTGAGGTAGAACAGCTAATACAGCCAGCTTACAGCTGTTTGGTGAAAAAAGCTGCCTTCTGACCCCCTTTGTGCCAAGTTCAGCTTTCTCTGCAGCTGATGTGGTCAGTCGCTCTCTATCCTTCCCAAAACTTCAGGAGCATTTGGCTTTGGAGCCTCCCCAAGAGGGGTCAGTGATAGCTGCAGGGACCCCACCCTGAGTGTGGTACCTGTGAAGAGGTGCAGATGTCGAATGAACTGCCAATTTAAATGGCACCTTTTAGTACAAATGGTTTGTTTTTTTTTTTTTTTTAATATTGCTGACTTCTGGAAATGGGTCAACTAATTGCTAAGGTAAAGACTTAGCTAGTTGGCTTGAACTTCTAGAGAAACAGCTCTTACACTGTTACATGGCTGTCAGTATCTAGTAGCACTGCATTAAAAATAGCAGTCTCAACTTTTGATTATGGTATAGGCAGCTATTATATGATCACTTAATATAAAGTATCAGTTTCCATAAAGAAGCACTTTTTTTTGCCTTAGCAATGGGTTTGATTCGCTGTTAGATACTGTGTGTGGCATGTGGGATGAGATTTGGTCAAATACTGCTTTGGGTACAGCAAACACTATGTAGCTAGGCATGTTTCTAAATGTAGTTGTTTCTATTATCTGGAAATACATAACTACTACTTTCATATAAAAAATGCAAAGAAAAATTTAAGAACTTAAGAACTGCATTTAGAAATTGTTTTCACATGTTTGAAGTTGGCTGGTTCTACCTGACTGTCTGTAATTTCTTCATCTGTAGTTTCAAACACTTGTTTCACCAAGAATATTCTCTATTCAAAAGTACAATGAAAAATTTTTATTTTTAGGCAGGAGCTACAAATCCAACTGTGCGATTCTTTATTGTGGATACCAGAGCACTTCCTGATTTCCACTCTGCTGAAATTTCTCCACCTGCAGAAATAAAATCAGGGTAAGAAATCTTTGTTTGTTTCTTATGGTGAGCGAGGAGGAGCTTTAATGTGTGACCACCCTCTATTCACTGCATATGGGAGTTTTTCCCAGTAGTGTGGCTCTGGTAGCAACAAAATTTACCAGAGAAAATCTGCACAGAGATTATCCTCCTAGTGATTATATATAGATGGCATATTCCATGTATGTTATATTCAGAATGTGACAAGTTCTTGGCTCATCACTTTCAGTGGAGTCTAACTGTGGTGAAGTCATTTCACAGTACAACTTTAATATAAGCAAGTTTTGGTATAATCAAATTATAATAAATGTATTCCAATTCACTAGGGGAAAAAAGCAAAACAAAACCTCAATGGTAAGCGAAGGTTTGATTTCATTGGAAGCAGACTCCTTCCTAAGGCAAGGTATCATGGTTTTCTTCAGATTTATACTTAAAATGTTTGTTTTCTTTGGAAACGTGGTGAAATCCAGCACCTCTCACAGTAAATGGAAAATTGTATTCCTCAAAAATGCCACTGGAAATGCACAACATAGTATAAATATATTTTGTAAAGAGCAACTAAATTGATTTGAAATGCATGCATACAGAATTTGCTATCCCGTACCTCGGTGGTTTCTTTTTTTTCTTTATAAGACTGTTGCGGACACTTTTTAGAAGCTGGCACTTAGGAACGCGATGGCTACAGAAGCATGGGTTATACTGATAAACTTAAGGGAAAAAAACACAAAAGGTTTGTTAGCTAGTGCATAAAACCAGCATCTTGTACATGGTGACCAAAAGATCTATAACTAGAATATCTGTGTTAGTCCATTTCAGTCCTCACCACAGTGTACTAACACCTCTGTGTTAACCGAGATATGCAAGCTTTTATGAGTATGTTGTTCTTTATCCTTTCTCTGCAGTGACAGTGCAATAGGTAGATATTGTATAGCTGTTGTCCACTGTTTTTCTCAAGAATTTCAGAGCCTAAAAATTATAAGCACTTTGTGTTTTGGTCAGTTCTGCTTAAGACCTTTACTGTCTTAGAGTTATGCTTTAGCTTTTGTTAACACCTAATGAAAGCTAAACAACACCGCTGTGTGACCTGGGGAGAATAACTATCACTTGCCTTCAAGCCTTGTACCTATCTGGCTAATGGAGGCCTGACATACATGGATTTAACAGTCTGTAAATATGGATTAATACAAAGATAAATCAAGTTTTGGATAAAGATTGAAACCTAGTTTCTCCCCCAGTGACTGATCCAAGCAATGGTTAAGCCTCAGCATGTGCATCCTGTCTTAGGGAATTTTACAAGAGCAAAAGTACATAAGTGGGAAAAGGCAAGTGGTGTATGATGTTGCTGTCAGGTAGCTTTGCTCCTGGAAGTACAAAATAATGTATATTTGTACAGTATATATATTTATATACCACTGTATGACAGGAAAGGTTAATCTTTTGTGGTGGAAACATCTATTTTACCACCTCGAAGCTAAAGTATGAGTAAAACTAAGTTTGAATCGGTGGCATACCTCATCCTGCTTGCCTGGGTGGGGATTTTGAGGGCAACGCCCCTCAAAATTGTTCCTTGTTGCAGGTATACAGCATTTTTCTTATGTGCAGAAGTTGTACACCCATATTTGAAGAGTGCACAGTGCACTTCAGGTTTATTATTTGTCAAGGAAAGTGGTCAAAATGTGGCATGGTTGTGCATTGCCACATAAGATGATAGATGAAACCTGAGACTTTTTGTAGAAATGACCAGCATGACATCCGTACAGCGTGTAAACACCACTTTTAGCATCATGGGTGCAGGGGCCTTCTGTTGGCTAACAGGAAGATGAAGGCACTAGATGCTTCTTGCCTGAAATTATCTGTCCTAAAAAATAAGTCGTCTTCAGAGCAGAGAGCACCAGACAGTGATTGCAGGAGTATCCTTTCTCAACAGTAAATGAGGAAAGGCAATGCAAAACTACTGGGCTCTATGCTCAAGTTCATTGCAGCTTAGTTAACCTTTCATGGTTGTTCAAAACTGACGGTGCATTCTTAGTATCTATAATAACCGTAAAATATTTATTGTGTTATAATAACAACATAATAAATAGTAATTTTAAAGTTCTTTCTTTGTATTGTCCATCTTGTCTGATGGATGATTTATAGTCTGCAGAATTCTTAACTTCTCTTACTTCGAAGAAACAAAAACTGTGAGGTTAATTCCCCTCTTAGAAAGCAGAGGAAACTATTAAAAGGTACATGAAGAACAGTGATTTCTTTTTTTTTTCCAGACAAGCTACTGCAGAGTTCTTTTATAAAATTATTAGTCTAAAATACAGTGATTGAAGCAGTAGCAGACACAATTAAATGACCTACAACCTTCCCAGTCAAATATAAATGTTAAAGTAGACCTTTTCTAAACATGATTTCTAAATTGCAGTCTAGAAATAAACATGAAAGTGGTCAGTAACCTGTTGGCATGTATTTTTGATCCATTCACAGTTACTGTTTCAAGAGTTTTCTTTTTCTTGTCCCCCAGCCTTTTACCTCCCTCACCCCTCGATCAAAAAGATACTCACTCTCATCACAAAACATCCCACACGTTTTTGTTAACTAACTTCAGGGGAAAAGGGAACATGAACTTGGAACTAAGTCAAATGTGCAAATTCTGGTTAAAAATGCATACTTGCCTTGGAGGAGAGGTTTGTTATATTTTAGTTCTTAAGGCTTCTAGGAGATAGGAGAGATCTAAAATAAGAAAAGATGAGTACATCTGACAGATCGTAATGGTAAACAAAACCACTAAATTTTATGTGGTGCCTTTTTAAAATTAATATACAGGAATATTCATGAAAATGATATTTTTTTTATCTGATAATTCTCCTGTTTTGTCAAAGGAATGGCTGTTGTTTTATGCATTAGAGGATAGAATTTAATTGCACTCTTTCTGGAACTATCTAATTCTTTATTGCATGAATGAAAATAACCAGTGCATCACTAGCAGCAAAAACAATTGGCAAAAAAGAGCATAATTAGGTTTGCATCACTGTTTATTGTTGAAGAGTATATTGAAGTGAAAATTGCCAGATGAGTATCATTCAGTGAATTGCTGAATGCTGTCATAGAGTGTGCTATTACAGAGACAATTTCAACTATCTAATGTTATTACTGTTTTCAGGGATCATTATTTGAGTGTTGTAACATGGGTGACAGATGAAAGGATCTGTTTGCAGTGGCTCAGAAGAATTCAGAATTTTTCAGTCCTCACTGTCTGTGACTTTGAAAATGCTACTGGGAATTGGTCATGTCCACGGGTAAGGAAAATGAGGTGGGAAAGTCCCAGTGCTTGATAAATGAAACTAGAAAGGAGTAGCGCGTCTCTGCATGTTTATCTTCGTAGAAATATAGCCTGATGTAAAATAAACATAATTCTTGTGGGATTGTTTGTTTTTGCTTTCTTAGGAAAAACAACGTACTGAAGAAAGTACAACTGGCTGGATTGGCAGAGTAAGTGTGTAATTTCTGAAACTACCACATGATAAATAACAGTGATAATTAAGGAATGTTCTTATGAGCCTCTAGCTGGTTGCAATGCCTCTTGTGTACAGGTTTGATCTATTCACTTGTTGCATTTTCCCATGTATAGGAAAAAATGACCTCAAAGGACCTGCTATGCAACCCTACTCCCAGTTTTAAGCTTTCGTGGGTATGGGGTACGAACTCCCAGGCTGGGCTGACAGTGCAGCATGGCTGGAGTTGTAACTGCATCCTCTGTGACCCATGTATCATGTTCAACTTACCAAAAAGCAAAGTATCCCTACCAGGCTCTTTTCTAATTCTGAACTACTGCTTCCGTGGTGGTAGGTAGGGGACAGCGGGAGCCAGGATTCAGAATTCCTTTTGTTCTGGGAAAGCTGTCAGCTTCTGGGAAAGCTGTCAGCTGTGCTGGTTTGGCTACTTTTCACTCTTCCTGGTATCTCCAGAATGATCTTGGGAATAAAATGTATTAAGTAGTGTATCTTGTAGCCTTTCAAATGTATTGGAGGAAAAGCGTAGAGGACAAAAGTAATTTTTAGCATTTCAGGTTTCAGGGAACCATTTCACATTCTCCTTGGGGTTTTATGTATTTATTTATATATCCCTAGCCTAAAATATCTGTTGGGGACAAGATGCATATAACTGACCAAATTAAAATTCTCATACACTTCTACTAAACCAGTCAATACTGTCTGGATGATGCTTTACAAGCTGCCTCTCAGTCCTTTTGTACATGGTTGAGAGTAGGCACCTAATGAACTACACAGAAGATCTGGGGGAAGTGAAGCAGAGATGCAAAAGTTCAGACTTGGAGGGAGAAATGAGTTTCAGAGTTTTTGATGAGAACACAGAGTACACTTTCCACTCCCGCATTTTCCACACACTGATTATGCTTTAGTCACTAATTCACTTTTGAAGTCAAAAATGAAAGTTTAAAGAAATGCAAAGAGGGAGGCAACAGCAGGGATGAAATCATCCGCAGTATGAAGATGAGAGATCAACCCACCTGCTGTCAAATTTGATATGGAAAGGAAGGCCTTAACGCTGACACATTTTGCTTCTCTGCAGCAAAGGCTTCACAATTAGACAATGTGATGATCAAGCTGCAGACTTTGTAAACAGTTGTGCAAAATGAGAGGGCAAAATGTGAGTCTGTGCCATTAAACTAGGTTGTTGGTTTTTTGTTTCTTTTAAAGAGACAACCCACATCTTAGATGCTGTTGGAAGAAAAAGATAAACTCACTGTATGATATTTGGATTTTAGAAGGGAGTGTAAAGTAGGGAGGATTGAAGAAAGGGTAGGAAGGGTGTGTTTATTCCTTTTATCTACTTAGAGATGATTAAATGATACTTGACTAATAATGATGATATTTTTATACATGTGAAAGATGTGTATATATATATGTACAAATGTATATACAACTCATAAGTGCATATACAAACTTAAGTAAATTATATATGTGTGTGTAAAATATAGACATATAGTTCTCTCTTTGTATATAGCTATAGTGGTTTCTCCTTTTTTCAAAAATAGAGATGAAATTATACTTATCTAAGAATGCTCAGAACAGCCTGCGTTACAGCATAAGGCTTCCAGGTCATGAGCTAAGTTAGAGCTTGCCAGTTGAGTTGAAGGAAAGTCACACTTTGAAAAAGCAAGACTGCGATAAGGGAGAAGCTAGCAAAATATTTGCCAGGTTATTTTTTGCTAAAATATCGCTAAGGAAGGAGAGATCGTCTGGAGCACATGGGTTCCGAAGACTTAAGTTCTGTCTTGTCTTACTGAGTGACCAGAGGCGAGTCACTTCATCTTCCTGTTTCCCTTTCCATTTCAAAATGGGTGTAATGTGTCAGAGGTAATTGCATTACCGGACTAACTTAGATGTTTTGGACATTTATCACAGAAATAACATTTTTTTTTCATTCAACTGAATTTAATTCTTCTGATTTCTCTACACGTGGAGCGCATCCAAATGAAAGTCAGTAGAAGGAATTCATTTCCATCATTCCCAATTGATACATGGATAGTTCGTTCATGAAAATATTCCAGTTCGGGTTCTCTGGCATTCTGTAATCACCTACTTAACTAGCAAAATTTCCTCTTGGAAAAGTAGCTTGTTTTCTTTGACTACAGAGGGACATTTTTCACTGTCAAGTTAAAAAGAAAAAATAACAGTTTGAAGAGTTTTTTCAGAAATACATGTTTTAAAATGTGAAATTCAAGGAAAACATGTATTTGCAGTGTTTACATTGCTGTAGGTTACAGCTGCTTGTTGGCATTGCACAGAATAAAACACTAACTTTAAAAGTAGATGCACATATTGTTTCCTAAAATGGTAGGAAACCAGGAACACCTGCAGGGCTTCAAATTCAAAGGGAGTAGGAGCGGACATCAATCACTACTAGGGCTAATACCTGGACAATTCTGCTGCTTAAGAGCAAGAAAATATTCTATGTGTGTTTACTTTAGGTTAATGGCTACAGGTTCTACCTACTATGTAGACAAAAATTTTTGCAGTACGTTCAGTGATACATTAGGTATTGAAACTCCTTTTTAGAGATATCAAGCCTAAATTTATCATTTTGGGTTTGGAGTTTTGTTGTTTGCTTTAATAGACATTTTTCTTGTGTTCAAGTTTCAGCCATCTGTCCCTCACTTTGCACCCGATAGTGCTACCTACTACAAAGTGTTCAGTGATACAGCAGGTTACAAGCACATCCATTACATAAATGGCTCACAGGTAAGTAATAAGGTGTAGGATAGTCACTGCTGACTTGTATATCTCCTGGTGATTGAGGAGCTTTGCTTCCTACTTTTTACCTTGCTTTCCTCTCCGTTCCAGGCTCCAATACCTATTACTGCAGGACAATGGGAAGTAATCAGCATAGAAGCTGTAACTGATAAATTTTTGTAAGTATTGTAACTACTATTTTGTAAGTATTATAACTATTGATTCCTGTCAGGAGGGCTTGTAACAAGGGTCTGAGCAAGGAGGGAGGAAGAGCAGGGAGGTGGTGTTACGTTACTCATCATAGATATGATGTAAACATTTAAATAAATCCTTAAATATTGTAATATACTGTGTATATTCTATCAAAACCAGTGTGTTTTGCTTTTATAGATACTACATTAGTAATGAAAACGGTGGAGTGCCAGGAGGAAGAAATCTTTATAAGTAAGAATTTTTTTATGCAGTACGCATAAATTATTTGTTAATGAAACTTTAAAAAAAAGCATTGGAAAATGAAAGACTAGGATGTCCACAGTCTAATGTGGGATCCTACATAGGATATTTAATGAAAATCAGTATAGGAGTATAAACTGTAAAAACAACTAAAATACTTTTCTGTAGATTTAGTAAATAAAGGGAAATTGTGAAAAGAAACAACCAATCCTTAAGCAACAAACCCTGAAGAAAACTTTTCATGCTTTTTTTGCTGTGATTTTAATTCCACTACTAATTGAACTCAAAAGTTTAAAAAGTCTTTTTGCTCTAATTTTTAAATCAGAAAGTACTTTACTCTTTAACATATTTCATTCGATCATCTTATTTAAAAGCATACCTTTGTTTAGCATAGCTTAAAAAAAAAAGTTTTTGATCTTTTAAATGAAGCTCATCTACTTTGCAGAGTGCTCTTGGAAAGCAGTCCAACTTCTAAATGTGTTAGCTGTGATCTGAATCGAGAAAGATGCCAGTATTATTCAGTGTCCTTCAGCAAAGATGCACAGTATTATCAGCTAAATTGTCATGGTGAGTGTATCAAGAATTAATAGACATAAACATGACTCACTGATTAGTTGGGTGGGAAAGTTCACTTCATCAAGATCTTGATACACACTGTGTAACAGTGAAATGTGTTGATATCATTGGATAAATGCATTGGCACTAGAAAAAGTTAGTCCTTCCGAGGCTCAAAAGCACCTTGACAAAAATTAAAAGGATAAAATTTGGTAGTTTTGTCTATGAGTGGACCTGAAAGAGCTGCAAAACACTCCTGTCCGCTGAGCAAGTCTGTCTGTAGATGCAATTTGAAGGCTCTGGGAGCAAGGAAAGCAACAGAATGGGTAAAGAGAAGTGCTCTCAGTGTATGAATAAAATTAAGGTAGATAGTGCTGTTCAGAAGACTGCAATGAACAGTAATCATAAGTTAAGCAGTAGAATAGTAGCCCTTCTGTGACCTGTAAGTGTTTATGCTAGATAGTACAAGGGATAAATTAATCAAAGGGTGGGAAAGATAAAATCTTGTTTAAAATTTCCCTTAAATTGAAATGTGTGTTATTTTATTAAGATGCCAAGATCTTCCTTGATCAATGGGCTAGAAGGACAGATGTACAGCAGAGAGGGAATTGTTCCATCAGGTTGTAAAAAATGGTTGGTTGGAGAAGACTGCTGAGGTCTCTGTAAAAAGGCTTATTGATTTCCAAACCACGGTCCTCACCTGATGAGGAGAGAAGTTTATTTCTTCAGTACTTCACAGTCATGTGGTTCTCCTATGAGACAGTCTGAATATTTTATAGGATCCTGTGGCCTGAGTTTGGACCCTACTAACTTGTCAAGCTTGTACAGACTGAACGGAAGAGAGTTCTGAGCTTTTATGATTCACCCACTTCCAATTATTTCATGAAGGCTGTGTTTTGAGACAACATGCAAACATGAAGGTTTTATGCTCTGTTAACAGGTCCTGACCTGCCTATATCTACTTTGCACAGCAGCAGTGATGATCAAGGTATGGGATTATCTTAAAATAAAATTTGTATTGAGCTAGAAAATTGCACTATAAATTTATTTTTATTTTGGTTTCGTTGCTTAATATGATAATTAAAATGTCAGTTATAAAGGGTAAATTTAGTTTCAGATATTTAGTATAGTTAACCTGAAGAATAATTTATATAGCTTGACATATGTTTATTCACAGTTTATTTAATATTATTTTACATTGTGCTAGAAAACAGTGAGTAATGTATGACTTATTTACTAGATAGTTTCTGAAATTGTGTTTAGATGCAAAACAGGATAACCAGCTTTCTGCTTACTAAATTATGGAATAAAACTATATTGTAAACATTGAATCTGAGGAGGATAACAAAAACTGCATTAAACTAAGACTGTAATATAGTTTGTCATCATCTAAGACTGAATTCTTAAAGTGGTTCATAATTAAAGAGCCATGCATTTGAAAATAATGTATTTTAATCTTTGACTCTTACAACTCTGTTGTTTAGTCCTCAGATACCTGGAAAATAACACTGAACTGGAGAATGCATTGAAAGATATTCAGATGCCTACAAAAAAAATCGGCACCATTAGGGTAGCTGGATACGGTAAGTGCAAAAATATGTTTTACCTTTCCCCCTTTTGCCATGTGCTTCAAGGTCTTTTGCTGAAAAGCATGAAATAAGACTGTAGTGGGGATTATTGCAGTTATTCACGCTTCAAGAGGCAAGACAAGAATTTTTTAATTTTTTTTTGACATCTCCAAGCAGTCTGGGTTTTTTTTTCTGAAAACCCATAATAAATATGCTTTTTTTTTTGTGCTTAATTTCCTTTTACCATTATAATAATTGCCTGCACATTAAATAAATAAATAAGAGGATTGGAGGATAGAGCACTGTTGAATTGAAATTCGAAATTCAAGTAGGTCATGATTTAGAGGTACAAATCCCTTCGTTTTGTATTAGCAGTTTGGAACAGTGGAGGAGAAGTTGCAGCTATTATCAGCAAATGGACATAGAATCTGAAATGGAAAAGCTTTTAGGCTACATTTCAACACTGTGTAGGGGAATATTTGGACTGTGCAGTCACATTCTGCAAAGCATATTCATGCTTGAAGACTACATAAACATACGAATACAGACGAGAACAAAAGCTAGAAAATGAACCACCTCTGTTTTGCTAGCACTGCACCTCTGAATTTGCATGTCTTAGTATAGAAGGTTTCTTGGTGTGCTCCTAGGCTGCAGGAACTTCAGTCAGACTGGCAGTGGGAGGCCTGGTACCTGTCTAAACTGTTCTTGATCCAACCTTTGCTACTACCGTTTCTCTTCATGACAAACTTTCCTTTGATAAAATGAATGAGTATTCCAAATGGAATTATATTTTACAAACTCTGTTGAGTTCTGTCAGTCATTGTTAACTATTCTTTTTGATGCCTCCCTCCTTCCACTGTTACCTTATTTATATAATAACTCTCTTTGTGTTTTCTGTCTTTTATTTCTGTCACCTTTTTACTAGGGCTAAAGATGAAATCTTCCAGGCAAGATGGAGGTTTAAAGATGTTCTTCGTGCTATCAGTTGTATATTCATCTTTTTATTCCTCTTTGTTCTTACTACTTCATCTCTTCAGGGTAAAAGCTTTTGGGTAAGGGGAATCTATTTTTAATGTCACAAACAGGAGAATTAAATCCGTTTATGTAGTCCTACTTGAAGTTCCAAGTCTACCCACAAATCCATGTATATTACCAAAGAAGAAATCTGCTCCCATGACTATAGAGCAAGAAAAAAAATTAAATTAGGGGGTTTGTGTGTTCAATGTCGATTGTTAATTTTTCAGTATTTTAATGTCTTGCATATTACATCTGGACAAATGTCTTTAAGAATTGCACTCTGGCTGTTACTGCAGTGCAGTCCATCAGCCTTGCTTCCTGCTTCCTTTGCAGCATCAGTTCTTTTAAAATACGTGAGTGAATAATTGAGCCAAGTGGTTTGCAAAACTTAACATGGTGTACATTTAAAATGTTCGGCTAACTCAGCCAGCTTGGGTAGAACGGGTAACATTGATGGAACCAGAATGAATGTTGCTTGAGAAAATAATAGTTATTTGGATATGTTTCTGGAATGCTTTACAAACTGTCATCCAAAACCTGTCTGGCAGGTTCAGAATATTTAAAATTTCTTTTTAGTGCTGGAAGAGAAATTTGAGGGAAGCGATTTTGAGGAAGTATTGGGTTACTGCTGTAGAGACTTAATAAGTTTTACATTTAAGGCTGTAATGTACAATAATGTTATGTGACAGCATGTTGAGTCCCCAGGCTTTATTATTGTAGACATTCCAGTCCCAGACTTTCTGCTAATTTAGCTGTAAAACACTTTTAAAAAAAAATCTTACTAGATTAGCTGGGAACTTTTATCTGTAGGTATTAAGACAGTTCAGTTGAAACTACTTTTTAGTTTTTAGAGGGTGACTCAAAGGTGCTCTTGTATGCGTTGCAATACATGTCAATTAATTCACTGTAGAACTGACCTAAGTCAAACTCTTTTTCACTTTTAGACCTGTGGTATCAAATGATATTGCCTCCCCATTTCGATTCATCAAAGAAGTACCCTCTGCTCCTTGATGTGTAAGTCTTCAAGTTAAACGGCAGTGTTGTGTTAATAATCACTTTCATCTACTTCAAATGCTCTTAATAAGATTGGGAAACACAAAACTGGTATGTTTTCTAATTACTTCTTGAACTAGTTTTTGGAGGGAATGAAAAAATTAGGTGTATCCCACTTTGTGATAGGTTCCTGTGCTATAAGATGATGTTACGCTTAACAAGAACATACTTTACTAGTAGCAGTGAGGGGGCTGTGATTTGTATCTAAGAGCCAGGATGTCTGCACTGGCTTACCTCCTCTTCTGCTTTTTGAGTTCATTAGGAATAGTATTCAATGAAATTACATTCCACAATGAAACCTTGAACAAGCTTTGTATCCTGAAGCTGAAGTAGTGAGTGTGGCATTGCATTTTCTGTGTGATATTTGATTGTCAGTTGGTGTTGGCAAACTGTATCCTGTGGTCAGGACTGCATTTGCTATTTTTACATAAAAACAAGACCGTGAACATGTGCCTGTTTTGTCCCTTCTTCCTCAAGCACTTATGTTCTTGCTGGAATGACTTCTTCTGACTGGAAGTTACTGAAATGCACCTATTCACAAAAATAGAAACGTTAGCATTTTCGGTTTTTTAGGAAGAGATGACTTCACAAGGAAACTAGTTGTTAGATACATCTTTATACAGTATAGTTTGGTCGCAGTGTAATACTTTTTATATGTCTATTAAATGTTTTAATCAGCAATCTGTGCTTTTTGCTTATTAAGACTTATTTTGGGTTTGATTCAATTTTTATTGACTACTCGGGCCTGCCTTTGTCAGGATCCCCTCTGCTTTATGTTGATCATGATACTCAGAAACTCTTTCAGCAGTGTCAGGACACATAGTGTAAAAAATAATGCTTGATTCAGGTAATTCCTAGTATTTTTTTTCTTTGCTTTTTAAATAGGAAATATGAGTTATAGAGCTGTAAGAGCCACTTTTTCATTTCTTACTCTGTTAAAGAGGGGCTAGAGAAGCTCACTGCAAACAGAATTTTACCATCCAGGCATTTAGAGTGCAATTTTTGTCATGCTGAAGTGCTACCAGATATTTTAAAATAAAAAGTTATGATTACATTTTTTTCTTCCTTTTTCTCAGTCTGAGTAAGAAATAGCCTAAACTGTAGCAAAGACTGGTGAGACACTAAAAATGCGGGAAAAGATCTCTTTTTTGTTTCTCCAGGCTGTTTGTTGATTTCGGACTTCAGCCAAATAAATTGTGGGTAAAGATATGCCAACATAGAAAATATCTTGGTTTGGGTTTCTGATAGCAAATTAAAGTCAAAATAATGGAAGTTTCTTATTAGAGCAGAAAGCAATAAAACAGGTAAAATCCAGTCTGCTTTCTTGTTTAACAGTTATGTTTTATAAAGGCACGTTGCTTTTAGCATCCAGAGAAATCAGCAGTTTTGAATCAGTCAGTCAGTCACACTTCACCCAGTTTAAAGTTCACCCTTCTTTAGTGGCTGAAAACTGTTGGCAATAGTTATATTTCAAATGCTTGATGCAAGACTTTGTGCAGAGTAAATGTCTGAATTCTGTGCCACTTTTCACCCAGGTATGCAGGACCCTGTAGTCAGAAAGTAGATTATGTCTTCCGGATCAGCTGGGCTACTTACCTTGCAAGCACTGAGCAGATAATTGTGGCCAGCTTCGATGGCAGAGGAAGTGGGTACCAAGGGGATAAAATTATGCATGCAATAAACCGAAGGCTGGGAACATATGAAGTGGAAGATCAGATAGAAGCAGCCAGGTGAGCTACAGTGAAATGGTCAACACCTGCTCCTTCTTTTCTGTGCTTATTGTGGAGAGGGGGAAAAAGGTAAAGGTTCTGAATGGTCATCTTGAAATTACTGACAAAAGCATAGATAAATTCTACTTTGAATTGTATCCTGAAGTGTGTCATTTATGAGCCAACCATCATTTTATGTTTAAAAAGAGAGAAGAGTTAATGCTGTGATAAAGAATTTACTGTATCCCTGGCTTTATGTAGATGATAGCTATCATATTAGTATAATGGAAGAGCATGCTATATATTCTTATACCAAGGAAACTGGAGCTGGAAGGGTTTTGCAAGTTTCTGTTGTGACAGTTACTTGTATGAACTACTCAGCCTTTACATGCTAGTTCATCTTCATCACTTGATTTATGCTTGTAGAACCTCACCAAACCAAATGATGTCAGTATGAATCTGTCAGAATCATGAAGAAGTGAGCTTATGAAGTTTGCTTTTAGGGATTTTAAAATCTTAAGAAGTTAAACTAGTAGCCTGTCTCTTATGATTCTTTAAATTAAAAAAAAAAAACAAACCAAACCAACAAACCAAAAACCACAAACGAAAAAAAGATGAGGCAAGTGGTGAAATCTGACTTAATACAGTACAAATGTCCATGAGTGGCTTGAGGGCTTCAACAGCCCATCCAAGTTTTGGGTTCAGTTTTGTTTTTTTCACATGCACAGATGTTTTTTCTGAATTTCTTGAAGACACACATGCCTGCAGTGTTGTATGTTTTCATATGCAGTCACTCTGATGAAGTGGGAGATGCTTATTTCTACAATACAAAACACACACATCATGAAAATAGGCACATCTGTGTAATAGTAGATACCTGCAATCCATTAAGAATTTAACTATTCTGTTTGTGTTTAGAAAATTTTCTGAGATGGGCTTTGTTGATAAAGACAGAATAGCTATTTGGGGCTGGGTAAGTACTCAAATAAGTTTGGCTGGCTGATTATTTTATTGTCACAGCTATTTGTTGTGCTGCTTTGTGTGTGAAGTGCAAGAATATTTAGTGTGAGACACCTCTGGTGCCATGGCATATTCCAGTAACTGAACTGATGAAGTACATGTGCAAGTGCTTGTATACATTGTCCTTTATTCAGAAGCCTTTGAAACAGCAATTAAGAGTACTAGAAGGATTAGAAATAATTTAAAGGGTTACTGCCAAATTCCTATGTAGAGGATAAACTAATTTTTATTGTTTAAAAAGTGAGTATATATTCACTAGTGTCTCATCCTATTAGTTGGATGACTAATTTTTTTTTAAAAAAGCTGTAAATCTACATGTGAACCAGCTGCATAGCATGGTGGTTGTGTTTTTACTAGAAGCCTGAAAATATCTAAATCTGCTATATTGTTGTGCTTGGCTATACTTTACTTCAACAGTACTTCCCAACAAGAGGCCAGATTTCTCTATGATGTGTCTTTAAAACCTGCCACAGTAGAGGAGAGTGTTTAATAGCACATACATACCCCGTCAGCTCAAAGACAGGTGCATATTAAATGTTTGCATTAGTCTGTTTAGTCCAAACTCTGAATATTTCTCTGTCCCAGGTTGCTGTTTCACTGGTTTTTTCTGCTGTCGTGAGGAGTATTCTTGCATGCTCTGCTTAAGCATACTGTGTTTAAATATACACAGAACTGCATGCAGATCTTGAATTAAATTGCTAGCTGAAATTTGGTCACTGCTGTTGACAGGTGCTAGTGAATAAATTGCTTGATGGCAAGATGGTGATCATGATGCCTTTAGTAGCTTTTCTTGTGGGTATAAACATCTCTGTGCTGTAGTCAAAGTGAAGTGTAAAGATATTAACTTTAGTGGGAGTGAAATCTTACTACAGAAGTGGAGGACTTGACGCATTCCCATTTTACTCCTTATGAGCCTTGGGATGAACAGCTGAAGAGCAATTCTCTTTGGAGCTAGGTTGAGGAGAGGCAACATGAATACTAAACCTGCAGGCAAACAGATTTTCTTTATCTCTTGAGTTTTCAGATTGTCAATGCTTCATTGTCAGCCTGTCACTATGTACATTAATTTTGTTTGCCATAGGTTCAGCAGTGATATCTTTACTGTGACCAAGTCAGGCAACATACTTACACGTGGCTTTAGTTACTATGTGCATGCATTACTTTGCGGATCTCGTTGGGAAGGACCAAATATTGAAGTTTGAGCAAACATTTAAGGGCTTTGAACTATGGTACAGATCCGTTTACCTGTAATCTGGCTTCAAGACAGGAACAAGATGCAAAAATTGTGGGTGGGCCTATTTTTATAAATAACCCCTTCGGACTATAGTGAGGGCAATCATTTGGACAGTTGGTGACACTGGTTAGGTATCTTGCTGCCTGGATGCTTGAGTGTGTCAGATACTCATCTGCCTATCCGGCTTGGCTGCGGTAGTATTTTCTGTGCATAGCAAGGAGTGTGTTGCTGCACAGTTCCTCCCACAGGCGCAGCAGAAGATCCTTCGCTCCCCAGTTACAGTCTCGCTCTTGACGCTTTGGAGGAGACTTAGCAAGTAAGCTGCCGTAGGCCTGCTCTGAGGGAGTTGTAAATTTTTGGATGCCCTGGTGCAGCTACACATCAGGCATGTTGTGGGCCCAAGCTCCGCTTCCACCCACTCCACCAGCACGGAGAGGACACTATGGTTCAGCAGTGTCTTGTTTCCTGTCTTACGCTGCTGCCTACGGTGCTACCAAACACTGTCATCGAAGCTGAGTCACAGTTCAGCAGCGTTTGTGCCCTTTTTCCCCAGCAAGTTCTCATTCATCAGCACCACAGCTGCCACGCACTGTTTGATGCCCGTTTCCCCCACTGAGCAGGCTGGGGGAGAGCTGACCCACATTCAGAATGGAGTTCATTAATATGAAAAACGCCGAGCCTATAAATGTCTGATGAACCGTTTAGCAGATGGGCCCCATCCTTTTCTTTCTGACTAAAGTAACAGCAATGTTTTCTTCTCAGTCTTATGGGGGATATGTGACCTCCATGGTGCTTGGCTCTGGAAGCGGCGTGTTCAAGTGTGGAATAGCGGTTGCCCCTGTGTCGCGTTGGCAATATTATGGTATGTGATGGCTTCCTTGTTACAAGGATTCCCATATGTCTTGCAGTGCACATGCTGCAAAGTGTTGATTCATAGTGCAGAACTTTGATTATCTATGAGATGCCACTTGGTCTGTTTTTATGAACTCATGGGTGTACTGCCTTTCAGAATTAAACTAATTCCCTATATCTATTTCCCATTTTAAAAAGTCAGATTCACTATTCCAGGTAATCTCTTTAACCTTTAATGAGGGTTAAATTATTGTAATATTTTTAGTATTACTGTAATATGTCTGTGTTTGCTTTAAAAAGCTACTGTGTATTCTGAGACCAGTACTGTGTGTCAGAAATCCACTGCTACTGTAAGACTTTGCTTCTTCATAACACTGCTTCACTTACAGAACAAACTGTGAGGCTTAAACTCAAACTTGTATTGTAATTTACTCTCCCATAGTACCAGAATAGGATTTGAATTGAATTGCCTTCTTTTTTCTTTTTAGAGTATTAAAATTTGGATTTTATAAATCTAATTAAACTTATGGAATAGCTTGATGTGAGGAAAATGCTTCAACCTTCTAGTGTATAAGGTTGTAGTTGCATGAGACTATAAATATAATTACAGGGGCCCTCCTCCCAGATTGAAAAAAACATATACAATTAAAAATATAATATGTACTGGTACAATGGGACCACATTTTAACATTTTTCTGTGTTTGCTTTGTCCAAAAACATTCAAGAAGCTTTTCCTGACATACCTCTGCTAAATAAAGCGTAATTTATCATTCTGTAAGTAGCACAGAGGCTGCATAATACCATATTATGTGCTCTGACTAATTCAGCAGATAAAATCATACATCCAGGTATTAGCAGTAGTGTGTTGAGGAGGCAGGGATGTTTATATTTTGGACATGAATATTATGACATGGCAAGAGATTTTTTTAAATGAAAATTAGAATCCCTAAAATTCCACTTTTACTTGATTAGATAAAGGAAAGGAATATGAGGTCATGCATATTAAACATTAAAAAATCAGCGCAACAACCCTCATAAGTCAAATGGGCATTAAAATATGCCAACACAGCATTGATTTGTATGTCTTAAAATAAAGCAGCAAATCTGCAAAAAAAGGTAATATATCATGCTGAGAATTATGTGGAAAATCAGAGATGCTTAATTTTTACTATATATAAAATATAGATCCAAGCTGAGTCCGAATCTACTGCTGTTTTCATTTATAGATTCTTAGTAGTAAACACTTAGATAAAATATGTGAGATCTTCTTCAAATGCTAGTAATTTACTGCAAGATTTTCAGTAATTTTCGTAGGATTGCTGAGCGAATAACAATAAGGTAACATTGACACAAAGTACTTTATTAATATTCAGCATTCAGGTGACCATGGCAACAAGATTAATTATTCCGCATAATAATGGTTACCTACATGCTGCATTGTGGAAAACCTGTTTTTATCTTCTGCTTTTAATTTTCAGTATGTGTTCATATTATTTGTATCAGTGGGTAAAATTTCTGGTGGACAGACCAAAATTTATGTAGCATTTTTTTGTTTTGTTTTAATTACAGATTCAATATACACAGAGCGATACATGGGCCTTCCTACAGCAAGTGATAATCTCAACAACTATAACGTAAGAAAGAAATCACTCTATTTCATTTTTTGAAGTGTGCTTTCTTTTCTAAACCACTCTTTTTTTTTTTTTCTTTATACAGTCTGATTTCCTTTGCCATGGGAAGAAATAAGTTTGTTTGTTTCTTATATCCAGCTATAGCTGTTCCATTGTGTTTTCAGAGGCTGTAGTTTCATGTGTTTGGATTTGTGTGAGGCAGTTGCTCCTTGCTGTCTGGTGTGGGTTTTCTGTTGTTTGTTTGGTGTGTTGGGTTTTTTGGTTTTTTTTACATTCATTTCCATTTGGCTACTCTGCAGACTGTAAAACAAGCTGTAAAAACTGTTATATTTTAATCACCAAGAAACAAATTCGTTTTAAAATTTAATATGTTCATGGGCTCCATCTTAAACATATCCACCAAAATAACTCTACTTCAGTGCTTTCTGAAATGTAATTTTCTAGAAATGATTATTGTGTGAACTTTCTTAATTCAGGAATCTGCAAGATTTTTTCAGGGGAAGCGTAGTATTAAGAAACTTTGGCAGGTAGGCAAGTCTGTCTGGACTGTGACCATATCAAGTAAATTGCAGACCAGCTGAGATCCAGCAGAATGGGGCTGGAATTTCAACCCTATCTCTATGAAAACAGGTCGTCAAGAGTTTGGTTTACAATGACTCATGTTCATCCGTAAGTGCAGGAATTTCCAGGTGTTCTGATGGGTGCAAAATACTTTTAGATTGTTTGCCCTCATTATGGCATGATGAGCTGTTTGACTTGCCCTTCTGTGTGCCAACTGCTTTTTGTGACCTTGGGGGCTTTTTGGTGAAACAGGTAGCAAGGCGAAAGGTGGAGCAGCCCAAGCCTTCTGTTAGGTTTAGTTAAATTTCACAGCTAGGTGGAAATACAGTGGCTATTGGAGAACTGTGAAGGATTGGAGGGGTACTTTGTGCCCTGGCTATTGGGACGTTTCACAGAGGTGTTCATTCATGGTGCTGTGGGAACCAAACACAGATGTTAGAGGAAAAGAGATGAGGCATTCTCTGTGTTTGCACTGATGTTCATGGGCTCCCACTAGGGAGGTGGTTGAGTCACTTTCCCTGGAGGTGTTTTAGCCACAGGTGGATGAGGTACCAAGGGACATGATTTAGTGTTTGATAGGAATGGTTGGACTTGATGAGCTGTTGGGTCTCTTCCAACCTGGTTATTCTATGATTCTATGAACAGGCTAGAAGACAACTTAGACACTAATTGTGTCTTGATGTATTACAAAAAATAAGTGTCATGAGGGGGGAAAAAAGGTGGGTGTTGTTGCAATGATTTCAAAGTATGGCAAAATGTATAAATACATACTTATGTGGACTGAAAGGTCTGTTTTGACTTATCACTACAGTAATCTAATTCTGTTAACTGCCGTATCAGGTGTTTTAGTCAAAATTGAGGACAATGGTAGCAACTGCTGGCAGACTTGGTACTGTCTGCATCTTCTAACCAGCGAGCGGCTTGGGCTCACTGGGAACTGACCAGCAGCCTGCAGCCACCTCCCTGCCATTTTCCAAATGTGTTTCTTTAAGGCAGTGGGAACAGTAGGACGTCTGTGAGGTTGCAGTGTAAATAGAAGTTACTGTCGTCGTGCAGAACGAACGTTAACGCTCTGGGTGCACAAAGTCATTCACCAGCTTCACGGCACAGATGGCAACAGAGGACTGTTTAATCCTTTCAAGCCAGGAGTCGGATTTTCTTGGCATGGTATCCATTGCTGGCAATGGCCACGTTGAAACTGCCAGTACCAAAGAGCTAAAGGTTTCAAATGTGTTACTCAGAGGACTAATTGGGGAGAATGGTGGCTAGATGGAGGAGGGGTAATTGCACAGATCCGATTGTCACACTTCACTGCTGCTTCTAGACATAGGAAAATGCAGCTTAAGTCCTTGTGCGTTGTTAAAAGCCCCGAATAACCTATCACTTGGAATTTACTTTTCCACATAAATCTGGAAGGGTGGGGCGGCTCAAGAAGTATCTGGTGCTTTTCATGTAGCATCCGTGGAAGGGGTTGTGGGATTTCATTGTTTCTAAAGACTCTCACTGACTTCAGCCCAGCATGTTCCTGGCTTACAGCCCCTTTCTTTCAGTGTCCCAGTCCTCCTCCTCAACTTCCTGGCCCCCTGTCACTGATGAGAGCTGTTTTCTGAACTGCGTGGCTTTTAGCAAGTAAATGCAAAACATGTACTGAAAGCTCTCCTAGCTGAAGCTGTTAAAGCATTTTTGAACTGTTAACTTTGTACTGTCAGGTTTGGATGTTGCATCATGTATTCTCTATCCTATTGCATCCGCTATAAAGCTGGCTTGAATAGTGAAAAGTTGCATAAACTGTACTGTATGCCCTAATTTAAACAAATGAGACTATGAACAAAACTGTTTAGAGAAGACAAATGCTGTTAGGTGACTTCCCAATGAGCAGAGTATTATTAATGACTGAATAAATAGTCTCAAGAAACCAGTTGTGGTAAGAGGGGTACACCCTACCTTTGTATTAGTGGGACATTGCGTTTCATAATTATTGAAGGAAGAGAAGCTGAGATGTTAAATACTCTTTGTCAATAGCCATGGCTGAGGGATGACTCACACTCCTCTATGTGGGCTAATCAGGTGTGATTGGTGTCTGTTAAGGTAGTTGTGAACTACAAAAATCAGAGCTTTGTCAAAATAAAGGAGCAAGCATGTGTGGAGCTCTCAATAAATTGTGTGGGGATCCTAGCCTGAATGGCAGGCAAGCTGTCTGCCTGGGAAGAAATGTCCCTGATGTAAAAGACTTGAGACTATATAAGAGCAGAGCTCGAGAGGTCAGACGCAGTAGCCATGTAAAGCATACCGGAGAGACTGTTCAACTTGTGAGAAGATTATTTTGCAGTTCACTCTGAATTTGATATGCGTTTGGCAAGTGTTTGAAACAGTCATAGATTTGGCAATCTTTTTCTAGCAGATTTGAAATGTTCAGTCCTTAAGAACTGCTGCATCATTAGGTTATGCAAAACAGGGTACAATTTTGTAAATATGCCATCTTGTACTGATTTGACATTTGTTCTATTATCTGAGAATATGCTAAAGGGAGAGAGACCTTCAGTTTCAGCCAAAGCTTAACTTGTTTGTGGAGTGCTGATAAAATGTTGACTGCTGTGTGATCTTTAGAAAAGCCAGTTACACTCAGCAGGGCCTAATTCTCGGTACTTGCACGCGTTACTTTTTCAGAACCTTTGTCCCAGCAGTGTAACTACGAAACGGAAGGGGTAAATTAAGTTGTATTTATTTGTTGTCCACTTGAGGTTTGTGCAGCTGATGTAGCTGTTGCTTTGTGCTATAGCTATGCCTCACTCGAGATTGCTCCCTACCTTGCAGCCTTCTTTTTTGGTGGAAGTACTGCATCCTTAAAGCACTTTTTAGGGAAGAGACTCCTTATGATGAGTATGGGTATGGCAAATGAGACTTGTAAAAAAAGGTGGTTAAAACACTCCATGAAAGTATCTCCTCTGTGTGTTCCTTCTTTCTGAAGTGCTTTACAAATAGCTTCATTTTGTGTAATGATCGGAGGGGAAACCTAGTGACTTCCTTTTACTAAAACTGCTTTTGGAAAGTTGAGTTCTCAAGAGTATAGCTCAAATCAGGCTTCCACTCACAGTTAAACCAGCACTGGTTTGCTGGAAGAAAGCTTGTGAAGGCAATTGATGCAGTTTCGTTCTGCATATGTGGAAAATGATGCACTTGAAGAATATTGCTTGGTTTTGTTTTGGTTTTTTTTTTTGGTTTGTTTTTTTTTTTTAATCATTGGACCATTACTTTCTGAATTGTTCTTTTGGCTGGCTGCTGTACCAGTGCTCACCACTGAATCAAAGTCCTCACTCCAGATTTTGGCACACTTGTAACTCTCTGTTCTCACTCCATGATACCAGTGGGTTTAAATGGATAATGTGCTTTCAGCGTGCATGGCTTTCCAGATATTAGAGAGGATTTCTGGTGCCCTGCAGCTTTCACCATCGAAAGAAGGCAGTTGCAGCATTACAGATTAGAAGGTGATGATATTTTTACCCCTCTCTGCTGAACTTGTTTTTTTCAAATTTGTTTGGATGACTGCAAAGAACTCATTTCCCTTATGAGAGGGTTGTGCTATAGTATCCTGCTGTGACAAAAAAAATGTAATATTTATGCTTGATTTAAAGAGTCATGAGTGTACAAGAGATGTAAAGGAATTGGAACACTTCTGTGTCTTAGTAATGTAATGTATGTGACTTTTTTGCCGGTACTAAATGCAAATTCCCATGCCAGGGTACACCTTAGAATAAGGTAGGGAAGGGAAAGAAAAACCCAAACACCACAGTATTTTTTTCTAACTCTTACTGTATTTTTTCCTTGCCATAGTAGCTTTTAAGTTATTCTATTATAGCGAAAAATTCCGCAGTTGTTTTCAGCAGATAAGCCCTATAATGTTGCTGACAAAAGGAAATTTAATTCAATGAATTTTTGCCCCTTTATGCTGGTTGTCTTATCAAGCCTAAAATGTCTTCTCTCATCTCTTTTCCTCTTCTCACTATCATAGCAGAACACTATCCTAGTCCCTTTCTTTGCCCAAATTAGCTACCTTGCCTCTAATCCTTACTTTCCTTATTCTTTAGTACCTAATCACAGTAGCAAGTCAGGTGGGCTAGCATGCTCTAGGAAATATGTTGTTACTTGATTCACCTTATTTTCTCAATTAATTTTAGTTGCTGATTATCTTTTCATCACCTTATTCATGTTTCAGTTCCCAAAAACGTAGCTTGCCTTGTAGTTATAGACTTGGTCTGGTGGCTTTCTCCTTCAGGCATTTTTGTATTTTCTTTGGCAGACAGCATTGTTCTAAATGTCTTGTCAGCCATTTGTAGTTGGGATTGATGAAATACAGTCTCTCTTGGCTTACCTGCAGATAAACTGCAGTGTACGCTTTGGTGGGGAAGATAATGCATGCAGTCTCTGCAATAGCTACTCCTTGCTAGCAGAGGGTGCACTGTTGCCATGGCAACTTTTTTTTTTTCTTTTAACTTGTCTGCAGTCACACAGGAAACCTATGGCAAGTGGTACGCTGCAGGCTAACAACATGTTAGCAATGCATTCAATGTGTATCACACTTGCAAAACTCTTCCCCTCTGGAATTGCCTGTTCCTTTGAACACACATCCCTTGGTGATGATTGCTGACCAGCACAGAACAGTTCGTGTGCGAGCCCAGCACTGCTGAATCTGAGGCCATGGCACCTGGGGCTGTGGGGAATGGGAAGGGGAGGGTAATCATTTTTATCTGAAAGACCCCAGACTGTGTCAACAGGAATCAAAGTCAGTTGGTAGCAAAACATCTTCTAAAAAATAGCACCCTCTTTTCTTTTTTTTTTTCCCCCATTTTCTTTAATTTCAGAGTTCAACAGTAATGGCCAGAGCTGAAAAATTCAAGGAAGTTGAATATCTCCTTATTCATGGAACAGCAGATGGTGAGTTGCAGTTAATTAGACATTTTAGTATTACAGACAGGTTCGCAATTCTACTACTGACAAAACAAAAGCATGAAGGGGCAAGGCTGTTACATTTACGTCAATAAAATAATTCTGCTTTCTGCAACTAATTTGTGTTTCAGGCAGCAGTGCTGGGGAGTCTTCTGTGTTCGTTGTTTAGCTACTCCCCCAGAGCAGTACAGAAGCATTTTTTGTTTACCTTTTTCCTCTTTTTCTTCCACTTTTCAGATAATGTTCACTTTCAGCAAGCGGCACAGATTTCCAAAGCTCTTGTTGATGCTGAAGTGGATTTTCAGGCAATGGTACGTTTCAGTTTTGTTTGTCCTCATGCAAATGGGTTTGTGTTTCAAAGAATAATAGCAAAAGCTCCCTCTTGCTAGGTATAAATCAACTGCCATTT